>CM031878.1:30279357-30356397 GCA_018697195.1 Certhia americana | reverse complement strand
GAGAAGTTCTCGGAACCATTTAATTTGGTGACTGACTCTGCATATGTAGCTGGAATAGTGTCCAGAGCGGAGCAGGCTGTGCTCAGAGAAACTGAGAATGAGCATCTCTTCAGATTGCTCTCAAAGCTGATTTATTTGGTTTCTCATCAAGAACATCCATTCTTTGTGATGCATGTACGATCACACTCAGATTTACCAGGTGAAATCGCAGAGGGGAATTGTCGAGCAGACTCCCTTGCTGCACCAGTTGAGAAAGCACGTCTCCCTGACATCTTCCAACAGGCAAAACTGAGTCACCAACAATATCATAAAAATGTGCCAGGTCTGATCCGTCAGTTCCAGCTAACACGGAGTCAGGCTCGAGCTATTGTGGCCGCCTGTCCCAATTGCCAGTTCCAGGCTATGCCATCAATGGGTATGGGGGTTAATCCCCGAGGCCTTGGCAGTTGTGAAGTGTGGCAGACAGACATCACATACATTCCTAGTTTTGGTCGCTTCAAATATGTTCATGTAAGTATAGACACACGTTCAGGTGCAATGTATGCCTCTGCCCACGCAGGAGAGAAAGCTGTGCATGCTAAACAACACCTAGTGCAAGTTTTCTCAGTGCTAGGGATCCCAAAAGAAA
The DNA here is from genome assembly GCA_018697195.1 of Certhia americana. Taxonomy (NCBI): domain Eukaryota; kingdom Metazoa; phylum Chordata; class Aves; order Passeriformes; family Certhiidae; genus Certhia; species Certhia americana. Next base: position 30,355,769 of record CM031878.1, on the reverse strand, counting down.
TCAAAACTGATAATGGCCCAGCATACACATCCAAGGAGTTCCTGGAATTTGTCCAGCAGTGGGGAGTGGAACATAAAACTGGCATCCCCCACTCCCCCACAGGCCAAGCTGTGGTTGAGCGTGCTCATCAGACACTCAAACAGGTTTTGGCTAAACAGAGCAGCACGATGGTGGGGATGCCTCCACAACAGAAGCTCTGCAAAGCCATGTTTACCATCAATTTCCTGAACTGTTCTTTTGAAAACATGAATCCACCTGTAACTCATCATTTTAACAGTGGTAATCAGTTCAAACCTTCTCAGCATCCACCAGTCCTGATTAAGGACCCAGAAACTTGGGAAACCAAGGGACCCTATGAACTCGTGACCTGGGGTTGTGGCTATGTGTGTGTAGCTACTCCCTCAGGTCCTCGATGGATCCCCCAGAAGTGGGTAAAGCCTTTCGTCCCCAAAAACCCAGCTCCAGCAGAAGGATATGAAAGGCAAGTAGCCACTGCCTCCAAGATAAGATGCCATTGGATGGAAGAAGAGGAATATTCCTAAGTGTAGACTCCATCGGGCAGAAACAGAGACTTTTAACATGTTTTAAAAATCTTTGTTTTCCCTTGAGAAAAGCCCTATTTCTTGTTATCCTCACTCCATGTAACCCAATGTTTTTCCTTTAACTTTCTTAAACAAAAAAGGGTGAGATGTTGCATCCCTTTTAGAGAATGTTCTTCCCCCAAAACCCCTCCCCCAGAGACTGTAACCTGGCCTGATTTACCTGCCCCTTGACTCTGACCTATGGCTTTCAGCCAGGTAATCTGACCCCAACCCCAAAGGCGATAAAAACCCCTTTTCCTCTATGTGCTCCTTCCTTGCCTCCTGGGATCCCTTCATTGAGAATAAAGCTTTGGAATACATCCTGAGGTAAGGGGCCTCTTTTGAATCTCTTCACCCTATCTTGAAGATCCCCTCTCCCAAAACTCCCTAAATCTGAGCTAGCAGCTTGTGGGGGGGTGGAGAGAAAGGGGAATCGTCAGAGGTGTATGTGTCAGGCTTGATGTCTCATTTTGTCTTCCAAACTTGAGAATGAAGGCCCGGGACTCCAGCTCCTTAAAAAAACCCCACTAATTAATTTGATATGCCTAGTTTAGAAGATTGTTGAAATCTGCTGCTTACACTGATGCTGGGGCAGGAGGGGCAGGTAGGAGTCCCATATGCACATACTTGAATTTGCTGCTTGTATCAGTTTTCTGTTTGACTGACATCCAAATGGATAAAGCAGTACTGAAATGTTCTCTTTCTTTGCTCTTGCTAGTTTGCATGTAGAATAGCATCCTTTAAGGGATAATCAAAATTTGAATGATTTATAGATATTTTTATGTGAAAGAATGGCTACTGAAGACATTTTGTGTCTTAGAGTAGAACAAACATTTCTATATAGATCCTTCTGCTTTCATCACAGCATAGACAAGGATGATCCTGTCAGTTAAGATATTTTTCTGCAGTTTGCAGAAGCTGGGTTCCATTCCTAATGCAAACATCCTTTTTGAGCTTGGACAGGTAGCTTAGATTGTACAGGTCTAATGTCTCCATTTCTAAATTAACAAGAGCACACTTAGGCAAGTCCTTAACCTGTACTATATCATGAGGACTATGAGAGAGAAAACTTCAGATCTGTGGCACTGGCCACCACATTGATTTCTAGTCTACTTTGAATTCACTCAGCTTAGATAGTTCAATTTTTTTACCTTTATTTAATGGACAGATTTGGGATTGGGGAGTGTAAAAAATGGTTATGAATGGGTACTATAGCTATGGGTGATAGCTGTGACCATTTTGTGGAGAGTGAATTATCTGTATGATGGCAAGAAACTGCATGAAAAACTGATCTTAATGTATTCTTAAATGCACATAGAGGCAGAGGCTAAGTTTTCCTTAGCTTTTCTCTGTTTGAAAGAGAGTTCATTAACGAATTTTTGAGTTCAGCCAAACCAGTTTTATCCTAGCACAACAGAGTAGAAAAATTCAGTACCCATTTAGTTTGTTTATACATCAAGATTTTCAGTGTTCTCTTTCAACAGCTCTCTAGTATGGAATTAAAAAAAAAAAAAAAAAAAAGGATAAAAAAAGAAAAGAAAATTCGTAAGGGGAATTGTTTTAATAGATTAATGTCTTCTGAGTTCTGTGGGAAAAACTGTTTCATTTGGATGAATTCTGATTCAGGAAAAAAATATGCTTTTTGCATGTGCAATGAATTCATAACAAAAGGACTACACATTTGATAATAAAGGCCATTCAGAGCATATAGCCAACTTAGTGTCACATTCTAGCAAAACTTCTCCAAATCATGCATTTTTAATGCTCTACAATCAATGTAGCATTTATTCTAGAAACAGGGTTCGTTATACCCTCATATTCATTTTTTGAAGCATTAATGTCCTTATAACATGCATTTATTTGAAGAAATCCTGTACAGTTTCTCAAACATCTAGGGTGTTAATCTTTGCATTTTGACTGTAGGTAGGAACTTAAAAGAGAAATACTTTTGGAATCAGAGGGCTTACAAACTGAGTGGATTTGTAAGGTAGAACAAGCAGATTTTATCAATGAGATTGTAGACAATGAAGCAAAGAGGTTTTTGGAAAAAATGAAATCATATTTTTGTTGTTTAACACTATTTCTCATGTTGTAAAATGTTCTGTATGTCCTTTGACACTTTACGTCCTTTAACACTTTATGTCCTTTGACAATTTATGTCCTTTGATACTTTTGAAAACTCTGGAAGAATTTTAGCTGAGATCTTGTGTGATTAAAAAAACTAGAAAAGGAAAGAATAAAAAGAATAAGAGCTGTCTAAAAGATAATCAGTTGATACTTATGCTAATTTATCTGCTGTGATAAATTACCCCTTAGCTGCCTTTTCTTATCTTCCATAGGGAAATCAATATACATTTCATACAGGAGAGTGTCATTTTCCCATATGATCAAGAGAAGAAGAGTGTTGATAATAGTAACAACAAAAAGCTTTCAGGGAGATAAAACTACTTACTGAACAATGCCTGATGCAGCCTGGAAGAACATTCAGTAATACACACTATACAGGAATGAGGAAGCAAGAGAATGACCTCCCCCAAAACTCAGTATGATATGAGTTAAGTATGATTTACTTAATTTGAGTGATTTTAGTGGTACTACTCTTGATCCATAGTTGAATAAAATGGAAGAAGAGCCAGTCTGATGGCTTATCACTTTTCTTGCTCTTCTTTCTTCCCATCTGTACAGTTACAAGAGAGTTTTGGGCTCCATCCTGGATTCTGTGATAAATCCTTGTGCAAGTATTAATGGTAGAGTGATCAGGAAGCCCTCAAGGATAGGAAAAAGAGAAGTAACTGGTAGGGAAGAACAGTAGTCTGAATGACTGAAAGGAAGTTCTCTCTAAATATCCCAGGAGCGGGACTGAGGTACGCTACTGGAAGCTGAGTGTGGAGTGGGCAAAGTAACACCTGTGTGGCTGAAAGGACTTTGATGCAAGCTGGGGGACTGTGTGGGGGGGTGAGCAACAGAACACAAGATTGGATGGCCCTTGGACAGGAAGGAAGCTTTGTGATGTGGGTAAATGAAGTAGAGAAAAAGATTGGGGTAGAACAATCTTTATCATAAGTAACTGCCACAGAAGAAGCTGAGATGTGGAATGTTTACATCTGACACACAACAGCGGGAACCTAGGTTCATTGTTTTGAGTGATACATGACTCATACTCAAAAAACTGGAAGCTGCTGGACTCATGGTTTTGTTAGAAGTGATAATTTTTTGAGATAATTGAAATAAGATAGAATTGTTGTTATTAAAAATGGACACTCAGGACTTCTCAAATCTTCCACAGGCTTATTAAATGGAAGAGCTGAAGTGATCAGGAAGTATAACGTTTAAAACTGCAGTCTCCAAGGGAAGGATATACCTTTTGTTTTTATAGAGGTGTGTGAAAAATGTTGTTATCATGCGCTGTAAAGCAAACCTCCAAAAAGAGGTAGATTTGTCAGTTTGTGTCTATACAGCAAGAAGAACTGTCTGTGCTCACATTACCTCAGGAACTTCATTTGTGTTCATACGCTTACATTTATCCTTAACTGAGCTAAAATGTCAGTGATTTCTACAGTTATGAAAAAAATGCACATATTTAACTAATGTCAACTGTAATTTTTCTGAGGTAAGGTGCTTTGCAAATAGCTACACTCGCATTTTTTGTTTTCATCATGTCAGGGATATTTTTCCATAATTTTCATGACAACATATTTAAAAAATTATAACAGAAACCATAGCAAATGTAAGTGTGGGAGAGAACTATTTTAGCTCACTTTCTGTGAGTATAGGATATCTTCAATTTTTTAGGTGAGAATAATACACTATATATAGATAGTGAGGATGTAAGATTTCATGAAGGACCTTATCCTAGCAGTAATGAATATGTCTGAACTATTCCTGAGAACTTTGAACTGGTGTGCATTTATGTTGAGACTGTGCTTACTGTGTGTGCAATGAAGAGTTGGAACTCACTGAGAACTGCTCAGAAAATATGTAGACACCCATGCAAGTGTCCTTTCCAACTGGAGCTCAATGTAACATTGCCATAGATAGCAGTTATGTGGACTTCGAAAAGATCATCTGTCCAGTTTATCTCTCTGTATTTGGGCTTCACAGAATAAGGGACAACAAAACAATTTATTTTTCTTACACAGATTTTTTTAGTTGTTTGCTATGATGTGAACTATATGTGAATATGAACTATAAAATGAATACTAAAATTTATCCATGTCTTTCTGTTCCACAACATTAACAGTTCTTCTGCTTAGGAACCCTAGGCTGATGCCAGAAAATCGAACATAAGGTTTTTACTTTATCCTATTGTGCTTTTATTTATCCTCCATAATAGTTTGAAGTGACATAGCTCTAGCCTTAACTATTGATGTCTTAGATTTTCACAGCACAAGACAGTTCTTGACACTTCACCTTTTTTTAAAACACAGGATTCCACACCCCACTTTTTGTATTTAAAGCTATTTTTATCTGAACTGTCTTGTTAACCTTGATATATCAGTAGACCCGAAAGCTATTCAAACAACAAAAACTAAATAACTTTCTCTCCTGGGGACAACCCTTAAGAGTCTGTCTGGAAAAGATCATTTTCATCTGGGACAGAGTTAAAGTTCTTAGTAGTTTGTACAGTGTTTTGAATTTAGTATGGGAATAGTGTTGATAGCACAGTGATTTTTTAGATGTTGCTAAGCACAGCTTATTGTAAGTGAAGGACTTGTTAATTTCCCGTGCTCTGTGAGCACAAGAAAGAAAAATTCCCGTTTCCTTTTCTTTGAGTCCATTTGTATTTGGATTTTGCTTGTTATGTTGGTTGGGGTTTTATTTGATTTTTTGTTTGTTTGTTTGTTTGTTTTTGTTTGGTTTCTGTCGTGTTTTGGGTATTTTTGGTTTTGGTTTTGCATTTTGGTTTGGTTTGTTTTTTCCAGGCACAATTCTAGCACAGGAATTTGCAAACAGCTGAAAAAACAGAATTAAAGGGCTACTGCCACACTAATTAAAAAGATGTCATTCTTCAAAACAGAGTCTTCTGCAAAAAGGGAAGAACAAATTCAGAGCCTCATCCCTCACAACACCCTTTAGTCTTCAGGGAATTATATTTTTATATGCTCAAAAATAATGCCACTTTTTAAAACATGAGTCCTGTAGAACCTCCAAATATTAACTTTAAGTTTAATAAGCCTAGTGACCTTCCAAAGGTTGTCATATCCTCAGAAGCAAGGACAGGCTGTGAATTGTCCAGCAGAGGAATAATTGTCACCCTGCTACTACAACTTTCAGAAGAACAATTCTAAGGAACACATGATGAAGCTGGAGTATTGAGTATTGAAACCTTTTGGGAAGAAAACACGTTCCAATTTCACGTGTAAATTGTTTTAAAAGAACAATATGATCACAGCAATATTTTCTTCTTCCATCTCTTATGTTGCTACATACATGGGAGAAAAAATATTACATTAATAATTCATGAAAGTCTATTAAAAAATCAAAAATGTATAAACTTTTATTTTAATTTAATAGAGTATTACTTTTAAAAGTGTAGCTGAGATGATTTAATTTTTCTCTCCCTGTCTTTCTCTGTTATGATTTACTATTATGCACTTTTACATGTCATTAATGAACTCTCTTGTTGGTGTTGGCTATTTTAGTAAAGAATGTTTTATTATTTTACCTGATTTCTTTTTAGGAATTTATTATTTTAATGCTGCTTCTGGTGACTGACAAGAAGAATAACTCAGCACAAATCAAATAAAGAGAGCTAGGAGCAAGAAAATAACAAAGAGAAAATTTAGCACAAATTTTTTTTTTTTTTTTTGTTGGCTATGAACATGAACTCCCTTTGCATAACAGTAAAAAATACCACACTCATAAAAAATTCAAGGAAAATATGTTCAAATTAAATGCCCCACATCAAGCCTGGACAAAAGAGAACATTACATTTGAGGCTTGCACTCAGAAATCAGTTTTTTAATCTGGTCATTTCCAGATAAGGTTTTGAATATTTTGTTACGAATTGGGCTCATATATTTGAAAAATTGTGAAACTTTAATGCCCTTATCTATTAACCTGGATTCAAGTACTCATTTGGTTTCCCTTATTTGGTTTGATCCTCTGATCAGTACAACTCAGTAAGGTTCTCACCTCCTATTTCTAATACGTAGTGCAAATCTGCTTTCCCTGGTCAAGACAAAAAGACTTTATCCTCTGAGCACCCAAAACTGAAATATATATTCAGTTCACAACAGGGAGAAGTACATGCCACAGTGCCTAAGGAAACTGCTATGAACGCAGGATCAAATGCTGTTGCTAATAAAATTTTCATGATACAGAACTTGACTACATACATTTTGGATCTTTTGTGCTTTTTGCTCAAATGATTGCAATTGCTAGCTAAATGAGGGTTTATGTGTGTATGTATCCTTGTTTATCTTTAATGAAGACTAGTTGAACATGCACTTTGGGAATTTGAGACAAGTTACAGATTTAATGTCTTAGACTGTTTTCCTGAATCAAAAAACATTTTGCTGGATTGGAGAAGACAATATGTAAATAGAAGTAGATAACTTTTCATGACTTCTCTTGTTAGTTGACAAGATGTTACACGGATTCCAGAATGCTGCAAGATAAGCTATGCTGCCTAAATTCTGCTGATATTTTGGAGTGACATTTACATTGAAAATCTATCTGTAGTCAGATAGAGTTACAGTACCCCTCTCATATTTCTTACCATGAACTAGGTACAGAAAGAGTAGATTAGTCCTTGCTGCTGTTCAGATACAATGGAACTACAAACAAAGACCAATCTCGTCATCAGGCCACTCCCTTGAAGGATATTTGGAATGACAATGAATTAGGCCAGCACACGTGCCACTAACTTCACATGGTTAGATGTAGTGAAAACCAAGAGAACACATTACAGTAGGTATGAGGGCATTAATAAGAATGATTCAGCCCTTTGAGACATTTTGAACTTTTTCATTGTTGAAAAGATACACAGAAAATTTATCAGTCAGCGATCCAACTGTACTGGATTGTTTGATTTTGGAAAACTTACATCTTGGGTACGTCTGCTTTTTTCAAATACTCACTACATGAGAAGATGGTCAGAAAAGACTAAAGATAAAAATATTTAGGAGATAAAAGTCTTTAAGAATATGCCTTGACCTAATAGTATGGATCGGTATTTAGTAGTTGCACTCTAATGCTGGAGAAAATGTCTGCACAGTGTCTTTTCCTGCCTTCTTTTAGCAAAGAATTACACTTTGAAAACAACAGATTTAGAGGGTCTTAGCAAGTGTTTTTGGTGACAGAAGGATGAACAACAGAGAATTATATTTGCATTTCATGAAATTTTTTTTTTTTTTTTTTTTTTTGCTAAAGCACATAGTTGTGACTTCATCTTTTAGCCTTAAACACTGTCTAACCTTGGGTCTATGGCAGTTCCTAACAGAAGTACGTCATTTATACTGACTACTTTTATACACTATTGTAAAGTTTTATTTAAGACAGATTTCCTTTTGCTTTGATGAAATAAGATTTCAGCATCCTTCTCCCAGACTTTCTCTGCTGCCTCCTGAGATTGATAATGGGGTTGTTCAGACCTAAATCTAGTTACTATTATGCTCTCTACATTTTAATTCCTTTGAGAGACAGGCCCAAAATCCAACCTTTCTCTGGACTTCATAGAGTTAGACCTGAGAGCTAGGACAAGGTATATCTGATGTTGTCCATTATCCATGCAGATATTTCCTCAATACCAATTTTCACACAGGAGGTTGAATGGAATGCTATCTTTGCATCATTTTGTTAACCTAATGTTTTTTACTAATGTTTATCTGCTCCCATGGAAAATCCACACTGACTCTCATGGATTAGATTCAAAAGCATAACTGTCAAGCTCTACAATCTATTTCATCTCCTTTGGTGAGCCTGGCAAGAAAACAAAGTGGAAAAATGTAGGGTAGCATATTTAATACAGCTTTCAAGAAAAAGTGTGGCTCAATGTATACCTGTATTTTCTGTTAAAAGACTGCAGAAAGTTTTTAGGGATTTCCTACAATTCTTTTTACTGTATTTCTTGGTGAATGTCAAACAAGCTTCATGGATCTGCTGGCTTTTGACTCATATTATTCTTTGATATCTCATTGATATGGACAGTTCTAATAAAGTCAGAGAGATTGTTGTGGGGAGAAGTACTTGTCTCCACAGGCAAAGTAATGGTTCGGTGGTTTCCAGCTAGCCAATCGTGCAGTCGTACTAATAATAACAATGCTACTGATAATATGAGCTACTCTTTTGTCTTGAAGTCCTAATTAAGATCAAGGCCCTCTTTTATTAACCATTCAAGATTAACCTCCTGACGGCTTTATAGTCTAACAAAGAAAGACAAAAGTCAGAGTGGGAGACCAAGCCTGTTTTCCTCCTTGGTGCAAATAGACAAGTGGTATTCAAAGAGATCAAGAAAAACATCCAAAACTGCACAAGGATTCTTTAACATTAGAGTAAGAACTTCTTAGGATCCCACTTAAGTCAGAATAATTCCTTAACTAGACACCTACTCTGTATCCCACAACAAAAGGGAACTGAGAAATGTAGTGCAGGTACATCTTAACAGAGGATTGTTGTGGGACAGATGTTAGGGAGTTCTTCTGTATTGCTTAAATACTAGTGGAAGTATTTTATCTCTGTCATTGTACCATCCCATTTCTCTAGACTCAGTAATAAAAAATAAATGAAAAAGAGAGCTCATAATTGACTTCTTTATTTGTTCTATTTATTTAACATGAGAAAGAAATTTCTACTCTTTCCTTAGCAAATTCAATAAATGCTATTTGTACATTGCATACTGGACAAGGAGTTTCTTTTAAGGAACTACCTATGTCAGTATTTGATAATTTATATAGTTAATAGCCACACATTAATTTGTATTTTCTATCCTGACTCTTCTGTTTATATATATATGTATTTGGTTTTTTAAGAAATTACTTGGGAGTTTAAATATATAAAATAGTAATGTTTCGAGCCTTTTTTTTTTTTTTTTTAAATTTTGCTCATATTCTCCATTTTGCCAGTCTCTTTAAATGCTTCTTACCTGTATCTATGTTTTTGCTGAATACACATTTAAGGATAGAAATGTACTACTGTCTGTCTGTGATTGACAGAAAACAAAGCTTGCAGGCAGTGCAGACATTTCATTGACCTCCAATGTTCACAGGTGCAGAATTATAGTTCTCCTTTGAGTACACTGTCAATGTTTATTTAGGTGCAGTGACTTATTTAGGTGCAGTGATTCAATGACTGCTGGTTTTAGTACACCTGGATCTAAAGCATATTTCTTCCAAGCATAACGTATGAAGAGAAGGTTCAGAAATTTTAATGTACTACTATTTCTTTTTTGTCACTTAAGTTCTGCTGACCAGGGATATTGTAAATATTTCTTCAAGTGTAGGGAATTACCTCCAAAGTTCACCATAAAGCAGTTTCCTTCTGTTCTGATTAAGTCCAAGAAAGGTATAGACGGAAAGTTTTAGAGGGTTCATTTGGGCCTCTGATGTACCATTGAACTTGGACTTGAGTGAAGCCTGTCTTGATTAGACCCCATAGTCTGGAAATACTGCATCCAGTTTCTCAACTAAATCTACAGTCAAGGCATTAAGAAAAGACAAAACTCAAGAGTACAGCAGAAGAGAGCTGGAAAACAAGAGAACAAAACATTCATAAAACTGAAGGTCTGCTTCTAAAGAAATTTTGAAAGGCAGATGTGCTTTATGAGAGTTATTTATTTACAGTGCCACTGCACTGTAAGCTTCTTTCCTTTCCTTCAATGAATAAACATCTGTTGGATGTGGTTTAGAATTGGTATTCCAGTTGAACAACGATGGTGAATATGGGTCTTTTAGGGAGAAGTTACTGTTCTGTATAACCCTCTATTCTCCACTCAAGCACATGTCCTGCTGCAATTAATCATGGAATTACAGGGAAGTCTAATGGTGTGTGTTTCGGCTGGAGGTCAGCCTGGAGGAACACATTGATCACTCCTGACCTTATAGCCTAAGGACTTATTGCTTAGTGAGGGTATGGCTGTTAAACAGGTTTATTTCCTGTCTCCACTTTTATCTATATAGCAATATAATAAAATGTAATCGAAAACAAGTGAATGATAGATGATAGAAGATAACATTTACTAGATGGAGTATTATCAGTGTTATAGGAATCATAATTTTTACCTAATTATTTTGCCTAATAAAAAGCAAGGAGGGTTTCAAATCTATGGTCTTTCATGTCATGAATCGTAAAGAAGTATACAGTTAGGATGAGGACTTTCCTTTGTGAAAGTGGTGTAAGGCTGCTATACCCAGAGAGATAGAGCTATAAGTTGATAATTAAATAACAGACAGTTACTGAAAGCATGAGAGACAATATTTTTTTTTCAGATAGAGGGACATCTGCAGTGATCAGCAAATATGCTGACATTCACACAATACCATATATGTGAAAGAGAACTCGAGGTTAGCTTTTTTTCCCAATTCTTTTACCAGAACATTCTCTATCATTAGACAACTGTACTGCATGTCTAAAGTGGCTGTTTCTTGACAGAGTTAAAAAAAAAAAAAAAAAACCCTCTTTTTTGGGGAACATGCAGTTTTAAGCACCTAAGAAGTGTAGTGGTATGCTGGTAACATCCTGTACACAGCTCATTTCCAGAGATGAGAACACATCTTTCTATTGCTTTGATTATTAAAACATCAGTAAAACAAATTCTTCCTTTGGTTGAAAGAATACAAACATCTGATTTACCTCCAAGAAGCTGAATCCCAAAGACAGATGAAATGTTGAGTGAAACAAAAACAGACAAAAGAAAGTAAGTTCAAGAAGGTTAAGAAAAAGCTTAGTTAAGCGTTAATCCTAAATAATTTATTATGCATTTGCTTCAGATTTTTGGAGTTCTGCTTTTGCAGTAACTTAATTCATACCTTTAATTTTCCAGATTCCTGGAAACCACGCAAGTTGTTAGGATTTTAACTGTACCATATGGACAAAAGCTGTCTTTCTCGATATACTGTATTTTTAATTACAGGACAGTGTCTATTTTCTGCTGCACAGATTTTCTAATTTAAAATTTTGAAATATCTGTCCTATGTAAATATCACATAGGAAATTAGAATTCCAATCTGTAAGGAACTGTTGTAGAATATAACCACGAATCATTGTCCTGAAATTTAAATAAACAAAAGACTAAATTTATGGTCAAAAATAAAGGAAAAAATGACTGGCAAAGAATTGTTCCTACTTTGCAGATGGGAAATGGAGTCAATGCAATATTAAGAGATTTGTTGTGACCAGGGTTATGCACGCAACCTGTGGCAGCACTGGCATTGAATTGCTGCCTCCTGACTGCCAAGCTTAACAGAAGAAACGTCTTTCTTTTCATCATACTTTCTCTCTTCTTAACTCTTTCATGTTTTACTCTGGTAAGTGGATGTCACAGGGTGACAGAATGCCTGGTTTATCAGACATTTTTCATTAAGAACATATGTCAGACCTATAGTACTTCCACTACTTTCCCCTTCAGTGGAACCTCATCTACAGACCTCCCACGCAGCTTTCTAGAAGACACAGTTGAGCACCAAGCACACCCTCATTTCTTCTCCCAATCATTTTGCTAGTCATGTATGTTTTTCTTTCTATGGCAGCAGCACTAATGTTAAGATTTTGTCCATTGCTTGGCAGATGTTAGGACTACAAGGAAGAGTTCTGTGGGTCTTTTGCTTTGTCTTTATTTATTATGGAGAGCAGGTCACTTTTATGCTAGTTCTCAAATAGCACATAAAGTAATCTTATTTTTGGTAAAAAGAAGGAAGCAGTAAACCATGCTGGAGAGAAAAATGCTAGGCTGTTTGATGCATTTCGTGTAATAATTTTCTTATTAAATGAAATTAACTCCTTGTCTTACATACAATAACACATGCCTCATGGAGTCTTTCATCCAAGGCTACCAGACTCTGGACTGTTTAATGTATTGTCATGTAGAATCATGCCTGCAAGTTAATAGAAATCATCTTTGCTGTAAGTATAATTGCTCATCATTGCCCCCACTGAGCTGCAATGTGGAAAGATTTTAAAGGGAGTAGTGTCAAAGGGTTAGAGAGCAGAGCCTTGCCACTGATGGAAATATTATACATCAGATCTGTAAGGAAGTTACAGTGATCAGAAAGAGGAATGCAATGCTAAACAATGTTATCATCGGCACACTGAAGGAATGCTTTTGCTTCCTATAATGCTACAATGGGGACTGACCTCAGCCTGTATGCAGTTGAGTACAGCAGAGTTTTGCATTAGCTAAACATTTTTGACCTTTCATCTGCAGTAAAATGGTGTCCCTTACTGCAGCTGAGAAAGATGGGAATTCTCTTCCAGTCTCCCCAGTTCTGGCAGAGTTGATGCTATTATGCTCTGCAGACTGTTTATACTGTTATACTATTTAGTTTACTAGAAGTGTCCAAATAAATCCAACCAGTAAAAGGGAAGAAGATAACTTTCTTTTTATGCACATCCCTTTCCAGCACTATATACCTAGCTGTCCTGTACATTACATTATCAAAGACCAGCTCAAGTGAGGATGAAACAGACACCCCCACTGTACTTGCTAGATTTCAGGTTCCCAGGGAACACTGGTATCAGTCTGGACAGTTTGATGTAATCCTACTAATGTAGCTGAAGCTATCTGGGCTCAAGGATTTATTAGTTGTGAAGGTTCATTTTTGTTTTTACTGGGTTAGTGCCAGTAAATAAGTCACCAAAACCACTAGCTGAGTGTCATATGATAGGAAAAGGCTGGGATCACAAGTAAGCCTTCTGTCTTTTAATAAAAAAAAATTGCTGAGGTAAGCAGCGTCAAACCCAGCTGCATCAACATGATGGTGGGAAGACAAATGAGAGCTTTCACTGCTGGATACAGGGGATAGAGAGCCCACAGTCTGAAAAACCTCTTCATATCCCAGAAACAGCTGTCATAACTGAAACTGCAAGGGACTGCTTTTTAAACCATGAGCTTTGATAAGGAGTATTCTCTCACCAATCTTTTCTCTAGAAAATAAACACACTTTTAGCGGAACAGCCCATCTGAAAGGTGACTAGAGATTTAAATACCTTCAAAGATTTCCAACCCCCTCTTTTTATAACCTCTCCCAAATGCTTATGTTGAGTTCCCAGCTGGCATTTCTGAAGTATCTATCACTACAGTATCTGGCTGCTAAACCATATGAGCTCAACAATACTGTGTAATGTAAAACTTAGATTTTTTTCCTATGGGAGGCTGAACTTTACAAAGTTAGATCTAACATTTACCTTGTTATTGGTAACAGTGAATCATTAAAAGAGACACAATAGAAAGGACATGGGGTCATTTTAGAATAAATATTCAGGCAACGACAGCTTTGAAATATTCTGTTGGCCTCTCCCTGTGTGTATTCTGGAAACAGGAGGTCACGTGAAGTCAAGGGTGATGAAATGCATGTGCTCCTGATCTGACCTGCTACAAAGGGGGGAAGGTATGAAGCAACATGCAAGGGTCTCAGCTCTGCATCTGCAAGTCTTTGTGTGCATGCACGTGCATGCAACATTTGTGTAGGGCAGAGAACAGAGAATCATGAGGTGGGGGAGGGAGGTGTTTGGTGCTGGTGGTGGAATGAATTCCAGACAGGGACTGCTTTCTCTCCACAGGGCCTGCCAGCTCCTTGTGGCTGTTGCCTGGGCAATGGCTGGGGAATTATGAGGAATGCTTGGAAACGATATCCTTCTGTTGGGCTCATGGATGGAGTAAAAGGGGGTGGATGGCTTTTCTCTGTCTATTTCTTTTTTATATTCAGCAGATTAGACAGGCAGGTTGCTGTGGTGATGACATGGAGGTGGTCCCCTGTACACCTGCATCACAAACAAGGAATCTTGCCAACATAGACATAAGGAATCTCAAAGGCATATTTTCCTTTTTTCTTTTTTATTTTTTTTTCTGTTGTCTTTCTTTTCTTTTTTTTCTTTCTTTCCTATGGCAAGTGCAAAAGAGAAGGGAAAATGAGAAAGAAGAGGAGGATGTGGCAGAAGAGAGACAAGGCAGGGATGAAAAGAAAAGACAATATTCCATCAGCTTAGCAGGGCAACAGTGCTTGCTTATTGTGAAATAAGGTATGCATAAACAAGATGCACAACCTGAGTGACGTGCCCTTAGGAGAGAAAGAAAAGTGTAATTTTGGTTTTACATACTGCATGTCCTGAATTTCATGATGTCTGTGATGGAAACCTAATAAAGTAGCTATGGAAATGGCTGAACTCAGGCACAAGACACAGAGATGTGACTGGGGTGTGTAAAGTAGAAACTGAAATTGCTTCTTTCTGTCTAGAAAGGGTAATGTATTTGTGTTTGTGGCCGTACATAAGACTCCATTTCTTAGAAATTCCTGCCTTTTGAAAAAGCTGAAGAATGGTGTGAAAATTGACATTATATGCCTGATCCTTCGCTAAAAGAAAGTATCCAAAGGAGATAGATGTGGGAAGGGGGAGTAAAAGGAAAAAAAAAAAAAAAAGAAAACCTTTATTACCAAGAGGTCCTCAAGACAAAATGTGTTGCTCTGGGATGCCATGGCATTTCTCCAGCTTCTCCTATTGAAGTAGTCAGCTCAATGCAGAGATATTGTCCTTTCCTCATGTCTCCTGGATATCACCCCGTCTTCTTCAAGGCTTTCTCTTTACTCTTCTCTTCCCCTTGTCCCCTTCCTCCCCACTATCCCTTCAGAATTCTTTTCAGTAATTTTTCACATCATCTTTTCTCAACATCTAAAATGACAGCACTTTCCAATGGACATATAAACAGATTAAATAAAATTAAAAATGTGTGTATATTGACAAGTTGAGAATGCACTTGTGAGCCATTGTTTCTGCATATGCCAGAGTTTGGCTGTGATTTCTCCATTTTGCATGTGTATCTTGTTGTTGAAAGGATGAATGCTCCCACAAACCAGGATGTTTAATAAACTAAAAGAAAAATAAGTTGAAGTCTTCAAACTAGTAACTTTAGCAAGCATCTGCAATCTGCACTATAAGAGGTGAAACAGGAGGGAGAAGTGGAGATTGGAAGGGTCAGTTACTTTAACCACTCTCATTCTTGGATACAGCAGATGTCAGGAGTATTTGCCAGCCTGACAGAGAAAAGAGCATATTGCTGTTCTGCTTACTGCCCTGCATCCAGTTGTTTTTGTTTTTTTTTCCATGCATGGAATTTCATGTAAGTTGAGAAGTATGCAAGAGAGCTTTCTGCAGCTACCAGTGATAATGACCTTACAATTAGAGTGTGGATTACTCAAATATAATGAAATACAATGTTCTCATGACCTGTTACATCCTTTTAAATAGTTGCCCAATCTGTCTGTAAAATGAGGCTTAAAAAGCCAAGTTTTTGCTGCTTTTATATCAGTAACTTTCATGGAAATTTATCCACCATTTATAGAAGGGAATGGCTTGTCCAGGTCCTGTTTGGTTAAAAAACCTATTTGGTTTTCCTTGTCTTGCCTTCTTTTCTTTTTAAGGTTAACTCTAGCTTTTCTTCTGGATAAACTGCATTGCTGTGTCAATGACAATGTTTATAGAAAAAGCATTTTATGGGTAATCTAAACCCATCATAAATGTACTATACAACTATTACTCATCAGGTTATTCAGATTCTGGACTTAGAGTTTTTTTGTCAGTAACATTTGGAAGGACAACTCTGAAAGAGATTGCATGTGCTCCACTCCAAATAAATTCAGTGAGTAATACCTCAGCTCTTCAATCAGAAATCTGGGGAGCCTCACACAGGCACATTTCTTTATTAGAGGACAACTGTGGGTATTTTAATGCCCTCTATTGTGCTCTGTTGCAGTGACATCTTACACTGAACTCTGTTCTACACAGACAATTCTAACAAATCCAGGAGTGAATAGAGTATATGATCCTGGGTGTAATGGCAGACATGAACTGACTGTATAAAAGATGATACTTTGTCTTTTCCAGAACTGGCTTAAGACAGTGACAATTCTTATCTTGGTGTCAGTGGATTTTCAATCAGTCTTTACACATTCAGGAAATAAAGTAATTTCTTTTACTTTCTCTCTCTAAAACCAAAACTTCACCAGTAAGGAATGTATACAAGAGACAAACCAACATGCACACCATGATTATATGCAATGAAGGAAAAAAAAAGTCCAATTGAGATAACAAAGTAAGGGAAATAAAGGAGAATTCATGAAGAAATTATCCTTCTTGCTTCCTATGGCTTGCTTCACTACTGTGTTTACTTTTCTCATTTACAGGTTTCTGAGACCCACCTTGACCTGTCAAATCTACCCTAAGCAAAACATTCAAAGAGCAGTGGCATTCCACTTGCTGGTACTATCTCTAGCTGGCAAGTCTCCTGAGCATGCAGAATTCTGTAGCATGATCCCAGTGCTGGGAACATGAACTCAAATATATTGGGGTTTTATGAGGTGATAGTCATTGATCAGCTAAAAGAGGGAAAGTTTTGTAGAATTGGAAGCATTATCTGGTATAAACAAAGGAGATATTTCTTGGATCATATCAAAAGAGCTGAAATTATCAGCTTTTAAGCCACATTCTAGTCTGATGCTTTGTAAGCCTCTGCTCAAAATAAGGTGGTCACTCCAAAGTTACAGGAGTTATATAGGTGGAAATTAGGGGGTTTTTCTGTTTTAACAGCAATATCTCTTGTTTGTTTTCCTTTCAAAATATTTTATTTATTATTGTAATGAACACAGAAAAGCAACCCATTTTCAGAAAGAAAAAGAAGCTTTGGTTGAAGAAGCATTTGGACAGTGAGTATTAGATTATTTTCATTACATGAAAAAATGATAGATTCCTTGCTGAACTGAAGCTGATTTTTTTCAACTGTCCTTAAAAGTTCAATTTAAGAGTAAGACACAGAGTTGTCCATGACTAACACAGGAAAGAAATAATTCAGAAATCTGCATAAATCACTTAATAAAGAGAGTTATCCTGGTACCCCAGCAAAACCAAACCAAAATAAAATAAAATTTTAAAAATTAAAAAAAAAAATTGATGCATTTTTCTTTCAAAATACTACATGAACACGTATGGTTCACTTAAAAAAATCATTTTGCATTCTCTGCTACTTCCCAGAGGAGTAAAAAAAAAAAAAAGGGAATAAAAATGCCTCCAGAAATGAGCCATTTGTAAAGAAAAGTTTAACAGGGGACATTTAAAAATGTCAGATATGGACTCCATATTTTTTTTAAGGATTACGGTCATTGGTCGGGAAAACTAAAAACATCCAGCATGAACAGGTGTGTAAGCAGGGTGTCTTGGAAGGAGCTACTGAAAGCTGCTTGACCTGCTTTTCATATCCCTAGATTCCCTCCCGGAAGAATAAGAGGCTGGAAATGGCCTGATCTCTCTTAGGTGGCCCTACCTCTCTGGTTAGAGAGGAGTACAGATGGTGGATATGCTGTGCCACACTAGGGGCAGTTTGAACAAGAACAGTCTGGTCTGCCCTTCATGTTGACAGCACAAGGGTAAAAGCAGGTCTGAGTGGAAGGGGAAAGCAGACATACAGTAAAAATCAGGGCAGGACTGCATCTGGGGCCCCAGCCAGCCTGACTGCTGTGAATTCCCTGCTGATATTGTAGGAAAGGAATGTGGGTTCTCATTATGCTCTTCCCATGCATGGCCATCATATATAGTGTACAGGGTTCTTCAGAGTCTCAGAGACGAAATCCAATGCTCTACAGCTGGCTGATACCCTTCCCCCTCCTCAACTACATGAGGAAAAGGGGAGATCTGTTTGTGTGGCTCATCTTAGATAGACTTGTTCTGGAGCTCTAAATTGCTTCAAGGCTCTTCAAGATGAAGGACTATGTAAATTTGGGGCAGTTATCAATGTAGATGGAATGCACATGCAAATTAAAAACTATAAATGTGTTCGGAATTAAATCAATGTGTTTTTGCTTGAAAATTTGGCATGTGATTAATCAACGTGCTCTGAATGAGTGCAAATACTAGTGGTGTATGTTGCCAAACTCTCTGAGCAATTTAGTACCCATTTAAGGTACCCACCTAGGTCCCTGGAAAGGAAACCCAGTATTATATGAATATTCTCATGAGCCTTCTTAAAAGCACTATTTAAAAAATAAACTTTGCTGAAACCATCATGTTTTTCTTTTAAGCCTGTTCTGAAGTGTAACCACCTCTGGGCTGAAATGTGCCAGCTGTTTAGCAATGCCTGGTTAGCCCTGCCTTCCATTTGAGGAGAAGTGAATAATAAAACATATGAATTTAAACCACAGTGATTTTTAGATAAAATATTGTGATTTGTGTTGTAATTTGATTTAAAAATTAGAAAAAACCTGATTAATTTGATTTTCACTGAAATGTACATAATATTTAAAGGTTAGACCACTGAGCATCTAAAAAATGATAAACATTCCATCTTGATTAAAACTTTCTTTCCTTGTTTAAAAAAAATTAGTTTCCATTGTTTAATTTTACAAAATATGGTAGTGTTACATATCTGGTTTTAAATTTTAGTAATGTCTCATCTTGATACTGCTTTTCCAAGAGCTCATTGGATCCCTCATTGGATCCCTTACACATATTTTTAGTTTTCACCTGCATGAAGGCATGTGACTTTGAGCTGTGAAAAATTAAGATTAATTCGATATGCTATGATTCTTTTAAATGCCACTCTTCTTGCATGCTTCTTTTCAGATATAAAGTGTCATTATCTAGTAATGCTAGCTGTTATTACAGATCCTCTCTCTTCATAAGCATTTTAGGGACTCAGTGTTACTCTTGCAAAAGCTCCTGTCTTTTTCTGCAACAAAATGTAACAATTGAGGATTAAAAATTCAACATATTTTCAAAATTTTTCATTACAACCAAAACCTATCAAAATAAATTTTAGTTTTTTATATGTTAACTGAAATTAATAAATGGGAAGCCCTGGATAACACTTTCACCCAATGCAGTAATACCCTCAGTAACAAAAGAGAGAAGACTGGGGTTTTTTAAGAGCCTTTTAAAAGACTTTCGAAACTTTTGCCCATAATTTGTACATATACGTACATGTTAATATGCATTTGCCTGATTTTTGTTTTCGTGTTAAATAATTCTACGTCCCATACATAGAGTATGAGACACAAATCAGAACAGATAATAACATTCCATTGTCACAGCATTTTTCTTGGATTTTTTCTGTGTGGTCTCTAAAATTTATTAATAATTTGATATTTCTTTGGGGCCTACCATAGGTAGTGGAACCTTAACTGAATTCTTCCTCTTTTTTGACTTTTCAAGTCCAGGGAATTTTATCAGAAAAATTGTGATTAGTTTCACTAAGAGTAGCTGACATTAACAAAATTTATTTATCACAAGGTGACTTTATCTTTACCTGTATTTTGCTTTGCTACTATAAAAAGCATCAATTACTCACTAGATAGAAAATACCATCTTTTCAGGCCTACACCTATTACAGCTATTTTAGACTGAGATTTAAGTATGACTGATTTTATAGCCAGCAATTATAAGGGGGAAATTCCAGAATGTCTTACTTTATTTTTAATTTAAAAATTAAAAAAAATAAAAAAGTGTGGACAAATGCTGCATTTGTTATTCTGATTGTGTTAAGGCTTGCAAGGATGTCATATACAGCTATTGAAAGGTATACTACTATTAAAATTGTCATTGAAGAGCTTGATTTCCTGACCTCACTAGAGGTATTGGAGATATATGTGAATTCAGCTGAGGGCCTCATGGCCCACTGGCCATTCTTGCACTGTGAGATCAGAAGTATTCAGCAATGTAAACCCTGCTACAGACACGGGCTGAAGAGATCATAATAGTGTGAATTTGGGGAGCATAGCCCACATGGGACCTGCAAAAGTTCTTTTCTGGTCGACTGTTTATCAGAGGCCTTTCATTCCTGTTCAATATTTGAAGCTGTTCAGAAATGGAATAGAGACAATATTTCATGATAATTCAGTCAAGTTTTTCACAGATTTTCTGTGGTGCTTCTGAGTTTCCAAAGCTATCCATTGTTCAGGAAACTCTATTTGGGGTTTATCTAGGACAACAAGCATGTAGCCAAGCTCTACTGGACTACAAACTTGAGCCAAGCACATATTTTGTTATGAAATCTATTCTTATTTTTCAGCATCAGAAAGACAACTGTCTGCTTCATCTACCTTATGAAACAAACTTTCTGAAAACCAGGACTGTGTCACACTTACTACTGCCTTATTTTGGAGTAGCTAGATCTCTGAAACACATGTAAGTGAAAACAGTGCTAGAGCCCTTCTTCTCCATCTTGTTTAGCTAAAAAAATCATATGATTGCCAGCATTTGTTTTCTGCATCCTTTTTCTCAGTTGTCTTGTGATCTAAGGGTAAATGGACCATGGATTTGCATTCAAATTCAAAGCTGCAAGCAGCAATGTACTTACTGATCTCATTCTACCTCTCTGTTCTTGTGGCCCAGACACTTGGCCAAAAATCAGGTTGAGCTTGTTCAGTGGTATGGAGCCAGATATCTTTCTTATTCACAGAAAAGATACTTTTTTTTTTTTTTTTTTTTTTTTTTTAATATGGAAGAATCACTCAGAAGGTAGCTGTCCCCTCAAAACTTCAAGCCTCTTTCCACCTCATAATAGAAGTTGTTTAGATTTGCTCTTTTTTTTCCATTCTGTGCTGGTCAAGCTTCATGTATATGCCTTTTTTTAAAGCTCTTCTATTTTCTCTTTTTCTTCTACTCTGAGGCAATTGATCCCTCAGAGAATGAATTCACATCAAATCACTCTGTGCTACTGCTCTGGGCAGTAGAGAGCATTTACATTGATTCAAGGACCATGTTTGTTTCCTCTGTGAATATACTTCCCAAAGCTCAATGGCTTATTTGCCTGCAAGATAGCTGATCATGAACCTTCATCCTGATAGTATAAGCCAAATCCTTCAAGCTTAATGACTGATTTTTACATAAAATAGGGGGAAAAAAAATCTTAAAATATTGCAGTGGGCATGTGAATACTAGCAACCAGGATTAAAACACAAAAAGACACATGTCAAAATTTTCCAGTGCAACTGGCTTGTAGGCTGCTAGATTTCTCAATCTTAAATATTCATACTTTCTCAAACATAAAAATGGATAAATAGGTGTTAGGATGCATTTACTTTATGCTTCCTTTGACAAGTAATGTCAAATATCTTCTTTTTCTTGGACAACATTATATAATTTTAAATTTTTTTCATAGCTCATTAAAGAAATGTTAATCTGGCTGAGTGATAATAGCTGCTGATCATACTGGAACTAGCTACCTGAGCTTTTTATTTTCTCCACTACCTCCCACTCAACACTGTTTTTATTCCTCATGTGTTTATTGTAACTCTTCATCAATACCCCGTTTACTGACTCAAGTTAGGGTACACTGCTCTTGCTAATTCCTTTGCAGAAGGCGTTTTCCCAGTCTTGGTGAAAGTCAGTATAAATCTGTAGACAAATGGGAATAGGTTCAGATCTTATTTAATGAGACCAAAAGGTCCATAGGGCCTCTGGTTTCTGTCCATGCCAAAATGTTGCAGCCGTGAAAATTTATTTTTTAGCCTATCCATGCTAACAACACCAAGACAACTTTTTCCACCCAGAACTACCTGTAGAAAGCTCTTGGAATATAGGAAAAAGCTGTTCAAACTATGAAATATAATTCAAACTATGAAAATCACATTCCTTATCTCTCCAGATGGCCTAGAAATAACCTTCAGACAACACAAAGATAACTTGAAATTTCCGAAGAAAATATGTCATGGAATTTTTGTACCTCTGTGGCCTTTCTCAGTCTCTGCTGAAGTGATGCAGTAAATTAAAAAATGTCATATTTGGGAGAACCTTTCATCTTGCCACACATAGAATTCTGGAATCAGTCTAATAAATAACATGTTGCTAATAGCTCTGAATTTGCACAGGAACACAGGAGATCAGAGTGAACTGTGATCTCTAAGGCAGCATGGAAACAGTCAGCTTGTGTCAAATATTTAAGCTGCTTGCCACTTTCTTTGTCTTCTTTTTTTTTTTTTTTTTTGTTTCTGTATTTCTTTTTTCAGTACAGCATTATGACTTGGAAAAGTAGAAGAGGAAAGATACAAAGTCAAGCAAGTAATTCCAGGGTCTAATAGCTTAGCTATCCTACCATATGTTTAAAAGGACAAAACAGCAAAATAAAACAAAACTTGTGGTCTAACAGCTATGTCTGCAAAGAAGAAGCAGTACTATACTTTAAATTCTAGGCAACACCCTTTGGATCAAAATATTACGACAACAGTTAGCAGTGACCACATTTGATGGATACTCATGCATCTAGGCCATGACTCAGACTGCTTACTGTTGTTTGGAGCTGAAGCCTGAGAGCAGAGAAGCAAGAGGAAAAGAAATCTTGTGTTAAGCTGGCATGCACTAGTGAATAAATGGCTGGCATTTGCAAAGCTGCATTGCAGGGAAGCTTTTAACAGTTTGCCACTGCCAGCTGATGTCTCTTTAAGTGTCACTGCCAAGAAGCCAAAACTGGAAGCAGGTGCAGGGGCAGAGGAACTGAATGTGGAAAGGGAGAGAAAGAGAGAAAGAACAGTACTTCTGTTGTTAAAATCCTCCTGCTTTCATTAAAACCTAAACAAAGCTTTACTTTAAACTTGAATAATAAATTTTAGTGTGATAGACTCCTGCCTATCCAGTTTGACAATCCTCTTACTTTTATACACTGAGGTAAAAGAACTTTGTTGAGCTTCCCCCCGCCCCCTGTAAAGCCTTGGATTGACTGAGAGAATGCTGTATACTGATTATGGCAGCTTTCTTTTAGAGATTGAGAGCATCTGCTTCGTAATGCCTCTTGTTCCTTCCCCCAAGCAAAGTGCTTTTTACAGACTCCCACCCCCATTAGTCCAGGGCCTGGGAACTGAGCAGTTTCCCTAGATCAAGTCTCTGTCTTTGCTGTGCCATGTCACTGGTTCAGGACCTTAGTACACTGCTGTCTGATAAGATGCATAGCAGGAAATACTAGGTGCTAAGAATTTACATTTGTAAATACACTAATGCAATGGGCTTCTGATTATTTTGCAAAATATCTTCTGTTGTTTTTCTTAAGATCAGTTATAAAAAACATTGAGACCGGTAAAGGCTGCATATTAGTGAACCCTGCTAGAAACTTTGTGAGAGGTCTTGGCTGCTTTTAGGAAACCTCAAAGAGGAAATACATTCATTAATCATAAGAAACACAAGACCAAAAAAAAAAGATAAAGCATCTTTGTATGAAGGTAAAACCTTGAAATGCACATGGCTGAAGGTGGGAAGATTTTCTGAAATTCTTTGCTAAGGGCCTTGATTTCTAATAATGTTGTAATTACTATTCCCACAGATTTGAGAAAAGGTGTGTCCCTTTGTAGTCAGAACTGTGAATTTGGGCATCTTGGTTGTTTTCTACCCATTAAGGAATTTCTACTATTGTAAGCTAAAATATCTTCCTTTCTGGTTTTGTTTTCCTGTAGAGTAAAAACAGCAACTAAAGCCATACTGGGCAGAGTTAAAAAAGCCAAATAAACCAAAATAAAATAAATCAACATATATGAATGTTTCTGTGTGGCTTGTGCTTTAAAATCCTTCCTTCCCAGGGTCCAAATGCTATGATTTTGAGTCAAAAGCTGTATTTTTTATTTTGTTTTTTTCTGTCTCAGGAGAGATTGTTGAAGCTAACTGTCTTACTGTTTAGAAGCTGTACAGTTTTGAAAACTACTTGCTTTTCCAATTTTATAGACTGTGTATTCTAAAGGAAAATAATTCTACTTTTTCAGTTTATATTGCATATTAAAACACTTTTGTATTTTTAGTGACAATGAACTTTCTTCTCTTTAAGTTTTACTTAATATCCAACTGCTTCTTACTCTCCTTTTTCAAAATGTCCAGGAATTTAAGAGCTGAGATACAGGCATGTCAGTATTTCCATCTGTCACTCATTTTTATAATGGCATCTCATTTGGAGTGTGCTAAGGAACTACTTCAAAGTGGTAATACTCCTCTGACTCAACAGGAAACATACAGTCTGCCTCAGGATAAAAAGTGTAGAGAACACTGTGTGGTGCAAAAGAGAATTTATAAATCAACAATGAACTCATGCTGAATATTCATTGCTCAGTAAAAGTGAGCAGTCCTTCAATTAATTAAATTGATGTAGGCATTTTAGGATTTTCAAAGTACCTGCCTTAAGTTTTCAAGCAGTTTCCTCCAACTCTTACAACCTGGGGAGAAGTAGTCTTATTTTGACAGAAACTTATGTTCTTAAAAGAATTATTTAAATAGAGATTTTTAGAAAGACACCAAAATGTTTGGATGTAAATATAGGTAAATCTATGATCTTTTCAAGAGAGAGAATAAGCGTAGGAAAATCTACTGTGTTTTCTGTAAAGCACCATTGCATATGACTGGCCACATATGGTAAAACACTGAGGCTTTCTTAACACACAGGACTAGCTTGGACAAGTAGGGAACTGTTCATCAAACTAAAGGGAATGAAGCAAATGTATAGGCAGTGGAAACTAGGAGAGGTGACCTGGGAAGGGTATAGAGATGAAGTTTGGTTGTATAGGGATGCAGTGATGAAGGCCAAGGTGAGGTTGGTACTGAACGCGTCATGTAATGCAAGTAATTATGGTGTTTACAGGTATGTTAAATAAAAAAAAAAGAAGGTTGTCATGGGTTGCAGTGCAAAATGTAACCAAAACTGTGTATTCTATCACCATCTGATGAAACTGGGGTGTGGGGGGGTGGTGTAATTGTCTGTCAGTGGCCAACTGTGAAGAAACCTGCTGGGACAGTTTTCTTATCTCTTCGCAATCCATCCTCATTCCAGGGAGAGATCTTCTGCAAATGGGCCTTTGAGTCTCACTGATAAAATTTCATCATCCCATTGGGAAATGCTCCAGCCCGGGGGAAGAGCCAAGTACTCCCACCTGGATAAAAATTTGGGAGTTGGAATACCAAGCCAGCCTTTTTCACTGGAGAAGAACGAGGCCCATCTCTCACCACTGGACCTTCAGGGAAAGAACTCCACTCTTTCTACAGGAGGATCACTTCACCAGAGCCACATCTGCTACTAGGACTGCAGCCACCATTGAATGGGACTGCCACCAACACCCTGACCCACAGGGTGTCAGGTTGTATCCTGACTCTGTCAGTGGGTTTAGTTTGTTTATTTGTTTGTCTTACTGCATGTGGTTTTGGTTTATTGTTTATTTTAGTTCCCCTAAAAAAGAACTGTTATTCCTATTCCGATTTCTTTGCCTGAGAGCCCCTTAAATTCAAAGTTATAATAATTCAGAGGGAGGGGATTTACATTCTCTATTCCATGGGAGGCTTCTGCCTTCCTTAGCAGACACCCTGTGTGTCTGCTTCAAATCATTCAAATCATCAGACACCCTGTGTGTCTGATTCAAATCACAACAAAGGTCAAAGAAGATAACCTCCTGATAATCAATGCTGGAAAACTGGAAATCACAGATGAGGAGAAGGCTGAGGTACTCAACAATATTTTTGAGTCAGTCTCCAGCGACAACTTTTATTTGCACACCTCTCGAGTATATGGATGGCAGGATAGGGACTCAGAAAGTAAAAAGCTTCAATGTATTTTTTTGAATGCTCCTGAGCACTAAAAGGACATTTTCATTGAACTGTTGGAGCAAGTCCAGAGAAGGTATACCAAATTGATTAGAAGGATGGAGCAGCTCTGCTGTGAGGAACAGCTAAGAGAATTGTGATTGCTCAGCCTGGAAAAGAGAAGGTGACCTAATTGTGGCTTTCCAGTACCTAATGGGAGTCTACAAGGAAGATGGAGAGGGATGTTTTACAAGAGCGTGGAGTGACAGGACATGGGGAAATGGCTTTAAACTGAAAGAGAGTAGGTTTAGATTAGATATTAGGGAAAAAAATATTTCTGTGAGAATGGTGAGGCACTGAAACAGGTTTCCCAGAGAAGTTATGGCTGTCTTGTCCCTGAAGGTGTTCAGGGCCAGATTGGAAGGTGCTGTGAACTACCTGGTCTATTGGAAGGTGTCTCTGTCCATGGTAAGGGGGTTGGAACTAGATATCCATTTAAGGTCCCTTCCAACCCAAACATTTCTATGATCCTATGACCTTCTCAAGTCCTGTAGATGAAGTTTTGGATCTCCATGTGTAGTTTTGACAGGTCAACAATTCTCATTAGGAACCAAACTGAAGTCTGTTCCAAGTGCAAGTCCCATGCTTTTCCATGTAGAACATTAGCCAGACTGTAACATGAGAATTCGAGCAAGCTTCCAGGAAGTGTCCTGGATGAAGTTGTCCAGAGTGTGTGAGATTTGGATTGAGAACCAAAAGTGGTGATAATGCATTTTGTGGTTTGTTCCAAAATATGGTGGGAAGGTGAAGGTGATGGATATGAGGCCCAGAGAAATCAGACAGACATTCTGCACTTCATTTTTAGCCTTGAACTAATAGCCTCCTTTTTTTTTTTTTTTTTTTTAGAAGCATTTAAACTGATTTGAAGATAACACATATTTTGAAGGATTATCACAGCAAAATGAAACATCGTATCTTTAAGCACTTGATCTCTGCTATGCATTGCTATAACTTCTCAGGTTTTATTTCTGCAGCACTCAGGTAAACATTTGAAAGTCTAAGCACTTTCCAGTTATTACTCATGATTTAAATTTAAAATGAGTGTCCTAAGATAAATATGTGTATATATTTATATAGATAGATAGATGCACACACAAAGATGCTCACACTCTAACAAAAGTACAATAGTTCATTTACAAAGTCAAGAAACTGCAAATGTACATTTTTTATAAACTGAACTAGCTTATAGTTATATATATATATATATATAAATATATAACCAGGGCCTATTAAATGAAACCATAGATGAAGTGAACTTATGTCATCAGTCTTTCAATTTTGTACATTTTGAACACTATCCAAAAATTTTAATCCACTGTTTGAAATACTATATCAGTGGAGAAGGAGAAATGATCTTCCCATTACAAACTTATAGCCTCAAACATTCACATCCTGCTGTAAATATATCACATACTGTATCATGTTGCTTATGGAAAAATTACTTTTTTTTCTTTTCCTTTAGTTTGCTGACCCTTTTGCTGTAGATTAATATTTGGCAAAGTAACAGCTCTAATTATTCCTTTCAATTTTACTCTACAGGAAAATGATCTCTTTATTTTATATTTCCATATTCATGATGATCTGTATTGGTCAAATAATGAAATTCAATGCACCCTGTGGATGATGTGACTATATATATGCTTGCGGTTGCTTAGTCTCTGAACTACAGTGTTATTGTTTTGTATGCTGTTGTACTTCATGATCGTTACACAGAGAATGCACTTCTTAGATGTGTTCTAAGTATTATATGTCTAAAAGCATAATAAAAACAAAATATGAAGGTCAGACTATCTTAAATATGATAATAACAAGACTAAGTAACTCAGCATAAGAAGAAGATCTCTCAGGATAGAAACAAGCATGTTTGCCTCTGGGTATGTTGTGTTGGTAGAGTGTAAGTGATCCTCAAGCATCTCGGGCCCAGTTTCCAAAATAAAACACAATATTAGGTCATTATTAGATTTTGGCACGTTTTAAAATGTGAAATCAAAGCCTTTAAGCTTTTCTTGATTTTTATTCTAGTAAATTGCAACAGGACTGTTCCACCGTAGCATAAAAAAAATCCACTTTCATTAACAAAGAATTTGTTTCATTTTTTACTTCAAACACTTTTTTCAACCAGTATCTTTTTGTTAATTGTGATTTTTTCAGTGGGGTAACAAAGCAGCTTACAAATTATTTACTCACTAATGAGTATGGTATGAGAGAAAAGGTTCATAATGGCTGTTTTTATTAAGAGACTTCTATGTTATAGTGCATTTCTTTACACTTGTGACTGGCCAGAAATATAATTCTGATTCTGTAGATTTTGGACAGGATCATTTCTCTGATTTATTAGTGGTATATTCTCTCACTGTTATTTGTGTTGCTCTTACAATATTAAAATTTAGTGTTTCTTTCTCAGTGCCTGTGACATTACATCAGCGCCTAGTAATTGTTACATTTCATATCATTATAAGAAGCAGAATGGAGTCTGGCAATAAGCAAATGTAGTCTGGCAGCAAAACAAGAGAACACAAACAGGACCTAAAAATTTCAAAGCCAGAATCTCTGCAAGCCAAGATATATAGAACGGTAGTTTTGGTTTCAACTGGGTTTCACAATTTCAAGCCAAAATTCAGGGAATTGTGCTACTTCAGATTTGTACATTAATTGAAGTGACAACTGAAATTAAAAGTTTTTTTTATAACTGTTCACTGTACATAAATAAAACCTGAAAGTTAAAGTGTATTAATACTGCATAAATTTATTTTCCCTGGTATTTGGAGGGGACTCTGTTCTCAGATATGTATGGGGTTTTGGCATTTTTTTCCCTACAGGTGTTGCAGCCAAGAGGAATGAAGAGTAGATGCCTGGAGAGAAAAGTTTGTCCATGTTCAAAAACACACTTTCTCTGTTATAAACCTTTGAAGAAAGTTCTCAAGCAAGCCACAATTCTATCAAGTTGGCTGCAAAATCTTGATCCCAATGTAAATTTTATCATTTGGAGTACATTGTTTTGGCCCCAAATACTGTAATCTCTTAGTGTTCTGTTTCACTTCACATCAGCCTTCTTTCTTTGGTAGCCACAGGTACTCAAATTCGCCCAATTCTTGGCAACACTGCAGTGTGTTTCATCTTACTGTAAACTTATTCTTACAAAATTTTGGGCTGAATATAAGTGAAGCAGCTAAGACACAGTAAACAACTCTTCTCAGTTATGATGTGAAGGCATTTTTTCTGTTTGCTATCTGAGCAGAGAAAAAACCTAGACCTGCATATGGAAGACAGAATCTCAGAATCAACTATAAAAATAACTACAGTTACTGGTAGGCAATACCTATAAGTTGAGGACAGCATCCTGGCCTCTGCTAAGAGTTCTTAAAAATGAAGGTACTACTTAACTCCCACTAGCTGCTAAACCAGACTTAAAACCACTGGTAGGTTTTGCATGCAACCATTTAGATTTTTCCTGGCTGTACTGAAAGAAAAAAAACCGAAACCCTGAAATATCTTACTGTCCTATGTATTAATGCTAAGGTTATAGATTTATTATTTTCATAGATTTTCACAGTAAAGGAGTCTAGGCCCTAATTCTAGCACACTTTTTTTCACTTTTTCTCCACAGTAGTCAGTGAGTAGGACCCAGGATCTAGGACTGCCTAGATCCTTCTTCTTGTTCATTGGAGAGATTCTGCTTATTTCTTCTGCTCGCTAGTTGTATTTTGAACAGATGTTTTTCAGGTTTTTCAAATTATTTTGAAATTTCAAGAGGTCTTTGGCCTACAAAGAGAACATATATGACTGCTAACTCTGTTGTTTCAACAGTTCAGCATCTTTTTGTTTATCTAAGTAGAATAAAAAGCTATCTAAACTCACTGTTTGGTTGGGTTTTTTTCTGGTTTTGGGGGAAGCGTTGTCTACCTCAAAGGAAAGAAAAACATCTGTTCTTTGAATTTGGATGGACAGTGGAATATATCACTGCACTGCATACTTTTTGCTCATTGCTGATTATAGCTATAATTTATAAATTACAGCACCATTTCAGGCA
Source organism: Certhia americana (assembly GCA_018697195.1). NCBI lineage: Eukaryota > Metazoa > Chordata > Aves > Passeriformes > Certhiidae > Certhia > Certhia americana. The sequence goes on along the minus strand of CM031878.1, from coordinate 30,325,418 downwards.
AGGTTCCAGTCTTCCTCTAGAATCCGGGTGTTAAGTTTTGGTTCCTTTAATGAATTCTTACATAGCGTATTTGATCAGATCAAGTTTGGAGTAATGATCCAAATTTTAGTATCTGGATCAAATTAGATCAAGTAGGAGTAATGATTTTAATTTTACAGGTGAGAACAAGAAATAGTGTCATTCAGTGTCAGTTCTCTGGTCACCTGGCTACCATAAGGAGCCACTTATCATTAGTGACAAGTGAAACGTCACAAGTTTAGGTGTTTGGTTTGGATAAATCCCACAAAATCTGAATGCAAATCTCACTGACCCTAATCTAGAACACTGGAAAAATTGCTTGTTTTCTGAGGGAAAGTGGAACATTGAGTTGTGAGAAAAAGCAGATGCATCATAAGAGTAATTAGTTTAATCAGGTTTTGATAGATACATATTCTACATATTGAAATTTTGCAATAAAAAAAAAAGAAAATCCCAAGGCAAGTATTTTCTCCAGTTCTACTAACATGTTTCTTACCAGAATGTTGTTAATTTTTTCCCCAATAATTCTCCAATTTTCCTTGCCTATTCTAACTTCACCATTGTAATGAAGGCAATTTCTTGCATTACAATGCAAATACTCTTTTCTCTCCTTGAAGACCCAGAAATATAACAGTACTATTCTATGTATTGCCCAGTTTTCTATAAAATATTGTCTTGTAAATGAACTTGTTCAGAATTTCAACTTGCTTTGGGTTCTAAGGTAGATGTATAGTAATTCAAAATTATAATGGTTTTAAATCAAAAAAATGTTTAACATTTTTGGATTTGCAATGACATTCTCTATAAGTAAAAAGGACTTACTTTTCTCTAGATTCAGTAATTTCTAAATAAAACCAGTAACAGATACAGATACTTCCTTTTATATGGAATAACTGCAGGACCACTGATTTTTGTTAGTGGCAAGTAGACTGGGCAAGGGTAATGCCTTGAATCTTTATTCAATGGCTCCATGCCAAACACTCATTTTTCATTTCAGTGCATCTAAAATGGCTACTCAGATTGGACTCTTGATGGGTGATGAAAATAAGAGACAGGTCTCTCCTAAGGATGCTAATATGAGCTACAAAGAATTATTACCAAAAAATTCCCTAAAAACCTAAAATCCAACATACAAAGAAAAGGTGCCAAACCCCTTTTTCTTAGTAGGGACTTTTACAGCTTTGATTTTCTTAATACATTCAGTATCATAAATCACTGGAACTCCTTTTTTTTTTTTTTTTCAGAAATATAAACCTTATGCATGGGTGAAATTATGGCCATAAAAAGCTATTTTAGCAGGACCTATTGGTTCATTTTAGAAAAAACCCTGATGGTCATTTGCAAACATTTAATAACAGAATGAGAACTAAAACAAGCTGTAAAACACTCCTACTCACTCCACATGATTATTCTCTGTGTCAAAGATTTGTGTTTGTTGGCAAAAGTAAGGATTTTCAAAACTGTGACAGCTAGACTCAATTTGCCTTGTAAATACTTATTTCCGTTTTTTCAATGAATTCATACTTTCAGATGAAAGTACCAAATTCAAACTGCTCAAGTAGTGTGAAATTTCAAAGAGGTTTTACCTTCTTGTATACCTTGCCTAGAGTATAAAATTTTAAGCCATCCGTGCATTATGCATTTTGTGGGAATAAATATTGAGACTTTTGAGGGCAAAGACAGATCAATTCTATCTTCTTCATATTAATATATTAATTCAAACTGAGGGCAATAATAAATGATCCTACTCAGAAAACTGAGCAGAATTGGCAAAGTGGATATTTATGTCTTAAATGTGAGATGAATTTTCAAGAAAAGAAAAGATAAAAACTGAACAGCAATAGCAATTGTCTTCCTAAATTTAACCAGTTATCATAGAAATAGTAGTATAAACCATAAAATAAAATTTGAATTAAGCATTCACTGATGTCAAAACATATCAATAGACTTTCTAAAAAAAGTTGCCAATTAAAATCATGTAGTATTTTCTTTGACATAATAACAGCTCCTTATATGTCATTATTAGCCTAATTTTCTTTGCTGAAATTTTGCATATTAAGAATGCACACTGCAGTCTGAGATGAAACCAAGACATTTCTTTGTAGCTTGACTGCAGATGGACTTGAGTCAAATATTCGGAAAAAGTTCCAAAGTTTTTCAAAGCTTGGGAATGTTTGGATTTTGTTTTTTGGTAGTTTTGTGCTCTAGTGCATCCTGTGGAAGAATTCTTGTAGGGTTACACACAAGTTGGATCAGACCCCCAGAATATAATGAAAATGGACAGTACAATAAATTTCTGTATTACAAGAGCATGAACTGTAGGATTCTGTGAGGAAAAAAAAATAGATTTGTTATATTTTTCTTAAAATTTAATCAAATTTCCAGCTGAAGAGTTCTGCTTGTATCTGTTGCTATGAAGACAACTATAAAATTTCCATTGTAAAAAAAAAAAATGGAAGGGTTTAGAGACTTGCTCTACTTGATACACCAGCTGAGTATAAAATAAAATGTGAAAAAAAAGAAGATAATTTGCACGGTCATTAAATGAATTTATTCTTTGTAATAAATACATCAGTCATAGAATCTTTAGCTTTGTTAAGATCCTGTAACAAGTCTTACTTCTTAACGAGGCTTTTTTCTAGACGGAGGGGGAAAAATAATAGCACCATATTCAAAATCTTTCCAGAATAAAATGGCTTTTGGTTTTCCTGCGTTCCAGGAACAAAAACTGTTCAAATCAATTTCAATCATTTTTTATTCAATGTAAACCAGACAGAACAGCAGTTTCTGAGGATAAATTCTATTTTAACAAAATTTAAATAGCAGTTATACTAGAAACTGATTAATAAATTTGCTCAACTGGAATTTTACAGTAGAAAAAATAGAATAATTTTTGTGTGTGTGTATAGAGTAGGAATATCAACCAGCTGCACATAACTAGATACCTAGTAATTACATAATCTGCATAAGATTTTTTGCCTGGAGTTTCCATAGACATACATGTCAGCTCCAGATCTGTGATTCTGATCCTGTCTATTCTGTGTATCTCACAGATATTTGGCCATTTTTTTTTTTTTTTTTTTTGTCTGAGTCTAGTGTTTATGCAGCTAGCAATGCCAGCTGTGAATGTATCACAAGTTTACTTCTTGATGGTTGTAGTACAACAGTTGCAGTTCTAGGATTTCTACTAAGGGACCATAGTTTAGAATTGGCTCTAGTGGTTTTGAAAAGAAAATTACTTCCAGAGAGGAAAGGCTAATTAAAAAAAAATGGAGGATGCATTGAAGAAAACATGTAACTTCATGGAAATGAGTAAAAGAATGATCTCTTACCATTCAGAGACTCACCTCATAGAAATGATGTGATTTAAAGAGGTTAACCATTAAGTTCGCAGTTGATTGAATATTGATGCTACCTGGAAAAAACACTGAAACATGCTGAGATTGAACTATTATAAATACATGCAGGTTCACAGCAATATTCAACTCAAATATTCCATGTTTTTTATTCTTTTACAAACTATCTAAGAATTTTCCATTTCTTCCTTTAGAATTTTGAAAATTTCAGAGAACTGTTCTGTAAATGATCTCTAAGTTTCATAAAGCTGTCTGTATATATGTTGCCAAGGAAACCAAGTGCTAAATTCAGGGAGTGCTCATGTACTGGCCAAAGGCTAGGCTCTGCTGTAGTCAACATGCAACACTAAAACCAGATAAAAACTCACCATTAATCTTTGCATGGAAGGAGAGAAAAGGTGTATAAGCTCTCTGACCCAAATAATTCCCCACAAAGTTACTGGGCAAAAAGAAAGAGAGGTGAATTTTCACCACTGTAAGTTTAAAAATACCTCTTATTCTTTAAAGAAGCTAGAAAATTTAGCACTCAGAGGCTGCCAGCCTGCCACATATCCACAGACTGAGAATAACACGGGTATGACAATGTCAGAACACCGTCTTGTCTTTTGTGTAGTTCAGTTTTATGGAGCATTTACAGTGAAATGTCACTTCACTCTCCTAGATCTTTCAGCTCTGTCTTTCTCAATGAGAAGACTGACGTCTGAAGGTGTGATTTTGTGACAAGTAAATTATCTTTGGAAAGAGGACAAAACCCAAGAGCCTATTTAATGAGTGATAGTGAGAGGACAATCATCTAATTTTGGTTGCTATTTTCACTGAATGGGTTTTAAATCCAAAGCTTGGAGGGCAAAGAAACTCTTTTGAATCAAAAAGCAGAAAGACTGGTCTGGCACATAAAGAGCTGGGGATAATGACACATGAGAACAAGGATCCCAGTCAACAGTCAGAAAGGGTTTGGTTTCTCCAGCCAAGGCAGTCTGAGCATAATAGTGTAGAGAGAGTCTCTGCCGGTCTGGGTCCCATAGTTTACTCTAAGCAGAATATCTCTGCAGTTCCCTCTCACAGCAATTTACTTGGCTGAGGTGTGTTGTGGCCAAAGTAAACATCTGGACATTCATACATATTTGGAGGCCACAAAACAATGAGCACAGTCTATTAGAATATGCTTCAGTCCCAAAAGCTTAAGACAAAGAATATTGTGTGGCAGGGTGCTGGTGTAGATGTCTTTGCAGTGGTCTGGGCATGAATATATTCTAGTGGCATTTCTCAACACGGCAGAAGCATGTTCCTCCTCCCCATAACCCTACTCTTGGGGTGTGGGTTTAGGTTGGGTGGTGCCAACCTCCACGGGCTTTTCCTCTGTGTGTGGTAAGTAGAAGGAATTGTGGCTGGGCTACCCCAAGGGCTCTGGTGCCCTCTCTTGCATACCTATCCAAAGTGACAGGTTCAGGAGTTCTCACAAGCTTCAAGAGGCTCTACCCTGTCCATCTGGAAATCAAGACTCTCAGTAATAGAATGTAGTGGGCTACAAGGACTTACTTTCTCCTAGCCAGTTCCAATAACCAGCTCCATGAACTAGATAGTGCCCTTGGTGACTACCTGGACACTTTACTGGAGCTCTAGCAAGGGATTCTCAGCAATGGCTGGGAGACTGCTGTTTCCAAAGTGCAGTTCCAGAGCAGTGAATAGTGAGCCTGGGGCCTGGGGAAGGGGTCTTTGCCCTTTCTCTGAGGAGACACACAGCTGGCCATACTGGAGGGGCAGAGAATTTCTGCTGAAGATGGGCTAGTGTCTGTCAGGCAAGCAAGGCATTATACAGCATTGAAGATTAGGCTTACCTGACTGCTTAAGCCTTGTTCCCTTCACTGTATCCTCATTAAAGCATTTGCTGAACTGAGGGGCAGAGTTGCTCAGGGTGTGATAAGTTAAGATCGGTCCAAGGGGCTGTAACCTGCTGCTGTGTCCTGGAACATTTTCAGACAACATCTCTGACAAATGAGTTCCATGGGACACAATGGTGGACGGAGTCATACTGGCTGTGGGGCCAGGACCCATGGTGCCTGACCATGGGGGCAGCCCTTGGCAAAGCTGAGAGGCCTATCCCCCCACTACAGCTAAGATCCCATAAGGATTAGTCCCACGACCATCAGCAGGAGGTGGGGATGGCCCTGAACAGACCTCATGACTCTGGGCCTAGGGTGGTGGTCATACTGATGTGTGTTAGAAGACTGAGGGAAGGACACAAACAGACACATTTCTCTTTATTCATGTGCATGGATTATCACAACAAGGAATAGAGGTTTTCATGTTTACACACTGTCCTCAAGCAATGAGAATTTTTTTTAATTGGATATTGCTACAATGTGTGTAGTGGGTGTGAAATAATTTTTTTCTTATATTAAAAAAAAAATGTCCCAAAGTCACTAAAGTGTTAGTAGACTGTTCCAGGATTGTGATGCCAAATTTAGCCAATTACAAAAAGAGTGAAATGGAGAGAACAGAGCCACCATTCAGATTTACGTAATGAATATCCAACAGTGAATAGATAGCTAGAAATTCAGGTGCAATGAAAAGTGAGATATTAGTAATAAAATATTTGCTGATTGTGAGGACTCACATACCCAGAAAACTCCTCCATCACTTTTGGAAGCAAATTCTTGTTTATTTCCACGAGTGTATTATTCTAGTCTTCATTTTCTTCAATATCTTTAATCACAATAATAATTTAGGGACACAGTATACGAGGAACGATGAACACAATTAGTTCTTCTAATGCTCTGAGTTCTCATTTGGGAAAGTGTTATCAATGTGGACACAACTCACTGAAAGCCCACTTTGACACCTAATCCTTTGGTAGCATCATTTTGAGGTCTTAACTCCTGAGCAGTCTCTGGCCTCTTCAACAGGGAAATTCTGTGGCATCTTTAATAAATCTGCATCAGAACACTATTAGGCCACTTGCAAATCCATGCATAAACATTGTATATGTCTGAATTATTTCTGATCTTTCAATTAAATATTTAAAAGTGGTTTTGTCACACTAGATGTAAATGTCTCTGCATTATTGTCTCAGGCTGAAGAAGGAAAAATGAAAATAATTTTTACTATGCTCTGTTACTTTCAACCTTGACACTCCAGTATCCTGTCTGCATTATGTTAAAAGCAAGTCATTGACTTGAGTATAAAAACCTTTAATTTATGTGACCTGCAATTTCTTAAATTTCATACTCTGGACCACTTAAAAACTTGCAAGAAACAGATTTTATATAACAACTACCAGCATAAGGGGATGGTTCTCTGATTTATAACTAGAAATAAAGGCTAAAGTTTCAGGATTGCCAAACTGCTCACTTGAAAAAAAAACAGTGAGGGACTACAGCAGGGAAAGAAATGGAAGTTTTTAGTGTTTACAATCATTCCCCAATGGAACAATTCTTGGCTGATTATTGTTAACCCCTTCCATAGGCTACTCTGCCTATAGAAAAGGAGAAACTATTTATTCCTAAGGACATATTTACATGAGTGAATTACTCACTGTCAAGATTTATCCTCACTGAATAAAAATTATGGGAAAAAAAAAGTACCTTAGGAGATGCCAGTTGTTAAATACCTTGTGTCCTCTGTGATAGCTTCTGTAATTGTGTAACAGTCCTTATGTCTTGAGGGGACTGTGAAGTTATTGCTTTTGAAGTTTGCTAATAACACATGAAAAAATATGAACTTCATCCAAATTAAAATAATTGCTAAAAGGTAAATTATGTAGTGATGTTACATAGTTGTAGACAGCTGCATCTGGGATGGGCGAAGACTTACCTCCCACTCACTTTCCCACTAGTGGCAAGATAGACAGAATGCCTGAAAAGATGGTCTTCTTTATTCATAAAACCTAGCCCACTAGGGAAACAGTGATCTAGGTGCTTGGATGAAACAGAGTCAACAGCTGAGTCCAGGCAAAATTTGGGTGGAAAAAAATGTCTTCATAGTAAAGCGGCAGCAAAGGTTTAGAGCTCTTTAATAGCAATAAATACAACATTCATTGCTGGCAAAATACAAGTAATTGCCAACAAAACATGAAGGAATAATTGTTCCAAAACCACAACTGGAATAGAAAAGAAATCATAGATGCTAGATTGGAACAGGAATTTTTCATTACACCAGAATGAAATTTGAATCTGATGGAAAAGAATCAACAACTTCTCTTAATTTCAGGAAGGCCTGAGATTTTACATTCAGCTAGTATTCACGAAGCTACACCATAGTTCTTGCTACCCAGATTACAACTATTTCAGAAATAAAAATACCTGTCTTTTTGAGTTTGTATCACCTTATCTCAAACTCATTTTCGCATTATCCCTCTCCTCCCATCCCATGGAACTGCAGCTCTGTAGAGATCCCTCAGTGGGATCTGTTCTGTCGCCTTCTGCCTGCTTTGTGTTTCCCGTGTTTCAATAATCTTCTGATTGCATGTCTGTAAGGACTTTCTCTGTCTCTAGCTGATCCATATTTCTTTTTCATGTTGTTGGACTCCATAAGACTTTGATGATGTGGTTAGGGCTGCAAATCCCCCAGTCATTAATAACAAACACAGTGTTCTTCTTTTGAGACAAATTCTGCTTGGAAGCATATGCCAGATTTGTTTATGTTTGCTCAAAACATAAAAACATCATGTGGCAATTTTTCCCCTGCTCCCACCTTGTTTTTCCATGCCCTCAACAAAATGATGCTCTAATTTAAAATGTAGGTTTATTTACCTATGAAAACTGAGTTCTCCTTTGCGGAAATGAGAACTGGATGCAAGCTGAACTTCATAGATCACAATTTTTTTTTTTTTCCCCCAAAAATAATAAAAATGCAGGGTGGGGGAGGTGGGTGATGGAAATTAAGCTATGCAAAGATGTGTCCTCACAGTGACACAGAGATGCCAAGTTCTCTGAGGTATATCTTAGATGGTAAAAAATGAGATTTAGAGCTAGAATTTATGGACAAAGGCTCAAAATGACCCACTGCTTCTGTGTTTATTTTCAGAGTATTCATAGGTAGAATATAGATGGCTGTTCTCCAGAATACACACTGTAACTCCACTGTTGAGCAAACAGGATAGATAACACACAGACAGAGAAGGACAAAAAACAATAATAAAACCAGTAGCTGTGGTTTTTGCTAATTTGGTTGTTTGGTTGCCAGGCACATCTAATCTATATAATTTTTCACATCAACTTCATTCCATTATAAAAAGAGTAAGTTAGAAATGGCAATGAATCTTTACAGGATTTAGGTAGGCATAGCCTATGTATCATTTTAAGACCAGTGAGTAAAGTCCTTAGATGTGAATGCAGACTCTGCAGTAAAACAAAAAAGAGGAAAAAATGAACACTGAAGGTGTAGTAACACACCTTTTAATATAGGCTGCAAAATCCAACCATAAACATCCTCTAGGAACCAGATAAATCCTAATTTATCTAATGTAGATTCTGACAGACCAATAAGTCAGGCCATAGCAGTTTCAATTCCTGTTCTTGCACTACAACAGCGAGTGAACTACAGAAGCTACCTTCTCCACAACAAGAAAATTCTAGTACTCTGTCTTAGCTTCACACCTAAAATCCTTATTTCTCCATCTGGTCTCAAACCTAATGATGATTTTATACCTAACAAATTCATATCCTAAGCACACCTGTTTCTTGGTGCCTCTCTCTTAACTAGCCTGGCACTCTCTGTCTGATCCAGGTCCTGCTGTGGCTTACCAGCATACTCCAAGACTGATGTTCTAGCCTGGTTCCAGTTCTTGCTCCAGATCACTAGCATTCTTCTCACTGAAACTTGTCAGTGCCCAAATCATCATATGTGGCTGAAGACCTCTTCTGATATTAGTCGTTACTACAGATGTAAGTTGTAAACTAGGGCTTTTACACCTTTCTTTTTTGTCAACTATAGACCTACTTTCATGTTCCTATCTGGTTTTATTCGTCTTCTATAATACAATTTAAAGAAGACATAGTGTGCAATGCTTACAGAGTCTGGCAGATATAATCTGCCAGAGAGATCTAATTTTAAAATGCTATCAGCTAAAAAAGAACTCTGTAGAAAATCAGTTCTGGAATATGGAGTCGACTGAAATTCCTACTTTGTATTCCACCATTTTGTGAACGACTTTATGAAGACAATTATATTGAGCTAATCATTTCACTGTTAAAGAAGGACATGATCTACCTATTTTGAAATTATAGTTCTTTATGCATCATGTTTGGTCACATTCAGTCAATGAGACCAACACTTCTAAGTATAAATATTCATCTTGACTCCCTGTAGGGTGGCTGAGATGATGTCTGGGCTTTTGTTTAGATCCAAATTTCATTTTTTTATAAAAGTGTATTGAGATGCACTTTAGGGGTATTCAGGATTCTTTTTCTGCCTTTTAGTGGTTTTTGCAGTGATTAAGTTGATGTTGGAATAGATGAGTGGCAATCAAATCACCTTGCACTAGCCAGGGTTTAAGGTAATGCATGGCATTTCTTGAGACAGGAATTTTAAGTGAACTGATGGATTTTTACTCTTATCTGTCTATTCAATAACATTAGTTTCCCATTTTGCATTTTAAAGTTTTTAGCAGCTACAACTTGCAAGCCACCACTGGGGAATAATTTCAGCAATTAGGTTTACCAGCATTAATTATTCTTTTACTAGTCTCCAAAGTTTTCTGCTCCCTGTTTGGCCAACAATTTCAAACTCAAAGATTTTTCTGTTGTGTATGAGAAGTAGCATATATGGTATATACTATATAGTATATACTAATATAGTATAATAGCATATAAATAATGTGGCTTTTCATTGCAGTCCCTTATAAAGCAAAGAAAAGGTGATCAGAGATGATTTCACAACTGTTTACATGGGAATTCTTACAAGGATGACTTAAGAGTATAGTTCTGACCTGCAGTAGACTGTAACCTGTTATTCTTTGCAGTTCCAGGAGTGGTTACTGCTGTGGAGTCATATGCTCAAACAAGAAGTCATAAGATATTTTTCAAAACACAAGCTGTACTCCTCTCTCTCTGTGTATGTTGTGTGTTTGCACATATGCACATGTATATGGATTTAGACATGTAGGTACAGATAAAGATACATATCTTCTATGTGTACCTTCAAATCTTTGCTTGATTCTCTCATGACAGCTCATTTTAAGGTTGTCTTGGAGGGGAAACATGAAATCCCCATCGAAGAAAGTGATAAGCCTTTGTCTCTGGACACAAATGACTTGCAGGATTATGATTTGTAGGAAGGCCTGTCCTTCTCCTCAGCTGAAGTGTCTATAAATATTTTACTGCACTGCAAACCCTTAGAATGATGCTGACTGTTGTGATGCAAAGAGTGATTTAACTAGGGTTTTGAAATCACTATCTCCAATTTTTCTCAAAATTATTAGAAGCTTAAAAGATGGAGTGATATCTGTAATGCAAATGAAATATCCCATCTAGATAAAGCTGTTAGAACATGGTCTTCAGAAAGGATCAGCACTTCCAATTTGTGGTTACAGTTTGCACAAAGCAGAATATGATTTTCATATTATTTTTTATAAAGAATTGCTTGGCAAAATGTTAGAATAAAATTCCTGCATATTGGAATTTTTTCAGTTATTTCAAAATGAACAAATACTATAATATTGGTAATTGTTAATTTTCCATATTAATTTATGTATATTTTTAGACTTCTCAAGTTACACATGATTTTCATAACTCATTCAGCAGTACCTTTGAGATACTATCACAGAAAAGAATAAGCCAACTCCATTGTCGATTTCCCAGCAACTGAGTTTATCTGCTGTTTCCCTCAACATTTTCTGGTTTTACATCCCAGTAGAATTGGCTTGGAGATCGCTTGGATTGCGATCCAGACAGCTGAGCTGTTTATGAGGTGGATATGATTTGAATTCCCACATCTCCCTTCATCAGGTAAATGTCTCCTTTTATCAGGTAAATGACCAGCCCATCTAAGTATTGTTTTTCATTGTGGGCATTTCCTTTTTATTTCAAAAAATAAACACCACCTTGTATCTGCAATTACACTGAGACAGGCACTCTTGTGGAAGAGATTTTTTGTTTAGTTTTTTTGAATTGTGTCTGCCTATAAAAGATAGGTTTGTCAAAAATTATTCTTGCATCAGCAGTATCTGCATTTGCACAAGTGAAAATTTCTATTTTAAAACTATAATGTAACCAAACTCAAGTGTTTTTCTTAGAAACAATTAATCATAGCCAGAATACTCTGCCTGAATTCTACTTATTTTAGCACTTTTGGGTTTGATTTACTGTGCCCTAAACTATGTTACCAGGAGTTTGACATTATAAATATGCTTAAGGAATGATCAGGACATAATTTTTGATTTCCAAATATATAGCAAATAACTTCTAGTTTTAAAAGAAGCAATAACTGATTATTGAAGAGAAAATGCCCCAGTCACTGAGATAAACCAGTGGGTTTAAGGGGTGAAGGAAGAAAGGAAAATCAAGCAAAACCAGCAGAAGTGTGCTCCAAACTGCCAGTAAAACTTCTGCAACATCTGAGGCCAGAAGAGACTTCGAAAACTCCTGATAATAGCAAATAATTTTTAGACAAAAAAAGAATAGTTGTTCATAGGCTAAATGTAACAAGATCTGTTCTTGGAGCAAAATTACATGAAGAAATGGTGCCCATATTTCCTGGAGCACTGAATCAGGCACAAAGTAGACAGCAGATAGGCCACAGTATCCTACTAATAGATCTTTGGTGATGTGTTTCTTAATCTTCATCAGGAATTCTTTGCTGCCACATCAGATAGTACATATGACAAAGAATTCAAGTTCTGTTTTGTCAGATAGTATTAATTTCCCAAATAGTCTGGTTGACTAGGCAAAATAGCTTACACTACAAATGTATTGAAATATTTATTTACCTGCTATACAGCTGCCAAAATCATCTGATATTGCTGCTAATCAGCAATTTAAAATCTTGTTGTAGGTTTGGGATATTCTTCATCCCAGGAATATCAGACAATTTATCTTTATACAACATATTATATAACTGCAAATGAGTTTCCTTCCAATTGTGTTTTACACATTTTATGAACAGATCTTTCTACTTCATTTTGAGTTTAGAAAGTCCTAAAAATAATGATAAAATATTTTGTTTTCCTTCTCAATCTGAAAATAGAATTTTACTAAAATAAAAATAATTTAATTTCTATACCTAGTATTTGTTTAATCACCACGGTCACTTCCTGCTTCATTCCCTGCTGCTTTTTGGACACTAACACACAATTCCTTGCATTTTTCCTTCTTCAGGTCTTTTTGTTTCTCACTGTGGTATTTTAAGCCACAATTGCTCTTTAAAACACTAGCTGTCATGTGCTAAATCCATAAAATCACGTTTAAAATGTCAATAACTCTCTTTAAAATAATTAATTTTCATCATAAAGGCATTGGGATGAGTATTACTTGTAATAGGATCACATAGAAATTGTATTTTCTCCCAGGCTTGGGTGGGGCACTGAGTATTGACTTCACCTGCAAGAAAAAGAGATAAAAAACAGAGACAGTCTGTGTTTTCTGGAGTAACCTGGCAGCCTAAGTGTTGGTATTTTATGGTGGAGCAAAGTGAAACCACTTTATCTTGTCTAATGGGACACAGCATAGGACTCAAATGTGATAGTAGGAATAGCTTGTTCACAAGCACAGTGGTTTCCAGCTGGCTAAATTTGGGGAAAAGAAAAGAACAGAAACTGCCTACTTGCTGTGGAAAAAAATAATACTCCTCCATCTGTTCCCACTTTCCCACATCTTCTCCACTTTGGAGGGAGAGACCTGTGAAGGTTGTTCTGCCTTGTGGAAAGAAAACTGTGATTCTCCCATGTGTTGGTGGAGCAGGGAACCCAATGTTGTATGTAAGCAAGTCTTCCCTCTCTGCTGCACTAGGAGGCCACAGATCCTTCCCACAGAAGAAAAGCACATAGCTTTGGCTAGGTTTGTTCCAAACACAAGTGAGAGGTAGTTGAACTTTGGAGCACAGGTTGAAAGAAAAGTGATCATTCCTGACACTGAGACAGTGAAAAGGACATCCCAAACATTCTTTTCTTCAGGTCCTATCTAGCCTCCTTACCTAACCAGAAGAATGACAAGCTTCAGTCTTTTGGGATGTCCTCCTTACAAGACCATAAGAGCTTCCTTGCAAGTCTGCGGATTTAATGTTTTTCTTTTTTCCAGGATTCAAGGGACTGGCATCTGCTATTGGACACCTTTCTGTGGTTCTACTAAGAAGTTTTTCAGTGATGGTTATAGCCTCAATAGCTTTAGAGAAGCTAGAGCAAGAAATTCAAGCACTGGAGTGCAAGATAAATAACCTTCTGCCAGCTGGTGGAGGAAAGGTGGGGACAGGTTATCAAGAGGGACCGGTTTATGAAAGAAAATCCACAGTTCAGTTCAATGACAGGGGAGAGACAGAGGTAAAGGGATTGACATCTGTGGTTTTCTGGTTAGAAAGGGATACAGTAGAATGAACAGGAAAACAGGAAGAGAGAAGAGGCTGTGAAAAAAACAACTGAAGCTATCAATAAAAGTGGTAGGAAAGATACATTGTGTGTTAGGAATTGGTCAGGTTTAGAGAAAAGTCAATACCCAAGAGAAACAACAAAGGTGATGTCTGATTTTTAAGAAGAAAGAAGAGAAATAGGGGTATTTGAAAAGTGAAAATTTGTAATGGTGGTGAAAATGGGAGTGGAAAAAAAATTAGAAAAGAGACATGAAAAGAGAAAGGAAGAAAACTCCTTATTTTACTCTGGCTTTAACATCTCAGTAATTGCAATTGGTGGTATTAATTTGGAGTCCTTTTCATTTAGAATGGAATATGTAAATGAAGGACAAATTAAACATCTGATATCTGCAAATATTGCAAGTGGTGAATTAGAAAGTTAAATACATCTTGTGCAACCTCCATAGGTATTCACTTGTAACACCACACCAATTACATAGGTCTTTCTATTCATAAAACACACTTGTGTAAGCATTACCATCATAAATGACCCATTCTTGGAAGATGACAAAGAATACATTGTAAGGGCTTTACAAAACAATTATAACAGGTGAAAAACTTCTGCATTCCTTTCTCGTTATGTCTTAGGCACTTCTGGGAACAAGAAAGGTACTGAGTTCCTTATATACTTAACCACTGCCATGCAATTTTGAGCCTGACAAGCTAGCTAGACCTCAGCTAAGCTAAGGGAAAATAAAGTCCTCATTGTTAAGCCAGAAGAAAAAACTTGCAGCTGCTATATGTGTAGGTAAATACGTGGAAAATGGAGATGATTATATGCACCATGAAAACAGCTAGTTTATGCATCCTACCATTTTTAGGTCACATCAAACTGCACATGGGGGAAGTGCAGAAGTGTAGATTTCAATTTAGGTAATGTGTATGCAATTGGAGTAGAGCAGGGGACCATGACCATGACAATCTATCTCCTGCAGATTAATGCCTGATGCAGGCAGGTATGTCATAAACTATAGCTTAATATGGAGAACCTCTCAGTTTTTCCCTCATTTTCACTAATGCATTATGTGTGCTTCTAAGAAATTCACAGTAGATGTAGGGCTATTGCTTTTAAATGTTCCCTCTGACCCAGATAATGTCAAAATGTCTGAATATGCTTTGCTCTTTTTAGAAAGAGCATCTCTAATGTAATGCAAATGCACATTGTGGGGAAATTCCAGCTGAGAAAATGAGGCCTTATATTTCTAAAACTATATACATGTCAATAGCCCATTATTCTCAAGTTTTAAACGTAATTGCAGCCCATCTTGGAACAAATTCCTGAAATAATAAAATACACTGAGTAGCAGTTACTGTGTCTTCCAGTTATTTTATACTCCCCCCTGCCCCGCAAAAAAAAAAAAAAAAAAAAAAAAGAAGGAGAGAGAGAAGTGAAATGAAAAAAGTGGAGGAGAGTGGAGTGAGGAAGGGAGGCAGAAGATAAAAGTGAAAGTTATATCCTTTTCTGTAATGTGTTATTGGAACACAGTGCAAAAATATTCTGGGCTCCTAAAAAGCATTACAACATCAAGGCATCTGAAGCTTTTGTAGAAATGTATCTTAGTCCAATTCTGTATGACAAATTATTTCCAGGCAATTAAGAATATTTATAATTGTTTTCTTTGGTTGGAACTTTCTTCTATTTCCAAATTTCTTTTAAACTAATATTTCTTATAAAGCCTGAACAGCCGTCATTTTGAAAGAATTCTGTCTTAGTCATGTGAACTGCTCCTTGCAACCATCTTTTTCTGATAAATATAACATGTGCATAGTACAGCCTTTTTCCTCACTATTGGTAGGTTTTAAGGTATCATTATTTCATTGTGGAGCTTCCCCCCTGCCCCCCTTTCCTGGAAGAACTCCAAGAAACAGTTTCTATGATTAAAAACAATATAGATTAATATTAAGGTTGTGCTGAGCTGCAGTATTTCTTTCCTTTCCTTGCTGTCTTTACTTCCCTCACAAATTTCCTTTCTTAGCATGAAACCCTATACTTCTCAGTAAATGAAATGCAAATGGTTCAAATGCTTAGTCACATTTCTAGGCTGGAGATTTCTGGAAAAAGGCCGGTATTTCAGCAACTGCTTAAGAAGGTAAAGGACTATTATGCAGTGAATCCATGACAAATAGTTCCTTGGAATACTAAATTTGAGATACAAATGTGTGTTTACTGTAAATGCCTTCTGAAGACTTTAAAATGTGAATTTAGTTTGTCAGAGGAGGTGGTTTTGTGGAAATGAACTATCACACTAGGAACCAACTTTCCTTCTCAGTTTCACATAAAGCAAGAGGTTGCTGCCGATAACACGCAGAATGCTTTTTTGCCCTTTCAGTTCTTTTCTTTTTTTTCCTTTTACTTTGTGATTCTGGGGTATTTCTATCTGACTTATAGAGGTGTTTTTAATTATTTAAACCTTTCATCTTTCTTTAATTTATGTCATAGTGTAAGCATAATTTTTAATTTTTATCTGCTTCTCATCAAGCTGCATTTCTGTCATTGTTTGTAAGCCTGAGGATAGACGAAACTGTAAAATTAACTGTGTTTCAGTCTTTGAAAGAGAAAAAAGCAGATAAAAACCAGTCTCCTCAGGACTTAGTGCCTCTGGTAGTTGATTAGTCCCTGCAGTAGGGAAAATTAAATTTTGTGGTTGAGACCCAGCATGCTTGGATGGTTTAATAATGCTGTGGCCATCATCCAATGGCTGACAACCAAGAACTGAGGTACTTTCTGTTCTTTACTCCCTCATGCAACACCTGAAAATCCCGGGGCAAATCAAGCAGCAAATTAAAGCTCAAAAAAACCCCTCACCTGCAAAGCATGTATAAGGAACTCATTTTAATGTTTTCAAGCTGAAGTCATTGGGACAGGAGCCCAAAATCCAGTGACAAAGGTATCTTGGTAAGTTGTGAAAGCACCTTTTTCAGTTTTTTGTAGCTCCGACTGGTTTGCTGTTTTAATGTGTTTCTGCTTCCAGCGCAGTTCAAGCCAAGTAGCTACTAAAAGCAATCAAGTCACAAGAAGCATTTCAAAAAGTCAAATCAGTGATTATGACTATAGATACAAGACTGTGGCTTCTCAAATATCGTTAGTGTAAGGCATTTCCTCATAACACCCAAGCCTAGGTCTAGCACCCAGGTGCACTCAAGTGCTGTCTCTGGATTAATTTTCCAGGATGGGGCTTTGCAAGACGAAAATATCTCCTGCATATTGGGGCAGTCCCTGAAGATTCATTATGTTGTGCCAAGCAAAAATGGCTTTGTTACCTAGCAATGAAAAGTCATCTGTAGTGACACTGTCTCTTATTATTCCACGGATAAAAAGCAGAAGTGTGATATTGGATCTGAATTATGCTATATACAAAGAATCCTCAAAAAAAAAAAAAATACTATGGACGTGTGTTTTTTAACCTCTGAGCTCTTTTCTGCTTTGTTTTTAGTAAAGCAAAACAGAAACCACAGGAAGTTCAGATGGAAGGAAAACAGCCATTTTATGCTTCAGTGCTGAGAACATGGTGGATATTTTTCTTCCTAAGGCAAATACCTTTACTCTCACAATTTTGGCAAGTTCAGTTGGAATTTTGCTACATTTCTGCTTTAATGCAACATTTGCTGATGAGAAAAGTGGCATTTTCTTTTTGGATCCGATATATTAGAATAATCTTGAGGAAACAGCTGTCAGTTTTGTTCTGATTTAGACAGAGGCTTCAGTCACAAAGACAGCAATTTTTTCTTTAATCATTCACTGAAGCAGTATCAGAAAGCTGTATTACAAGTGCTGACTTCAGGACTGTATCCTAGTACAGTTTCTCTAGGGCTTTGTTAGAGCAGGATTGGATGGAAGAAAGAAGTGTAACCAGGCACTTTAGTGGAAGTTTTTTTATGACATAATTATGACAATTATGGCCATTGAAATTCTTTCCCTTCCTTTAAATTCTCTTTATCAAGGGTGCTTGGAAAAAAATGCTGCACAATCACATCATTCTGTTTCTTGGCCTGTCTTAGCTGTTGAATCTACCAGTTTTGCAGCCAGTGGTCAACTTCAGAAAATTTTAGAAAGATATAAGATAATGTTTTTATCAGCTTTTCTCTATGGAGAAAAGACAATTGTGACTCATTTCCCTTTCTGTACTGACAGGTTGCTCCATCAAAAGGTTTGCCCAGACAAGTGAGAGACTACCTTGAGTGTTCTCTCTAACCAACATCTAACCAACCCACAGAGCAGAGCTGAGAAAACCATGCATATGGAACATTAGATAAAGATACATAGAAAATTCTCTTTGTGAGTTTAAAACACAGACTTATTGAAGGAAACTGTAGTTTTGGAATGTTGCTATTTGAAGGCATTTCTACTCCATGCAATTGAACAGCCATGCATTAGAATGTAACAGAAACCTGAACTGAATACACAGGTTATAGCTCAACCTAGGTCCCTAGGTTTAAAATCTTAAAAATCCCTGTTTGGAGATGTAATTTGCAGTTTAATACTATTCATTATTTGCTTAGGTAGGTATTTATCTTACTCTCTTTGTGGTAAGCCCTTTGCTCCAGCAAATATCCTCACATTTGGTATTTTGTAGATCTTCTTGTTCTGCAAGTGGTGCTTCAAGAATGGAATGCTGTAAGTGATCTGCGAAGGATTGTAAAGGTTACACATGACACAGGTTTAAATGTCTGACCTGAATAAAAGGCAACACAACTTAATCTCAAGTGCCAGTCTTCTAGTCTAGTCAAACTATCTTGTGTGATGACTTCTGCACCCAGGAGTCTGGTAGAGTGATTAGAAGCAAAGGACTCCCAAAGCAGAAGATAGCATTTCCTAGGGAATTCAGAGTGTAAACCTGTGTTTCCTCCACATTAAATCTGGACCAAAGTACACAATTTGAAAACCACATTTTCCCCCAACCCTCTTTTTTATCATGTTAAAATATTGGGAGGTGTTAGTTTAATTCCTTTGTTGGTTTCACTGCTAGTTTTTATAAGCAAGCAGTAAGATTTCAATATGCTGTTCTGACATATTTTGCCCACTTTTGACAATGCTCTTAAATCTTTACCCAGCCTTGTTTTCTTTGTTTAGTTTTTACCCTAATGGCAGTCCTGGTTTCTCTGCCAGTCAGAATGGTTGATGTTGTACATTCTCAAGGGCTTTTGCTTGTGCAGTCATTCCTCGAACTCTCAGACCTATTGGTAACACTGTTTCTCACAAGGGTGATTTGCATTCTGTCTAGATGGAAGTCCAGTACGTGCCCACAACATAAAATGTGCTTGTTATGAATGAAGTGTATGCAGAGCCTCTTAAGAATTCACCCAACATAATTAGATACACCCTGGTTCATCTAAATGTTATCCAAAGGCTAAATATCTGAAGCTTTAATTGAAAAAGCTCATTAACTCTAAATACAGCTAAAGTTGTTGAAAGAATCTCAGTGGAAATAGTAGATTCTCCATGAAGACTGAAAATAAAAGCACATTTGAGTTTGAAGCTATTAATCATAAAGTTGACTTGCATATTTGTGCTACGTTTGAAGTAGGTCTGAGTGCTTAATTAAAAAAAAAAAAAAGAAAAAGGAAACTTGTGCATGCATGCTAAGTAAATTTTGTTATTTTGCTGTGTGTTTAGTAGATTTCAAGTACTTGAAGAGTGAAAAATAATTAAAAAAAAAATACTTGATGTTGGAGCACAGTAGACAGGTCCATAGTCCACTTGAAACAAGTTGATGTTTGATTGATTATGTTTGATTGATGATGATTGATTATGTGTGATACTTGCCCACAATGTGTTAAACTAATGACTGTGGCTGTGAATGTCACATTAGCAAACAAGGCACCATCACAAGAACCTTCAACATGAGAATATTTGAAATTTGTTATTACACCCTACAGAATTTTTGTACCCAGAGGTAAACAAGCTTTAGTAATGTAGGTAGTCTAGTGCTGCAATCAGAGAAAGTTCTTATGACGTAGGTGGTATTCTCAGTAAGTTTCCACTTGATGGGTCCCTTCCAACCCATGAGAGAATACCTCTCAAGGTGTGATACTAGTAGAGATGACAAGCTTGCGTAATATTTATGTGTGTTACAGAATGACCAGGATTAGCTGACACTATCATTTAAATTTCAGAAATATTGCTGATTACTTCAGAAGACTTTGGATGCAAATTTGATGTTGATGCAATTGATACGGAAAAGAGATCAGATATTGATATGGAACAGAGTAACAGAGGGTGTTGCTTTTGAAATTTGTGAAATACAGTTTTCAGAGCTTCTTTGATATTCTTTTTTTCTTTCTCTTAGGAAATAAAGCAGACAATCTTTTGCTGCTGGTACAGAAGTGATTGTGAACATGGCATCAAGCCAGATTCAACACCACAGCTCTTTTTTTTTTTTCTGCTATTCAGGTGCACATTAATTAGACTGAAGCACATAGCAAAAGAAGTAAAGAATTAATGTTACCAATATTTGTAAAGTGTAAATCGACATCAAGTGTCTGACAAATCTGGATGGGAATTTCACAGGATTTTAAAAGACTTCCTTAATATCTGAACAGTATTCTTTTACCAGCTTTTATTTGTCAAACCCTTGAAATATGAGTTTTCAGAATTCATCTGAGAATTACTCTCTCTTAACCTCTTAATCATTTGATCAAGAGTCATTACTTTTAAATTATTTCTGGGAAAACAGATAATATCCAATTAGGCTTCAAGCCACAATTGTCATTCCTAAAATAAATAGTCCTTTACATTAAAATAAAAAGAATATTATCTGAACCCAACCTCCCTTCTCTCTTCCTTTCCCATAGAATTATCTATTAGTAATACATTCTGGAGATACATAGATATAGTAGGCCGTTGTAATGCATTGTTTTTTATCATTAAGTAATAAAAATGCAAGTTAAGAAAATTGTTTTCATGATTTTCAGCTTTAAGACCATAAAGATTCAGTGAAATCATAAAAACTAATAGTATTAAAACAGTGTATTCCATTTGTTGATTTTTACATAGTATTAATACTACAGAAAAAAATTAATAGACATATTTATGACCATTACTAAACTTCATTTCAGGCTTCATAAATAAAAAGACAAGTCATAACTTTAAAAATGTCCTAATATAAAGTAATAAAATTGGACATATCCAAAATATTATTTAAACAAATACAAATATAGTATTTATTCTTCAAGTAATTACACCATTCTCAGTTTTTAAAGATGTAGGAGCTTGACTTTTTTGTTCTAAGCCTCACTATTCTGTTATTTTCTTTCTTATTAATAATTTTTGCACATTCAGATGCACAAGAAAATTTTGTACCTATATAAGGAAAGTTATATACAGTTCATGGTTTCTAAACAGGGCCTTTTTTCATGGCATAAAAGTTAAAAAGTTTTTTAGCTAAAAATCTGCTAAGTAGATTCACTGGCTACTGTTTAGCAGACAATCAGCAACGAGTAGATATTTTAACAACATGAAGCTGATATTGTATTTAAACCTGTCACCTAGAAATTGTGGTCAACATTTATGACTGTGAAAGCATACAGTTAACCTCTAAGTATTGTTCAGAACATGTGGAGAAATAATGTATTTCATCACAAATTGTTCTGAACATGTTTAAAA
Source organism: Certhia americana (assembly GCA_018697195.1). Taxonomy (NCBI): domain Eukaryota; kingdom Metazoa; phylum Chordata; class Aves; order Passeriformes; family Certhiidae; genus Certhia; species Certhia americana. Next base: position 30,303,884 of record CM031878.1, on the reverse strand, counting down.
AAAAATTTAATCAGGCTGTTATTCTACCTCCCAAACAACTAATTTTGCCTAATTAGAAGTCTCTCAATTAAAAGAAAAGCAAAGTGAGCTGCCATTTTCTGTAAATGCTGAGGGAAGAATGAACAAATTTATAAATGGGATTGCTAAACCTAATCTATGATTCAGAGAATTGTCTTTTATCTTTCTTCCATCAGATTTTGGTTTAGGACTCATTAAACCAGTCCCATTCATGAAAATATATGAAGAAAAATCAAATGCAGATATTTTGTGTTTGTTTTGATGAATTTCCTAGTTATAGCTAATGTTCTTGTTACATTCCAACCCAATTACTTAGTTGGAATGTAACAAGAAAAGAGAATAAAAAATCTATTTGGCATTTTCATAAATATGGCCTATATTTTTCTCTTGCTGGGAAGGACATCAAGTATTTTTCAGTCTGTCATTGTTGTAGATAGGTAAGTCTAAAACTATTCCCTCTTAAAACTGCAGAAAAAAGTTCAGTTATCACAAATTTGCTTTTATCACTCTTTTTACTCTAAAGTGGGATGTGATCTCTCTTGTCTTGGAAAAGGCTTTTCTTTAGTTGGTTGAGGCTTTTTTTTTTTTTTATTTTTTTCTTTCCACTGTTTCTGCTTGCTTGAAATGCAAGCTCTCAACTGGGAAACAGAACTACACCTATTAACATTCAACCAAACTAAATACTGGATTCAAGATCAAATGCTTGCAGAGGTGCTGGCCTTAAACTGGTCCCATACCATGGAAACTGGTTTATCAAAACCCTTCATGAATTACAATTTACAAAAGTTACAATTAAAGAGCACACTGCTACAATAATATTTAATTTACAATCAAATGAGGAAACACCCAAAATTTTATGACTACTTTGATTCAAGAGTAGTTTTATCCACATGTCTTTAAAGTGAGACAATATTTGACTTAAGAATGGAAAGCTACATATACATAATGTTCCCTGAAGATATTACTTCCAAGTAAACATCCAGTCCTCTTTCCATTTGAAGGATGGTTTATTTCTTTTTCAGTTAATGCTCAGATTGCAAAGGAAATAGGTGTGATGTTTACATGCCTCAAGGCAAATGTATTAATACATACCTAACCAGTTTTGTTGAAAGATGCAGTCTTACCTAATCAAACCAAAAATCACACTCCCTGCAACGTGTGCTGCAGGCTTTTAAGAAACATAAAATGTTCAGAAAACTCTCAGTTTAGACAAGGAAAAAATGCATTTCCTGAACTCTTTATAATTAGCATTAAAAAGTTCATGGTTTTTTTTAAAGACATATTAGTATAACACATGCTTGGAGCATTGCATGAAAAGGATTTTTCTCTACAATCCTCCAGTTACCATGAGTTTGATTTTTGTGCTAAATTGGGCTCTTTAAATGATTTGTGAGGTTTAATGCACACTCTTCAATCAACAAATACCTCCTGAACCCTGAAACTGTCTTTGAAAACTTTTATTTGAAAAATAATTTTTTCCTAATTTTAAAGTGAGTTTTGAGAACATTCAAACTAACAACCAAAGTAATAGATGCTGAAGGTCTAAAATATGTTTGATATTCCAAACTTTTTGCAAGCTTTATATCAACAAGATTGTCACTTGCTGCAGTTAACACTGATAATAAGTTTATAATAAGCTATAGTGATAATAAGATATTATGATTATGATAATAAGCTATAGTCCTCATTGATCTGCTATGCCTGTGTTCCAAGAAACAAACCTTGCATTACTCCCATTGCTTGGGAGTAATGCTGGAAATAAAGTCAACTAGGAGAAAAATAAATATGAAAGCGGGCTGATGAACTAATTAATAACCAAGAAGTATTGGATTTTTTCGTGTGATCTCATTCTAGAAGTGTTGAACAGAAGGGAAATCTGTTTCAGATCAGATGTCCTTCAAGGCCAGTCTGAAATCCCTCCCCTGCCAAAGAAATAGGATGTGAATTTTGAACTTGTCTTGTTACAACAGAACCATTGCTGTGTTTTTGGTTTAATGTTCCTGTCTGAAGACACTGGTGAGTAACAAGTATAAAATTAGTCCCTAGAAATGGATTATATTAATAGACCAGGAATACTGTTGTTAGTCCAAGAGACTTATGAGAGTAATAAGAACATCTTAAAAAGTCCTCATGAAATTCTTGTAAAATACAGACTTGCTCTGAAAAGAAATATCATGAAAACTGTCCTTCTCCCATTTATAAATTAGACCTATTCTCTTTCTTAAATCATCTTCTTCCACATTTTTATCACTAACCATAAGTTAAGATTTTGCTGTTTATTATGTATGTGATTTCTAGGCAAACGTAAAAGACACAACTGAAAAACAGTCTCTGAATATGAAAGAGAAATTGGAATGTAAGCTGGATATTTTTTCTGACTAATTTCATTCCTTTTTCTGTATTAAATAAAGATCTGCAATTGTAAACGCTTAACAATTGTGTTGATAATGCATGAATCATGAAAGAAACAAGCCTATTGTCTCCTAGATGTATCAGTTTCTGTGAAATAAAGAGAAAGAAGCTCTATTTATGTTCAAAACACAAAACACACATAACTCATTGCAAACATGGTGCATTTCTGTTGTATATACATAATTTCTACAGTTATTCTTCTGACCATAAACAAAATTTAAGATGTATTTTGGGGCAAAAGTGGTAAATTCCACTGCGTAATTAAAGAAACAAACAAAAACCAACAGTATAAAATTTTTGGTAAAATTTACTGAGTCAAATTCTTCCTAAGAGATATGTAAAATGGACATTTCACCATCTGTGAAGACCAGACATAACTTTTATATATAGCTGATAATAACTAAAACCAGGTGGCAATTTCTACTTTGGTGATCACGTCTTCAAAATAGACTCAATTTTTCTGATTTTTATGGTTTCTCTGAAGAAATGCAGACACTGACAAATATCCAAAGCGAGGAGTAGAAGGAAAAAATATAACATTAATACAGGGAAGAAGTGCTGTTAAACAGATGCATCAAACAGGTGGCCTTTGAAACGACAGGAAACATGCAGGCTATCTAGCTACATTTTGCTTCTACTTGTGTTTTTGGGAAAGTCAGCTGAGAGTATTTGGTGCCAGGCTACATCAACGCAATTTTGCAATTTTGATCATTATTGCCTTTGACTATTAACTTCTGTCTCTCTTCATATCATTCTCACATATCATTCATATCATTCTGTCACTGCTCAAAAGGTGTCTTTTATTGCTTTGAAAAAGCTGATGGAGTTCCTCAATATTGATTTCCTATGGTTCTTTAAGTTTTGAAAGGGTCACATCTTTTACACAGGAAAAAATAGATGTCTGGTAAGAGATAAAGAAAGGAATTAGCTTAGGCAGGATTAATAAATAGCTCTGGCTAACAGTATGAACACAGAGTTGAAAAGTGATAGCCCTGGGACAATACTGGTCTGTTACTTAAGAATTCTTTGTCCTGGTTGTTTCTTTACAAGAGAAGTAAGTGAGGGTCCTTTAGCTATTGGTTTCACAGTCCTGACTGCTTGAGGATCTTTTCTCAGTCAAAAAAATCACTCCTAGACATGGGCAAAGGCATTGGCCCACATAATTTGCTGTGTACATGGCACTGATGGAACATCTCAGTCCTAGCAGCTATAATTAAGTAGCTCATATTACTTGCTCCTGCATGACTTTAGCTGTCATATCCAATCTCACATGTAGACTCCTCAACCCAATGCAAAAGTAGTCCAGCAGCAAACAGTACCCACTTTTGTGTAGTATTTCATGGTACTTCTACACTGCTTTCTGATTACACAATTTGTGAAATGGCCATTCATTCTAAGTACTCCTCTAGTTTAACAGGAATAAATATTAGCATTGTACATCCCAGGATTTACAGGAGATTTTAAATCAAAAATATTAGAAAACTCCTTTTGACACACTAGGTGGAAGTTTTCATTCTCTCAACCAATTCTTCATAAAGCTATGTATTAACAACCTGAATGTGGCTAAACTTAGCAACTAAACAACCAAGCAAAAACTCTCAGAAATATTAAAATACGTTCTTCCAGACCAGCCAACTTGTTGAACTAAGATTCTGAAGACATCATAAAAATCTTTTACCACGCATGGGGGCTGATCTGATGCAATTCACTTTGTTTATATATCTTTGTCTTCAAATCAGAATAGTGCTTCCCTACCTCAAGTGCATATGGTGAAGATAAAAGTGGTAAATCATCCTTTTGGGCATTGGAGATCAGACAGTCCAGTGAAATGAAATGAACTGAGCAAACCAAGCAAGCAGATAAAGCAACCTGAAAGTATTTCTAATTTCTACTTGCATAACCAGCTAAATTTCCTTAAATTCTCTGAAATAAATATTACTAATACATAGTATTATTTTCATAGCTTTGACACTGTCAAAGCAGTCACAGCACCAGCCTGTCTGGGTTCAAAAAGCATTGGGACAATGCTACCTGGCACACAGTATGCCTGAGATTCTTGGGGCTGTCCTGTACAGGGCCAAGATTTGGATCCAATGATCCTTGTGGGTCCCCTCCAACTCAGCATATTCTATGCTTCTATGATTCTAATGCATTGTACTGCTTCTAATTTAATGTTGCCATCCTGAAAAACATATGCTTCTGTGTACTTTCTACTGTACACAGTTTGTGAATGGCACTCAAAAATGCTTGATTTTATCCAGTACATATGTAAGGACATGATAGACATAATAATACAAAGTAGGAACATTGCAAAACTCTCCAGGGGCAACTGAGAGGTGTTTTAAGAGATTTTATTCCATTATCAATCTTGCAGAATGGTGAGACATAAAACATGTAAAACTCAATGCCATTCTATCAAGAAACTAACCTATTTCCTGGTTACAATAAGCTATGAAAGTCTTTCAGCCTATTAGTTTTTGCCACACAATGCTGCAAATATTCTAACACCAATCACCTATTATTTTACCTCACATGTTCTTGCTACAAGGCATGTCTCACAGTTCTAATTTTCAAAAATATCTGCTCTGTTTGCAAGGCCATCATTTGAACTTGTGTCCGGTTCAATCTCTCTCTCACCAATGTCTTCTCTGTTCCATGGCCTTTCTAAGTCATCACACCCTACCTTAGAGTTTGTATACAGATGCACAGGACCATATGAGCTTTCAGTCAGGCCCTAAGAACCTTCTAAATCCATTTCTCACATAAAAGGATGTTTGGATGGAACAGTCATAATCCTTAGAGTAAGATCTTGCAGTTGCACCACCACAGAGAAATATTAAACCACTCAAATGAAGTCTGGGAATTACTGATAGCTGTTAAGAGATAGAATTCACAATCACCTTTATCCACATGTGTTTTTCTGTTGATTCCTAGATAAGAATTCTGACTGTTCAAGGTTATGAAACATGTACCCCACTTGAAAACATGTGCACACTCAGAACATTTGTGTATTTCTTACCTGGTTGGGAGGAAAAAGAAATCAATATTTCAGTGTGCATATTTAAATTGCAGAAATACATACTCTTTATTAAAAATATATTTATAGTCACCAGATGTGATTAATGTATATTTGCAGGCAACAGCACTGATGTAGAAAAGAAAACAAAACCTAAAAATCGCATATACAATATCCCTAACTGCTCTGAAATAGTACATGGGGAAAAAACTGCAAAATCATTCTGATGGTCTGATTCAGATTTCATTGCATTATAAATCAGAAGTTACTCTGGGTATACTATATATTTATATTTATATTTATATTTATATTTATATTTATATTTATATTTTTATTTATATTTATATTATCCATTAATTAAATTGAACTTTGGGGTATAACCTCACACATTTTCCTTTTTTATTTTTTTTTTTTAATTTTAAATTTTTGCTTACATGTGAAGAATTTGCTTCTGTTGAAAAATGTTGATTTCTGATTGGAAATTATTGGGGGTTTATTAGATTTTTTTAGGACACAAGAAAATGATCAGAAAGAGAGGGAACATGTCCAGACCAGCTCTAACAATGGAGTTACACCAGTCAGAGAACAAGGACTCATTTTCTTTGAACCTGAAAGTGTGATCATACATAACGTTGCTGTGCTAAGGACAGGTATGATATTTTAGAGAATGGCCACTGAAAAAACATCCTTCACCATTCTCAATTCTAGAGATTTAGATACTCACATGTTAGTAGATATCTTATGAATGTGGAGAAAACAGACTAAATATTTTTTAACTGATGAGTAATAACTAGTGTATCTTTTCTGATTGCACTAGGATGGTGCTGCTTCTCTTACTTAACCTCTGATTAGTCCAGGATTGGAAGCAATCAGTCAGTATGAGTTTGGCAGCTGCAGGATCCAGATGTGCAGCTCTTGGAATGAATCTGTCTGGCAGTGGCAGCTGGCTGCCACTTTCCCTTTTCTGTTTTTCTCAGCAGATGTGATGTTATTGTGCTGTGCATCACACCAACATTATTCATTTTCACACCGTCTTTTATTTTTGGAACAATGGAGAACTGACTCACTGTTTTTCATGTTGAAGAGGAAAAAATTATGTACAGAGGTCCTGTTTCTCTTGCCTGTGTTTCTTTACCTTTTTTCACCTGAGTGGATTTAGCCTTGATTTAGACAGAATGAGGAGGATAAGGCTTATTCAGTAATCCTTCACCAGCACAGAAAAAATTCCTCCCGTCTTTTACCTTGTGCAAAAGGCTCCATTCAACTTTCAGGAAAACTAAGCTGGACAGTAACTAGGGCTGAGAATGAGATGCTTCTCACTGCTGAAACAGTTTACCAGCAGATTTTAAACCGGAGTGAAACTCATTAAAGTAACACCAGGAAGGAAACAGCTGATTCAGTCATCCTGGGGAATATGGATGGGTGCAAAATGGAACAGCCTGTGTAAAAATAAAGACATAGAAAAAACAGAGCAATTTAAAATTTCTGTCCAGAAAAATGGGTAAGAAGTAAAAGAAAGACCAGAGCTCAGGAGTACAGTGAAGCCTGCTTATTACTCATATGACACTAGGCACTGACTGGTTCAGATAAGATAACCAAGATAACCATGGATAATCCAGAGTTAACTGCACATATATTTATTGTTTTATTTTTATATATATATATATATATATATATATATATATATATATATATATATGTATATGTATATGTATATGTATATGTATATGTATATGTATATGTATGTATTGCTTGTATTCAAGCTTATTCCCTTCTCAAATTTTGATCAGCTTAGCCACATGCAAAACAGAAATTCTCTTGGGTTATCTAATTCCAATCAAGGCTTAACTGAAATTTATTAGGGAAATATAAAATATCACCAGTAATTTTCTTTTAATGGCAGGGGGTGCTGTGAATTTCCTGGCTTTTCACAAACACTTTCTATGATATATGCAATTAAATTAGAAGGATTGTTTTCTGCAGTTTAAATTGGGGTGTGCATCAGTCACCTCTATCCCAACTGCTTCATTTAAAAAGTGGATGTAAAAGGGGGGGGAGGCACAGTTTTTCTGTGTAAATACATTATCTTAGATATAATTGGAATCCTTGCCATCCATTTTTCTGGCTAGTTTTGATTCATACAGACACAGTTTTTCAATGCATCTTTTTGATTAGTCTAAGGAAGGAATACTCTCTTTTACCCTCTGTATCTGGAAAGAGTGTCTCGCATTGGTGACTGACAGTGATTCAAATCCATAGACAGAAATATACAAGAAAATCAGGGCATGTCTGCCTGCATATAACTGACCCAAATTCATCCTTTTTTCCTGGCTAAGAAATTAGTCTTGAAATACAGACTCCGTTTTTCTTAACATAACATATTAATAAAAGGAAAGAGCATGCATCACTATTTTTGATCTGGAAATATGCAATACCACTCCCATGTCTCTCAGGGTTTCTTTGGAACTAGTTTTTATTCTGCATGGTATATGTAGCACTGGTGCCTTCCCTTTCTGATTTCTTTTTACTTTATTCATCCTATGTCTTTGTGCTGGAATCAAGTCTATGGATTCCCAAATTTGTAAAAGGGTTGGGTCCACATCTTGATAAAGATTCTAAGAGCAACCAGCTGTTGCTACACTTTGCAGGAGAATCTGTTTGCAATGACTGCACACCAAAAGCTTGAGAAAAGTTATTTTAATAATGTTCTAGCATGCTGCTCTCTTCAATACATGGAGTTACATCCCACCAAGAAAAATTGAGCCATACAATCAAATGGACAGTCAGAAAACATCCCCCCCCCCCAAAAAAAAATTCTAGCTGTAAATTTAATTTTGGAGTTTTTTCATTTTGCAGTCTTGGTCTAGCACGTAAGAGATAGATTTGTGCTATTTAAAATTCTGGACCATGTGGTGAACTTTGGATTTTCCTTTCTATGAAAATGAGAGGCATTGGAAAAAACCTAACCAGGCTTTTCCACTGGAATTGCTTCCAAAAGGACATAGGTAGAAGTTAAATGGTACTGGAAACATTATACATTTTGAATGTACAGGATGTCAAATGCAAATGCAAATGCAAATGCAAATTAAAAAAAAAAAAGTATAAGCATTAACTTTTATGCAACATAAATTGTTTTCTATCTTAGATATTTTAAAAGAGGGGCAGGAAGGAACGGAAGAATCATTTACTTTGCTCTTGTTCAAATCTTTATTGCCACAATATAAATTACCACTTATCTCTGTTTTCTCTTGCATTTAATTTTATGTTACTTGAAGCACCACAAAATCTCTTCACCATGTTGGCAGACTTTAAAATATGTAATATAAAATTTCATTAAGAGGTCTAATTTTGTCATATTAGTATTAAACATCCATTACTTGTGCCAATTTCATGCAGTGAATTCTTCTAAGGAAAGAAAACTCTCTTTATAAAGAATATCTTTTCCCCTCCATTCACCAGTTCCCGGCTCATGTCTGACTCTCTAGAATTATTTGAGTTGATTAGGGTAAGAGGGAACAGAACTACAGTTTGATGCTTTCATCTGCTAATTCTCAAAGGCCCACATATAGCAAATTAGTCTTTTCTTTCTGTTCTGAGCTCTATAAGATAATTTTCCTTGGTTTTCATTACTTTTTTTTTTTAATTTGCCTGCAAATCTTTTTCATCTGGAGCAAAATAAAACCTCCTAATTCCATTCTTTCACCATGAACAGGATCATATTCTAAACACATATGGAGAGAAGAATGTTAGTAATAAGAAAGGGAAATAGGGTCACCTGAGGCTGTGAGACACAGTCCAGAGGAGATTCAAACTGAGAACTGTAGTGATGATTTTGGAGAACACTGGGTGGTGAGACAACAGTTATGCAATGCAGAGTCTGATCTGGGTTTGAGAGAAAAATACCAAAATGCTTAGATCAGCCCTGCAAGGTACAGTGCTTCTAAACATATATGTTAAAAGAAGGTTCCTGCCTTGTCTTTTCTCCCTGATCAATACATTTTTGAGTGACATTGCATAAGAACACATAAATTTTCCTAAAGGCTACCTGTACTTTTCATATATTTTATTAGTTAATTCAGGAAAATGTACATTTTAAATGCATATGGTTGCAATTGACTAATGAAATGGTTTCAATCTAGAAACAATTGGCAGAGAATGCAGGAAAAAACTGGGAAGAGAGAAAGCTCCAATAGAATTCCCAGAGGACAATATATTCAATAATAGGAAGATTAACATGGGAGAATTAAAGGCACAAACTACAGAGTCTTTTTAAGATCTGTTATCAGTTTCTAGGATCTAAATTATTTTGGAAATTCATTTTATTTATTTATAAGCATGAGAACAATTGACAGTTTTAAATGATGGGTAGGTGTATGTCAGATTCTTGGCAAAAAGTCAGAGCTTGAGCTCTTGGGTGGTGACAGGGAGGGAGGGAGGAACACAGTCCTGAAAAGACCTCAGCACCACAAAAGTTCCAATTGCAACCCATTTCCCTAAGCATTTTTTTAATATACTCTATACTGTCTTTTTCTGAACATGTAATTTTCCAAGGCTGCACACAGTGTTATATGGGTTGACTAGGTCAACATGCATTGCTCAGAATGATTTATATGTTCTAATGTCTCTGCCACAAATTTTGGTAATTGTCTCTCTTCTGTCACAAGCCTTCTTCTTTACTTTCAATAAGAGAACAGCTCTCTTTCCTTCTCTTTTTTTTTTATGATTGTGTTACAGTGAACGCAATTCCAAAAATAAAAGAAATAAAAGTAGTCAAACAGAAATGAAACAGTGTGCTTATCCAAATACTTGTGGATTGGACTGTCTCTCATTAACGACAACATTTTCATTACAAGATGTCTTAGTTTGAACTACAGGTGTCTGCTAGAGAAGGCATTCTCCTTGGAATGGAGATTGTAGACCCCCTCCCTCAGAATTGTTATAAATTTTGACATTAAGGGACTCTCAAGCAAAGATACAAGGATAGGAATAACAGTTCTTTATTACTGTGTATAACAAGGCAAACAATGACAACTATGGTGTTATCAACAAACAGAACCAGGGACCCCAGTCAGTCTTCTCGTCCACAGGCACTTTTCCCTTTGATGCAGTTACTGTCACAGCTGGCAGGAATGAGCAAAAATCCCAGGGATGCTGGGTGAGATGTATCAGAAGCTCAGCAGTGGTAGCTGGAGCTGCAGGAACATCCTGGCAGGCAGGGGGTGCAGCGTGGAGAAGCCCAGAGCAGGAGTGAAGGAACTGCAGGCATTGTGGGCCATGGTGGTGCAGCTCCCAGCAGGGCAGGGAGAGGTGCAGTTCAGGATTCCCAGGGTACACGAACAGACAGTGGTAGGTCACTCAGGTCACTGCCATCCCTCCAATGCCAAAAATTGAGAGAGCCCACCTGGGCCAGACCCCGTCCTTCACCTTCCTCATATTCTCTCAATATCATTGTCCCTGTAAGAGAAAACTCCCTGAGAGAAAAAGGTGTAGCCAGGTGCCACACTCTTCCCTGACTTCAACTACTTCTTTTGTCTTTCTTAAATACCTATAAGTACCCACAAGTATCCAGTAATTAGTTTCCCAGCAACTTCTGGGAAAAAATTTCTATTAGAAAGAAACTCAACCCCCAAGACAAGAGGACTCCTGTTATGTTTTATTGTAAGAGACAAACTGGGAGAGGGCAGTTAGTGTTAGATAGTCTCTGCTTGTTTTCCTAATGCAGTTCGGCTTAGGACATCACATGCACAGACAGTAAACATCAAAACCAGACACACAGAAAGAGCCCAATCTCAGCACAGATAAGTTTAAAATAATAATATAATAAAGAGAGCAAATAGGATTTTGCAGACATCTAATACAGAGTAGTTTACCCTGGCATGAACCTCGGTCAAATGATGAAATTGTATTTGGCACTGCACTCAGTGACAATGATTGTACTTTAGCCTGTGTGGTTTATACATTTGCCTAGTGCTATACTTGGGACAAAGAATTTAGAAGCAGACAATGAAAAAAAAAATTAGTAGGTTTAAGTTTACTGTAGTATAAATGCACATACACATTGCTGCAGATGTTGTTCATTGGCAAGTGTTTCTGCCCAATTATGCTCTGAGCTTCATAATATTTTAATTTGCTTTTACCCTAAATAACAATGAAATGGAACAATAAAAATCTCCCAAAGATTAAAAACAGTTTGAGAAGAAGGGAAGGTTTGTAGGTATTTTCTTTTGGGGAGGGCTATCTTTGTGAAAAAACACATAACATACCATGGAAAATATCAAGACTGAAATAATGTGTGTGTTCAGTAAAGCCAAATCAACTTTAATGATTCATCATTACATCAAATGTCTGCAAAATTAAAGATTTGGGTTATTTACTTGTTTCTTTTTTGTTTTCTTTTAAAGTACCTTTATGCTAAAGGAAAGTAAAGAAAGTAAGAAAGAGTGCTTAGTGTAATTCAAGAGAGATTTGTTCTTAAATGCTGGTGAACTAATAATAGGCACCTTAACAACAGTGTTGTTAGTAATCTGTGCCAATTAAAGTTTTTTTAAAAATAATTTAATGTTTATTGTAAATGCCATGGCAATTTAAGCATTGTTATACACAGATTAAAAATCTTTGGGGATATATGGTGAGGTAGCCTGGTTCTTTCTCCCCAAAAAACCACTATAAGACACAACTCCAACTTGACTAGGAAAAATTCCAGCAAAAACTGGTGAAATCTAACCACTGTATTAATGCAAATTGTTTTCATTCTAAGGATTTGTAAAGAAGATCTACGTTCTCCCCTGGACTTGACATTCCAACACCTACCTTAGCAAATAAAAAATAAAATAATGTCCACTCCTCCCACCCAAAGCAATCCAAATCCATTTGTATTTTATTTCAGCATACCCCCCACTATGAACTGCTTTCAGACTCCTCTGTAATTCTGTACCCTGTAAATGTTGTGCCTTTCTATTTGAGCCTTCTCCCAGTGGATTCATGGGATTCTTGCTATTGATTGCACTGTAAGCCCTTTAAGCTCTTTCTTCTGCCAAGGTGTGGGATGAATAGGCAGACTGCAGCAGGGTGGGCACAGTGTCTGTTTGCAACTGTTTTTTGCCAGTGACCCTCCCGTCCCTGGCTATCTGCTGTCTACAGGGGAAGCAATCAATCCTCCCCGGGTGTCTGTGGGAGGAAGCTGATGGGCCCATGGCCTTTATCTGCTGCAGCTGCTGGATGTGCTCATGGTGATTGAACACAGGAATGAAATCCAAGTGGATTATTGCAATGCAAGACCTTGATCAAGATTATTTTAGTTGAGCTGGTTGAATCCTCAGTTTACCTTGGGATCAAGATTATTTTGGTTGAGCTGATTGAATCCGCAGTTTCCCTTGGGATAACCCATGTCTCTCTTCCCAGTTTTCTCTGCTCTGATTTTGCACCCAGTCAGAGAATTACAGCAATGACCATCATTTGTCAATGTCCTCCCCACATCTTATTTTCTGAAATTATGACTGACTTGACTGACGAGCAGGATTGTACTAATTTTGATTTATACATTTTCAAACTTCTCAGTTTAAAAGTGAAATTCACATACTGCATATGGAATGCAGAACTGGTATAATCTGACTTCTGAAGTCTGTATTTCTACAGGTAAAGATGCAACATCTGCAGTTTTTTCCCTTCTATGAGGCACTTGAGAATTTACTTAGATGCATAACAAAAAGTAGTGATTCCCTGCACTGGAAGCTCTCTGACTTACCTCATGTGCCATCAGGGAATCCAGGTGTTCCAACACCTTTGGGTAAAACTCATTCCAAAGCTGGAGTATAGAATAATGTCCTGTCCTCTGCATCCCACAGAGAAGCACCTGTAAGGAAGATCTGGCCTGCCATCATGAAAGGCCACTAGGAGAGGCAGGGAAAAAAAGGCCCTAGGATGTTTTAAGATTTCCATAGCCAGAATTTGTACATCTCAAACATAGAATGTGACAAACTAGTTTTATTTGTTTGTAAATGCCAGCCTATAGGCACAGGAGAATAAGTATCCTTAACAACAAGGTCAGAATTTGATTAACATGGAAGCCAAGGCTTGCCTGTACATTTCATCTGATTTATTAATAGAGGAAGAGGGGGTGGATAAAGTGCCTTGTAACAGAAGATGCAGCAAAGGAGTAGAGATGTGGGAGAGAATAAAAATTACTAGATTGAAATTGTTTTCAAATGCCATTTCTGTTCACTTTTTTTTTCTTTAATTCACTCACATCTTGAAAAAAATTTGATTTTTTTTCTGCTGAAATTCTGAACTTGAAATTGTGAAATGCATTATGAGGTGACAACCAAATTGAGATGAGATTCATCCAGCCTAAATTTCTATAAATCAGTACAGAAAAGTACATGACTTTTAAAAGCTGGGAGAAATTAATCTTGGGATCCACCTTGTGGAACATTTTTCATTCTTCCCATTAAACTGCTGAGTCATTTAAAAGTACAAGTGCATTAAATATTTGTGAGGAAGCTGAATTTAATGTGCAATCTTTCCACAACACTCTGATGCTGAATTTTGATCAAAGAATTCAAACACCATCTAAGAAGAACAATGTGGGCAGTATGGATAGCTGTTCTACTGTGTGATTACTTTTGGTGATACATTTGAGAAAACCATATCCTACCATATTCTTTTACTCTGAAGGTCTTTAGCACAAATACAGGGATACAAATGACATGCGTGGACCAAATGTGTATTAAAAGAGCAAGAGTCAGCAGAAGAAAGTATAAAAGCTGCAGAGGGGAGGGGAATGTCTTGTTTCCTGTGATGGTGTGATCTCTTCTGATCTCTGTTAGACCAGCTCAGGGAATGGTGGATGCATGACAGGTATGAGTGTAGCTCTTCACTAAGCAATGGAAAGAACAGAAAATGTTCTGTCATGTCTGTGACGGTACCATGTGTTTTTAGTATTTCACATTCTTGTTTTCCTCTTTATCTTTTGTTTCTTGTTTTCACCAAATGCAATATAGTGAATTCCATTCATAATCTTCAGGGCATGAAACTGCTGTATGTGCTGTCTGGATGTTCTTCATTTGGTTTTGGTTTTTCCATTTGGTTTTTCCACTATTTTTCCATTTTGGTACATTTTAAAACTGCATGCTGTCCTCCACACATTTTTCCAACGAGAAAAGTTTGGAGACTGATGGAAAATGGGGAATGGATTGTCAGAAAATAACTGAAATCAACATGACTGCATAAGTATCTACCCTTGGACTGTACTCAGTGACAATGAGACTAGATAATTACTGCCTATTTTAAAGGTTTTTTTTTTTTTTTTTAAGTTATACTTTGTGGAGTTCTTCAGAAAGATGGAAGACTTATAAAGCACCTTTAATTGAAACGTTAAAAAAACCTGGTTTGAATCTTGTAAGTCGACCTTAATAGAAGTGGCTTTCAATTTATCTACATCAGGACTGAATTTACAGTACTTATGTTTTTTATTTACCTTAAGGCTCTTATACATTTTTTAGAATTATGCAAGTTTTAAAACTTCAGTAGAATACTGCATGGTCTCGCCCTCTGTGTCTCAGAAAGAATGTGTGTTGATTCATAGTAGAGGCACATACTTGAGGAAGCTGCATTGCATGACAGGATCAATTATTCCAATGCAGCTGCAAAAATCACCTAGTTATTGAACTCACCTTCAGCTTGCCACAATGTCATAAGTCCAAACATACAGATGGGCAGGGAAAAATTTTTGCTTTTTTATAAGGCACGCGAGAATAGTTAGGCTGTTGTTCAGGTTACACTTTATCAGTAGATTTATTGCCACAGACATTAATTTATATTTCTGAGGTCCGTACAAAGGGTAGAAAGCTCTATTGAGAAATATATAAAAAATATGCACTGCTCTTTTCATAAAATATTCTCCTTTGAAGATTGCTGGATCAGTCCCTACTGAACATTAAGTTTGCTGCCATTGTGGATGACTATGGATTTATGACATTGTAAAAATTATCTGTTGAATGGTGGACTCACACTACACCTTACTGTTGTTATTTTTCCTCTGAAATACAAACTGTCTAGATTTATTGTTATTGTTATTATTTTTATTACTATTTTTATTGCTAAATTAATGAAATTTGAAGAGATGTAACCAACTCAAATAAGCCAGTGTGAACTGCCCTGGTGATCCCAGTGTACAATGGTATGACGTTAACTTCTCTACAGCACAAAACATTACTCTAATAAGTTAGTCATGAGGGCATCTCTGACTTACAAAAAAAAACACCCCTTCCCCATCTTGACTTGAATTTAAACATCACAGTCCACTGGGAAAAATACAGTTTGTTTCAATTTGTCCACTTTAGAGCATATTGTATCTGTAGTAATCTTTCTTGAGTACTGTGGCTCTACAGTAGAACCAAAGCATTTAAAGAAGTAAGCAATGTTTTTCAGGGTAGGGATCATATTTTTTTATGTTTACAATGAGTCATCTAATATCTGTTACACCTTCTTTTATAAGACTGGAGTACACATATTAAGCAATCACAGAATAACACAGTGGCTTATGTTGGAAGGGATCTTAAAGATCACCTAGCTTCTAACCACCTGACATTAGTAGGGATGCTAACCAACAGACGAGGTTCCTGAGGGCTCTGTCCAACCTGAAGTACTTCCAGGCATGGGATATCAACTGCTTGTCTATATGATTAGTGCTGCTGCCTCACTATACTCTGAATTAAAAAAAGTCCTTCCCGTTACTGAATCTAAATTTCTCTTTAATTTAAAACTGCTCCTCCTTGTCCTATCACTATCACCCTGTGTAAGAAGTTGTCCTCCATCTTTTTTATAAGCCCCGTTTAACTACTGGCCACAATGAGATCTCCCCAGAGCCTTCACCTCTCCAGGCTGAACAACCCCTACTCTCTCAACCTGTCTCCCTATGAGAGCTGCTTCAGCCCTCTGACCATCTTCCTGCCCTTCTCTGGACCTGCTCTAACACGCACCAAGCACTTCAGACCTACATATAGAACTAAAGGTGGGGTCTGATGAGGGCTGAGTGGAAAGGGAAAATCTTGACCTACTGACCACATGCAAAGAGTAAGACGTGCTGGAAATTTGAATTCATAGTTGAAGAAGGAAGGAACATTTCTCTTCCTTCATCCTGCTCCATAGCAGATAACGCAATTTGCTTCTAATACCAAAAGATGGATATCCTACAACCACATTTCTCTTCATCCTACTCCTGGGTGAAAAAGAATTAACAATAGTATTTTCAAAGAAATTAAAACTCCACCTGCCTATTTAATAAAAGCAATTAAGAGAAAATTAGAAACTCATTTTCTGTCCAGTGAACAATCATTTTTATTTTGAAAATCAGGGAGGAGGTATATAATTTCCCAAGAGCCATCATTCTCCATTGGGTAGCATTTGCTGATTCAGTATTAATTATCTTCATAAGACAGCATGGATTTAAAAAATACAACTAAAAAAATTCAACACCAGAAAAAGAAGTTCTATACTGTGGATTGTGCAGTCACAGAGGTATGAAAAAACATTTTGTCTGTACTTTACGAAGGGAGATTGTTTCAAAAATCTTTTTTACACTTTCTAGACAGAGTGCTGTAAAACAAATTACACCATTAAAATTCTTAGCATGGTGTTTTTTTCAGTTTTAGATGTTTATATTTTATAAAGTTTTAATATATCTGTTTGCATTATGGTAGATATCTAAATGAGGAAAGCTTCTTTTACATGAATGATATTTCTAAATCTCTCTTGAGATTTTACAAAAGTTGGAGGTGTTTTTTGTGGCAGATTTCTCCACAAATACTATGGTTGTATTATGCTCACAAACTGGCATAGACAAATAGTAGCTTTTAGGGCAAGTACTTAATTTTATACTTCCAGAGTGAAGGATTTGTCAGAGATATTAGACCAGGAATTATATATGTATGTGGTCATCTGAAACAAAACATATTAAATTTTTATTGTCTTGTAAGGGACATACGTCTACTGAAGACAGAAAGACAAGAATGGTAAAGAAAGTAATTTCATCAGTACTTTTGTTATCCATGTAGAATGTCTCAGAGGCAGGAGATAAATCTATATCAGCTGTATCAGCCTCTATTTATATCTGCAAACAATTCAATATACAGTAAAAGAATAGTATTTGCTCTTCTATACACAAATTCAGTGGTATAAGAAATCAGTCAGAAAGTGTTCCAATATAAACAACATGAAATGTAGCAATTATAAGACAAGTCCTGAAGTAATTTCCCTTTACAGGGTGTGGGTGTGAAGAAATAAACTTACTGTCTTAGGCTTGTTGCAAGGCTTGCTTTCATACCAGTAAAGCTTTATTGCTACTTTTTATTAAATGCTTTAAAATAGGGCCATCTTGTAATTGTGTTCTACCAAGACGCTAAGTTTTCTTTATCACAAAGAATGTGGCCTAATGGGAGAAAGAAGCATAATCTGTCTTCTCAAGATCTCTATAGAATTGGATGTGGCAGTATGAATTGGGAGTGACTACAAAAGGAAAACACAGCTGGAGAACTTCCTCCAAAAAATGTGTAGATGTTCCATACAGAAGAAATTTAGAGGATAAACTATATTGCATATTTCATATGCATATTGCATATCCACAGTCATTTGACCTAAGATTGTTCAATCATGTCACTGAGCTGACACATCAGGCACTGTAAAAATATGATGTATTTGGTCATGACAAACACTATAGCAACACATTTTGAGTAGGTATTCTGTAGCAGCGCACTACAAACAGGTTCCCAAGCAAATTGTGTGTTCAGGCCTGTAGCACAAAGCCACTAAAGGTTGGCAAAGAATGTAACTGGGACGGGTTCTTGCTTGGAGATCTGAATTGTGGTTTATTGAAGAGCGAGGTACAACTTCGAATACAGCCCAGGGACAAGAACCCAGATGGACTGAGGATTCAGGATTGTACATGGTGTAGAAGGGGCAGATCCGAGGGTCAGGGTTCAATCAGAATAAGGGAAAACAGTGCATAGGCAGGGTTAGGGATTGGAGAAACCAATAACAGGGGTGAAGCAATGAAGAAAACATGGCAAATAGGGATTCAAGGAAGGGAGAACATTCTAGAGAATATACATAAATGGGGCTGGTCAGGGCCAATGGGCCAATGGGCCAACAGAACGTAGAAGGAATTAACATATGAGTGCAAGAGCCTATCGGAAGGAGGCTTTTCTCACCCTAACCTTGGTGTACCATGTATTGCAACCTTCCAAGACCAAGGGATGATTCTAGTAGCCAGTCCTTGAGCTTCCACAGCTCCACCCATTTTTTTCTAACCAAAAAAGACCTCCACCACAGATTTTTGCAAGCAGTGAACAAAACAGGGAAACATAACTGCAACATAAACACAACAGCAATGACAATCACATCCCTCAAAACAGTTTTAACAAATAACAGGAGCAAGCCCTTGAATCCCAAACCACCAAGGACTCTGTCAATTCAATCACTGCCACTTTCAATTTGGATCTTCTTGTCTTTCAGAAACTGGATGCTCTTATGAATGAATTCACTGTGTAATGATAGGTGGAAACAGCACATGTCCTCAAATTTTTGACAGGCATGTCCATGGGCAAGCAGCATGTAGTCTGTGGTTGCTTTATTTTACAAGGTAGCATGCCGAATGGTCTCAGCATCTTCAAGCAGGCCACTTAATACAATTGAAGTAGCATTTCTAAGGTGGCATCCCAAGTGATTTAACTCTCTGAGAACCTTAGCAGCAGCCACCCAGGGTAAAATGAGGGAGACTGCGACTCACCTTTGCTCCAATTTGTAATTTGACTATCACAATTTTCATCAAGTTCATTAAGCAATCTCCTTTTGTGGGCCAATTGACTCTTCCAGTCCTGGACCAAAGTAATGTTAGGGGTCAGGATAGCAAGCTATCCAAAGCTACAGGGGCCCTCCTGAAGGCGGGTTGGAATCCCGAGCCATGATCAGTCCACACAGATAAGAAACACACCCTTACATAACCTTTTGGGACACAGGCTGGACCAGGAAACAATGGGAGATGTTTACTGACACCAATTTATATTTATAATATATATATATATAATTTATATACATATATATATATATATATATATATATATATATATATATATATATAAAATTTATATCTATATATAAATTTATTTTCTTCTCCCATTTATATGCTTGCCAATGGAGAGTGACATCTTGTCTAAAAATTACCTTTTCTTCATCAAGCCTTCACCTTCTGCTGGCCTACTCTTCCCATCTAGCCTTATAATGAAACTTAACACAGTAATTCATTTTTGAGACCCAAATAGATCTAGTTTTTGGGGTTCCTCTGGTGCATGTGTGGAGGCTCATGAGCCTACCAGAGAAGGGTCAATGACCTTGCCCTAGAAAGGCAGACTGCAGGCTCTGGACATTCCTTATAAGTTAGAGTGAGTCAAAAACTTCCCCCATGGTGCCCTGTAGGTTTATGTTAATTTACAGCAGTTCTATTCTCCCCATTGGCCTGTTGGCTTTGCCTTGCCCTTTCACCCTTATGTGTTCATGTTCCAGAGTACTCTTCACTCCCCATTTCTCTATTGGTCCCTGTACCCCGTCAATTCGATGCTGGCATTCCCTATTGGCATCCTTGGCCCTGCCTTTGTACCACATCTGTGCCCTCAGCCCATTGGACTCTGATATTCAACCCTCTTTTGCCCTATACTTAAACCTGGACCCTCTTTTATTCTTAGTCTTTTGTCCCTGGACACCTTCAGCACAGGCATAACAGAGGACCCCATACAGAAGACCCTCTCGTCTCTCCTTGTTGGCAAGCTATCCTGGCAAGTGTGTGTGTCAATGAGAAGTTGTGTGAGTGAGCGTAACCGAATGTCTTCTACCCCAGAGATGTTTTCGAGAACGTAGTGGCAACTGACCATCTGCACCCACACCCCTACATGCTTGTTCAAGTCTCTCAGTCCAGGTGTCCCAGATATCCATTGGGCTATGCTTTTTGTAGGTGTTGCTGGGGGAGCTACCTTGCCGTCTATGGGTGACACCCACAGTAACTGGCCATTCATCCATAGACAGCCCTACCATGCATGTAAAAAGGGGTTTGTTAGGGCTTCCCATAGACAGGCACATGCTGTCCTGTTTTAGAGTTCAGGCGAGGGTAACCCAAACATTTTGGGGTCACCCAGCCAAGGGCATGTGGCATGACGAGGACTATCCATATTCCTTTCATTGTGGCAACAAATGACCTTGGTCAAGGGTGGAGTCAGGCCTCTGGGGACTTGGTTGGCCTGCAAATGAACATATAACAATTTGAGACAAACAGTTAACATCTTAAAAGTAAAACTTGTCTCTTGTTTCCCATAGACTTTGTAACAAAAAGGTTTATGTATAACTTAGATACAATTTAACAAATCATTAAAAACAAATCAGGGAGAAGTTCTGCAGGAATAAGTCCATAGAACATTATTATGCAAATCCACTGGTTCAGTCCTGTAAATGTGGCATTAGGTCTTGTTCCATCAGTGTGAAGTCATCCAGAAGATCCTCTTTGGTCCTCTGTCTCCTCCATTTCCAGGCTTCCTTAGCCTCTTTTTTGTCATCTTCTTGATTATCTGTTTTTATTTCTTGGGGGATACCCAAGGTGGAAAAAGCCAATAGGTAATGTTTAATAGTGCCTTTAGTTTTTCTCCAACATGCACGGAGGCGAAGACAGCGCCAGAAAACATGTCGATGGACACTTGTGTGTATTTTAATCTCCTAAATGGAGCGTCACATCCGTCTGCCAGAGCTGGAGACTCTGCAGTCCCCAAGGATTGACTCCTGCTCCAACAGACGGAAGGGTGTATGATTAACATTCTGGAACATGTAGTTACTATGGATTTTGTCAGTTCCCTAAGTGATCTTAAACATCTGTACAAGTGCAGGTACATTCAGGGCAGGGGGGTGCAGCAGAGGTGGCTCGGGCCGTGAGCAGATGGCTGTAAAAGCGCATTTAAGGTGGCCAGTAGTTAGGGGTAGGTGTACATTGTCAAGGTCCATCCCAGCTAGGGTATAAAGGTGAACCCTAGCTCTTATGATCAGCTGTGGCATAATTTCTGTTGGGGTGGTGAATGTCTCATGAGATTGAGGGGTTCTGAAGACCCACTCTATAATCATCAGGGGGTCTCTTTGGTGTTGGCTCATCTGAAAAATCAATGTGTGAAATTTGGGGCCTGTGCCAAGAATAGTTAAGGAAAAGGGTAGCTGGGTATCTGTATGCCTGTTTGGTTTGGATGGCATCAGCTACCTTTTCCACCAGCGCCCTGGCCTCTGGTGTTAGGGATCATGGAGCATCAAGGTCCTTGTCGCCCTTCAGGAGCTGGAACAACAATGCAAGGTCCTTGATGGTGATCCCTAGCAGTGAACAGACCCAGCTGATGCTCCCATAGAGCTGGTGTAATTCCCACAGGGTCCTGGGATCATCCTTAATTTGCAGTGACTGGGGTGCAATGGTTCTCTCCATGATCTTGAGGCCAAGGTATTTCCAAGGGTTGGTGTTCTGGACCTTCTCCAAAGATCTACATAAATGGAGATGGGGGGCTGAACAGGGGTGGTCAGGGCCAATGGGCCAATGGGACAGCAGAATGAAGAAGGAATTAACATATGAGTGCAAAGGCCTATCAGAAGGAGGCTTTTCTCACCCTAACCTTGGTGTACCATGTATTGCAACCTTCCAAGATCAAGGGATGATTCTAGCATCTGGTCCTTGGTCTTCCACAGTATTCCAGAAGGCATAGCACAACAAATGTACACGCATCTGTAGACTACAACAGAACAGCACGTTTGCCCTTTTTCAGGAATCATGTTTTTACAAGACTTCATGACAGCCTGTAAGTGCAGCCTCTTATTAGGAACTTTCTCCTGCATAAATTCTGGGAAGTCTGAAATGGGAAGCTAAACTAAGCAAAGGCAGATTAGGTCATCCACACTTGGCAAGAGGAACTGGAGCACAAACATGGCTCAGTTATGACAGCCTTTGGCTGAACATTTTCACTGCAGTTATTGTGAAGTGTTAATACATCTTGTAAGTTATAACATGGTCCTTCTGATTGTGACAGACTTGTGACAAAGAATCATGCTAGCATTTGGATAAACAAACATAAAGCATTCTTGGAAGGAGAAAATTGGTAGCTGAACCTTCAACCGTCTCTTCTCTGGAGTAGCATTTTCAAAATATTTCTTGCCTCTAGGAATCTACATTTCAAAGTACTGGTGTCCAATTATTTCTTTACTAAAATTCTACTGTTGCAGTTGTCTAAATTGTCTCCAATAACCAACATTTTGCCTAACAGTCCATTATAAATTTAGGATTAAATTTGTTTTATTGTTGCCATATGAAGATCCCTGGAAAATATTTTTGAATCCCTTACATGTCTATGTGTTCTGCTCTTAATCTAAAAGCTGGGCTGCTCATGCTGATAACAAAAGAAAAAACAATCCAAACAATATTTTGGTTGTATTTGTTATCATCAGATAACAATATCATCAGAGGTCATGCTGAAATAACTTTTCTCTTTTGACTCTAGAATGTAATTTTGATATAAAATAAGCATTGCAAAGTTAATAAAAGTAGCAGTTCTGTGAAGCTAGAATTTGTTGAACAGAAAAAAGAAGATATGGTCATTTTCCAAAGAAAGATTATTGTAATAAGAGGCAAGGAAAAGAGTTGAAAAAATTTATTTAATACAGTTTGGAAATCTGAGAAAAAGCTGACACACAATGACAATATTTTAGTACATAAATGGTTTTACAAGAAAAGGCAGTCATCAGTCACTTTCTGTGACTAACAAGGGAGAGAGCACAGAGGAGAGGGAGTTGAAAGAGAGTGGGTTGAAAATTAGCATGGATTATCAGTAAAAGCTTTCTTAAATATGAAGAGATAAAAAACAGGGTATATATGAAAATTGTAAAATACACTGCATTTTAAGGATTATTTAAATAAACATCTCTTGACAATGTCCTCAAAGTAGATATTCTGCTTATGGACCTAAAGGTACTGTGGTGGTTTTATAACCATGACTGTTACAATTCCTATAGCTATTCAAACTTCTGATTTTGATCTCCTTGTCCATGCTTGTGATGTTACTCAAAACTGCAGAAATTGTTTGGATGAAAAAAAAAAAAAAAAAAAAATTTGTTAATCTCCTGTGATTCAACTGGACAGATGGATTTCCACATATCTTAAAGAAAAAGAAAAAAAAGAAAAAAAAGAGAAAAAAAAAGCAATGTCTATTAATAGCAGAACAGGGGAAGTCCTGGTCACTGATGCCCATAATTCACTTTCTAAGTCATCGCAGACATTGAATTCCCTTCTTTTATGGGGATCTTGACAAAAAATGAGACCACTGCCTCTGAGTGTAGAACATAACAATGTAATGCATTTTTCAGCTCCCAGTAGTGACTGCAGTGAGTTACTGCCAGTCTCTGGAGAATGTCGAATAATCGTATGTTAGCCAGAGATGTTGAAGAGATTTGCCTTTTGTCTCAATAAAATATTAAGATCTATGTTGCTTTATGCAAAATGGGTCAGTGAAGCATTTGAATAATCAAGGAACTTAAAACTCTCATTGGAGTACACTGCCAAGTGCGGATTGTTTCCTTTTAGAGTATTTACCTTTCCTCTGGAATACTTCCAGTCACTTTGAAAACTCAAGGTGTGTTTTATTATTAAGGTTCACAGCTATATATTGACTCAGATGTCAGAATTTCCATTAAATGCTTCAGTGACTGATTGTCAGGGATAGGCATAGGAGTTTTTCCACCTCCCTTTTTTATCCTTTGAATGCCATCTCCCTCCTTAACATTAGGTGATTGTGGTTAACCTGCAAGTCAGATTGTAAAGAAAGCAATTATATAAGAACACACTATTTTGGCAAATTGTAAAGGAAGGTGCATAACTACAAGGTGGTAAAGAGGCACTGTTTAAATCTTGGCAGAGCACAGAATGAATTGGAAATGGTTAACCACAAAGACTTCTTGCTTTGAAGTTGTTGCAGGAATAATACTTTCCCCTCCAGTGTTTATACTATGGAAATAACTGTGTGAC
>CM031878.1:30107164-30279257 GCA_018697195.1 Certhia americana | reverse complement strand
AAAAAAAAAAAAAAAAAAAAAAAAAAAAAACCCCAAACAAAAAAAAACCCCAACCTTGGCTAGTCATTCTCATATTCAAAAAAAAACTAAGCTGTGCACATTCACTATCAATTTCATCCCAGTGGCATTACTTAGCATAGCTAATATTAAGAATTGAAGCTATTTTGCATAAAAAGGATGACAGCTCAATACAGTTGGGGGTGTTTTTATTGCAAATTTAAATGGTGGTAAATTAGTGAGTATATAAGCTATACTAAAACAATTTGGGGTCCAATCCACAAAAGTCTTGGCTCCAGAATATTGTAATATGAATGAAAACCTCAGTTTTAATCTTCTGTTCAGCACATTGCTTTGCAACTGGCAGTCACTTTCAGTTTATTATTGCCATTCTTAGAACTATCTGATCTCACTAGGAATGCAGTGTCAAATACATGGTCTCTTCAATGGGACTAGGGTTGCACAGTCCAGTTGAAAAGCTGAAATGCTGCAAGATTAACAGCATCATAATCATAGCAGTAATAATTAATGAAAAGGATTCATTCAAGGCTTTCAGCACACAAAATATATGTACTGAAGTTGTCAATGATTAGTATATAGAAACAAAAAGCTTCAATTCTAAGTTGACTTCCCTCCTTAAAAATAATTGCTGTGCATTTACCTACTAGCAAATGTACAATTTCTTTGTTATTTTTTTCTCCAACACAAGAGAAGAATCATTCAGAAGGTCTGATTTTTTATATATATAGTGTCTGCTGTTGAGGGGTCGGAATGCTGCAGGAAATGCAGAAGAAATGTGCTGCAGGATATTTTTTTCCCTTTTTCTTCTTTTTTTTCCTTGTTTTTTGCTTTCAATAGATTGTGGATGAGAAGGAGTAAAGAAAAGATTTGGAGGATCAGAGAGAGATGAAAGTTTTACAGTTGGCATTGCTGTTCTTTTCCATTTTCTAATTTTTTTCACCCTCTCCATGTTTGAAGATATAGTGTAACCTCTAAATTATTCATGAGTCATTTCATTATGATAACTTATATATTTGAAGACTTTATTGGTGGATTTAGAAACTATTTATTCTTCAGTTATTGATTTATTTACATATCTAATGGATTGAATGATCCCCCAGGAAGCAGAAGCATGATTTCTGTTTTTTCAAAGGAAATTATTTGCTAACAGACAGAAGTTTCACAAACGTACTAAGTTAGATACTCCTTATTCTTCTGTGTTATTAACAAGTTCTTGTTGGTGCATGTACAGTACCTGTGACTGCCTATCTGTTGAAACAGAGTCCCATACCAGGCAGTTGTTAATAATGGCAGTCTCCATACAAATAAAATACTGCAAAACACTGTGGAATACAAGCAGTGTTTTTCACTGTCTTGGATGCTCAGAGAATGTTGGTCTTTAAGACAGCATTTTCCCAAAGTAGCAGTGCATTACTTAAGAATGGGAATTATTACAGTCCCATCTGGTATTGCTTATTTAAAATGAGAAATGTTTAGGCACAGTGGACTAAGGTGTGACTTACTAAAATGTAGATTTCACACTGCCTGCTGCTTTATGCAGCTATCTATCTATCTCATTTTAATTTTGAGATGCATATTCCCTTCTAAAAGAGGCAGCAATAACTGGGAATAGGGAGTGTGACGCAGAGAGGAGCAGGTGCTTGCATTCAGTATCACATGGTCTTTCTTTGCTCCTCCACCCTACTCATAATCACCATTCACAACTATTACCTCTTTTTGCCTCTGTTTTTAACATTACCTTATTTCTTCTCCTGTCACCTTCTGATGTATCATAATATATTTCAAAGCAGAAGGCTTTGTAAAACCTGTATGTGACCGTACATGAGCAAATATTTAAGGAAAAGATTCAGCTGGCCCCATTTCTGTTGTTTCCCAGGCACGCAGTTCCAGCTGGCTGCACACCTCTGGAGGTTTGTTTCTGACAACAGGAAAAACTAAAGCCAAATAAAGGGTTGTGGTGGAAAATCAGAGCAAATCAGCTGGAGCATGGGGCTTGGATCAGAACCTTTTGCCTTCCCTTAGAGAAGCCTGGGACTGTTCTGCTGTTGTGGCTGGGTTTTGATCTTCTATGTGTTTTACAAATGTAACTAAACAAGACTCACAATTCAGTGCAAAACAGGTCATAGGCCATTTCATAGAAGGGATATAAAAGGGAAATTAAGTTACAGCAACTAAAGAGGATAACATGAGACAAGGAAGAGATCCCAGATCTATATTGAGACTGTTTGACCGTGCTCCCCTTGATTCCACATAATGGAAGAACAAATAGCAGCACAGCTGATGGTGTGCACTAAAGAGCACATTATTTGGTTCAGTTCATATTCTAACCAGCTGGTCCCTTGCAAATCAGAGAGAGCATTTCAGTGCTCACAAATCAACAACTGCTGCTTCTCATCAAACTGTCTCTGAAGTTGGTTTGGCACCTTGCTGTACAGACAGGTATCATATTGTTAGTATGGGACTGAAATACTAATGGTGAGATAATGCTGCTGTGGAAGTATCTATGCTAACAGATATGTTCATACAAAGACCTGTAATATCATTACATAGCTGCTCAAATGGATGTTTTCTTCTTTTAACTTTTGAAATAATTGTACTTGACAATCTCAGTTTTCATCAGAAATATTAAATACTTGCCTTATGGCTGAAAGGATAATAATTGAAATGTGAGTAGAGCAGGCGCCTAAGTCTGCAGTCAGCCTGACAAATAGATCTAAGACTGAACTGCTTTGGTTGCTGTCACTACTATTTTAGTTCTAGTGGCTCTTTGTTGGTGTTATTCAGAGACTTACTGATAGCTTAATAGAGCTACAAAGTACATAGTTAACTGTGCTACTAGTATTGAGAAGGGGATGCTTACTGGCTGATACAGAATTCAACTCTTTTCCTGTTATGAAAATCACACCGAAAGGATTATCAACACCTTGAACTGAATCACTGGTAATGAATTCCTTTGTTGACATCTAGAAACTGAGCATGGCTCCAAGACCTTCCTGAAGACAAGGAACCCTGAAATTGGCCTGTAGCTTCTTCTGCCATACCAGCACATGGCATATTTAAAACCAGCTGTACACCCCAAAGTCACTAACAAACAAATAGAAATACATCAATAGAAATGAGCATTAAAAGTAATAATGTGACAGCTATTTCAGTGATAGTACTGAAAGAAGAGCTCTGAGGATGAAATAGCAACAGAAGGGATATTCTCATGGCTTTACAGGGTTCTTGCCAAATAATTCACATTAGTTTACAAATATGCAGTAAAAGGCCTCTGAGCATTCCCATATTCATTCAGAAACGCTCTGAACACTTAACAATGCACAACTAAAAGGTGATCAGTAATTACTAGAGAGTTTTTCCTCCAAACTGCTTGACTCACCAGCATTTAGCAAGCATGGCACCTCCTCAGAAATGTTATCAAAATGAAGACCTAAGCATTATCCAGTGAAAAGCTTGGGAGATAAAAGTTTTTATGTCATAAATAACCATATTTAAAATTTGGATGTAAGGTTTTCCGTTTGGCAGTTCAAATTGAAAAAGCTAGAAGACTTCAAATATAGAATTTGAAGGTTTGAAGACCCATAAATTGCAACTTAATATTAGTTTTGTACCTGGGGTATTTAATAGAGAAATGTAATGGATTTTTGAAGGATTACATGGTAATTATATTGCAATGAATGGTGACTTAGTCTGGATTGTGAATGACACTGAACAAGAAAGCTTACTTCCTTATAAAGATAATGGAAATCACTGAATTTTAAAAAGTCTAAAAATTGTTTTAGCAACCATTAACGCTATTAAGCAAACACTAAAAATAGACAACATAATTGCTAATTCAAATTAAATAAAGGCCCCGTTCATGGTACAGAGTGCATCTACACAACTTTTGATTCAGATTAAATTCTTTTCACACACATTGAAAGTAAACAGGCCCTCATGGGGGACAGAAAACCACCTGGAGTTTGACAGACATTTGCAATAGCCATTTAAAAATTATTAAGACTTAACTAATCAGTTGCCTGGTCAAAATGCCATCAGAAAAAAAAAAAAAAAAAATTAGACACGACATCTTTGCTTACTACAAATGAATTCTGCTGCTTATATATATGTTACAAGAGACCCTGAAGTCCTCCACCTTGATGCATTGACTACTGCACCATCCCTCACCCACCTGCTCTGTACCAAGCTATCAGCCTTATCAAGGGCTGCTTCTTCAGGAATTTCCCAAGGCACTTACACCTTTCTTCTTGAGTGTTTATGACAGCTGTGTGAGGCACAATTAGGCCCCAGAAGAGCTTTTCCTGCAGCAGACACAGCTGGATTTGTATGTGGATCAGCAAACAGGGCAATAAAATCTATGCTCAGATGGAAATAAAGAAAAAAAGTAGAGCTTACTTGTAACTTCATCAGCTTTTCTCTAAATACAATAGCATTACACACAAGTAAGGTAATTATGTAAACTATAGTTAATTAAAAAACTTAATTCCCCCACAAAACCGTATGAAAATATATTAATGAAAATATATTCATGTACACATTTTGCTGAAATTATAGAAATGTGTGACTGAACTTATAGCCATACTTTCAGAAAGAACACCTTTTAAATGCCATCTGACAAACAGCATGCACGTGGTGGGACTCAAGATATTTGGGAATCTAGATCTGATTCCAGTGTCCTGAGGGACTAGTTGCAGAGGAAACATTGAGTATCAAGTCATAATTGACTCCAGCATCAACACTGCCACAGAGTCCAGCTAGTACTAGCTGAATTTAACAAACTGCACTGAGCTAAGTCATGCTGGATCTGTATCACGACAGCCAGCCACATACAACAGGGACAGGCTGCAAAGAACATAGACTAAAAAGATGAAGCAGCACTGTATTAGATGCCACACTCACCTGTCGCACCCTGTTTCAAATATGAATATTGTCTCAGATTAATTTAAGTAAAAAAAAGGCATAGGTGTTTGTGTGTCAAGCAATGGTTGGAATATACATCTGAACATCAGCTTACTGGTAAGGGAATGTATATATTTCCATTGCTTTGGATGGGAAGCAAGGCCATGAATAGGCCAGTTGAGCCTCTAAATATGTCTAATATGAAACAGATATTTCCAGAACCTAGAACAGATTCAGGTGTGTTAATTATTCATGCTGTTAGAAGAGTAGGTTCTTTTTTCCAACCACTTGAGTACTTATTAAACATTCCAATTATTGCTAAACCCGTTTATGGGTATTAGTTTTATCAAAGTGATGAAATTGTTAGAGAAAAGATTCAGGGGTAGAAAAGGGGCATTGTGGTGATTGACAAGTAGAGACTGTTCCAGTAGCTTTCAAATTTGCCAAAGCAGTAGTGGGTCCTTCTCTCTTGAAGGTCAATTAAAAATTCTAGCTGTACTGTAAACATAATTTTCCGTATAACAGTGCCACACAATGTCCAAAGCAGTCTCTTAATATAAAATATCAATTTGATTTTTCTCAGGAGATTAGCTCTTCCTTTGCATTGCAAATATTTTCAAGTGTACTAAACACATTCTAGCACCTCAGTATAGGGACTAAACTATTTGCATGCAAAATTACCCAAAGTAGGCAGACTGGCACAAGCTTATGCTTCTGCCATATGTGCTGAAGAACTTAAGCCAGGAAACTAGTAGTATCTGGATACTATTTACAATTTAAATTTGACTTTATATTATTATTATAAAAAAAAAAAAAAAAGAAATAAAAAGCTATCATTAAAATTATTTCTATATGTAATGCTAAGTCTACCCCAATGTCTTCTGATTGCAATTTTCCACTTAAAACTTGATCCAGGAAATGCAGAGAATTTTCTCATTACAACTCTGTCTTTTTTTCTCTCAGTGCTTCTACATTTTAGATAATATTTTTAAAATCTACAGGCTGTATCCATCACATTTCTCTTAGACATTAGTTTATGTGTCACTTCACATTTTCTCCTACACACTTTTTGTGTAGGAGGCTGCCACTAAACTTCATAGTATGGTAGAGTAGAAATCATTATTATTTTTGCCTGGTAGACATTCAGGTATTACCAGAGATTTTGCTTGCATCACAATCAAGTTTAGAGAGGTTCAGTGGATTTTGGATGAGCTGCTGTGGTTTTGCATTGACTAAATGGAAAAAATAGTTCAGCTGTAATTATTAGTGGAATACTAGAATGAAAAAAGCAGAACTCTTGTGCTCCAAAAGTTCACGCAAACATAATTTTCCAAAAACAGCTATTAGCACAACATGGGACAGGGGATGGAGGGAGGGGATTTTGCCTGCTGTTCCAGCTATGCTTATACTTTGGCTAGATCTTTGCCAGCAGCAGCCATTGACTCTGACTGGTAGCAACAGCTGCCCTCCATGGTCTGAGTATCACCTGCCAAGGGAGCCTGGGCTGTGTGACTGCACTATGCTGCCTGTGCTACCCACTTGAAGTGGCAGGCATAATTTAATGAAGCCAGCTTTGTGCTTCAGTTTATTTGGCTTGAAGTTCCACCTCCCCAAGGAGCCGGGTGCTCAATAACATGTTCCTCTGGCATCAGTGAATGGTGATACTTCTGTAAGTATCTTTAGGTAATTCTATCCTTTTTCTCTGGGAAAAAAATCAGTAGGAAAAAATGCCTCACCTTTTTGTTTCTTTTACACCTAAAGGAAATCCAAGAAGCTAAAAGTGGGCAGTAAGATCAACCCAAAAATTAAGGGATGTGCTTTCAAAATCAGTTTCAACTCTACAAGCAAAACAATTTCCAGACAAAACTGTCAAATTCCTTTCTTTCCATTTTTTTTCTCCATGTTTGTACAGTAATTGAGTTGCACAGAGTGGTAAGAAAATCTGCAGTGACTGGGAAAGTGAAGTTATCAACACAAGGTATTCTCGTCCTTTGGAGCAGCAGAGAAGTACCTCATCCTTCTCATACTTACCTTCCCTATCAATCCAGTGGAGCACTACCTGCTGAAAACTGTTATCAGCTAAAACAGAATCAATTCTGTACTTCTACCTGGTGTCTAAAAACAAATATAACATCCATTTGACTCTTGAAAGAAGTACGAGAGTTAATGCTTGCTCTAGTTCCAGCATCCCAAGCTAGCAGCCAGCATCTCTTCCCAAATAGAAAAAAGTAAGTGAGAATACCAGTGTGGGTTTTTTCTCTCAGAATGAAATCTGGACACAAAGAGAAAATTCTTGTCTGATACAAATTTGGCATACTTTCTGTGGCCCTTTGTCTATGTTGAACTGCATAAAGATTATTTTTAATTGTTCTTATTATTTTTGCTGCTTTCCAAACAAACAAAAAAACAAACAAACAAAAACAAAAGCAAAAACAAAACCAAAAACAAAACTGATGAAGTTTGATCTCACCAGTACTATGGCATCAAAGTATGCTCATGTGTTTATCTAGTGTATAGCAATATTACTCAAAAATGCTTATCCCATGCCGCTTTTCCTTTAAAATAGTTACAATGGATCACATATTCAAACAAGTAAACAAACACACGTTTTAAGTTTGATTCTGTCTTCCTACAAATGATCATATTTGATTTGTTTTCAGTCTCAGAAGAGCTGAACAAATGCCTCAGTGAACTCTTTCCGGAGAATATTTTGCTGTAAGGATATTTCTGTTGTGCTGGCTATCCAAAAACATCCCACAGAAGTACTCAAAATTTGTGGTTGTGTAGCAAGTTTAGTGGAAATTCTCCACATTGCATGCCTACACTTCCGTATTAATAGCTGCGCAGTTTAAGCACTGGTTTGATTTCAAACATTGAATTAATGAAGTGCAAATCCCAGTCGAGACAATTCTCTACTGAAAGCATGCCGACATCTCCCTCTGCTGCCGGCATGGCAGTGCAGCTACTGGCCGATCCTGGAGGGATAATTTGAGAGCTCGTCCTGGCATTCCTTTAGTGCAACTGGCACTAAGGTTATGGGCTCCCACTGTGGGAGTAAACACATTAAATGCAAGAGCTTCCCCTTGGCATCTTTCATATCAGCCTTTTTGATACTGTGCATTTCTAACACTCAATGCGCATGGTAATGAGCACTTTGAAATGTTTTTCCCTCTGCTCAAACAAAATCAACTTGCAGGCACTTCCTTACCCAGTACAGATCTAGAAGGTGTCTTGATTAGATTTTCTGTCCTCAGTTGCACAGAAAATCAAATGTCCATTGAAAAGCCTCTGAGAAACTTGCAGAAGATGTTTAACCACTTTAAAATCAAGACAGAGGAATATAAAGTCAAGTCCTGCATGCATAATCAGAGGAAAAGCATTCTTGAAAATTAGGAACAGGGTCCAATTTGTGGCTGGCTTTTGAACAAATGTGCAAAGTGTCTCTGCCACACAGACATTTTATCATTAGAAGAATCTGTGACAGCACTTAATGCACTGGGGAGGAGGTGGCTATGGGGTCACAGTTCCCAAAAGAATGACCAGCCAAAAAGAATGACCTGCAAAGCAAATGATGCCAGCTTTCTTCTACAAAGAGTTCTGTCATTGTAAGAGTGCAAGGGCACCTCCAGAAGGGCCCTCAGCTCTGACATTTCAACTCTTTTGAGTATAGGACAAGTCTCAACTTAGTTTTCAAAGGATATGACTCTTCTATTGGAATCATTGCCTTTTGTTTCTGTCTCTGCGATTGAGTTTCCCTTCTTTATCTAAATCCATACAAACCTGTCAACCCCATCACCCATCTCTGCTTAGAATTGCTATCCTTTGAGCACCTGAAATAACATATGACAGACCTATCCAGTCTCACTCATTTGAAGTGAGCTGTCTCCTTTTGCTTTTGGCTTCATTTTCATGCAGCCGTAAGGATTCACGGCATATATCAATGGAAAATGTAATATAACACTCAGAAGTTTTCAAATCTCACTCATTCAAATGAGTGTGACTTGACAAGTCTGATGTGATAAAATAATGTAAAGGGGTTTAAAGTTTTCACTTAAATGCACAACGAAAAGAAACCTTTTTTCCTTCTTTTTTTTCCCTGTATTTCAAAACTTTAGAAATGAATTCTAAAAGGCTGCATCAGGCTGATAGAAAAGAGGAAGACTCTTAATGTAAAGTCTGTCATTTTTCACCTCCAAACAGGAGTGTTTTGCAGTCACGCTAACTTACACTTGTAAAGTTCTGCAAGAGGAGATGGAGAGCAGGACTGATGCAGATGTGAAAAACTAAGGAATTCTATACAATGGGGTGGTGTATTTACCAGAATAGACTTAAAAAGAAAAAACTATAAATTAACTAAGAATTTTACCTTACCTTACCTTAGCTACCACACCATAAACAGAGAGAGGAAGAGAAACGTGACAGCAAAACCAGAATGAAAGCTGGTGAAAACAGATCACCCATCTACATTTGGATGACTGCTCCAGTTGATATTCAATAGTTGGCTGATTAGATGCTAGGGTAGGAAAAAAAATATCTACACATATTAAAAAAACAGAGGGTTTACAGGCACTGGTGAATATGAGTCACCCCAGGTATTGAAGACATAAAAAATAATGTCTAATTAGGGTAGCTGAGTGTAGGTAGGTTTTACTTCTTTTTAATACACAAATAGTTGTGGATGAGTCTTTAGCAGAGCTGGAATCACACACATTCTGCTGAAGCTGGCAGGACCAGAAAGCTCACATCTCATTTGAAAGCTTTCTCATTCTTTAGACATGTGAATCCAGTTTCTAATTTTATGGACACTGTTTTAAAGACCAGCATGAAATGTTCTACATGTAGTGAGATCTAATGAAGGGGTGCACTTATGAGCTATAACTCCATGGTGAAGTGAGACTTAATTGGAAAAACATATGTGTACACATCCTGTTTACTTTAGAGGGAGCTCCACCTACAGTAGATGGAAAAAATCTCTCCTAGGTTATCCTTTTTTCAGCTTCCTCTAAAGCATATATTACTTCCTGCACTCAAAAGGAAGAAATTAATCTAAACAGGCTACTGTTTTCATCCCTCATGTGTCAATCCTTGTCTTCCTACAATTCCTTTTAGTACTAAAATTGAAGTCTTATTGCTGAGCTACTTGTGCATCAAGAACATTAAGTTCTTGTTCATTTAAAGTCACTTAAAGTCTCCCATTGTCAAAAATCAAGCAGGCCATTGCATTGTAAACAATTTGAAGCTTCTCAACAGAATGTACTTGCTATTTCATATCTATGACACATAACTGATGTGTAATACCTTGGATCTCCTTTAGAAACACAAAACATAAGGAGAAGGTGGAAGAAAGCCCTACACAATGATGACAACAAAGCAAAGGCGATAAGAACTGTGGGACTGCTGGACACAGGCTGTTCCACTAGATAGTGTGACTAGAAATGTGCTTCGTTCCTACTTCAAAAACTAGTAATCTTCACCTCCAGTGTGAGTTTCCATAGGCTTCCACAGTACTTCCAGCTGGAAGGGACCTTAAGAGTCCCCAATCTGAACTACTGCTCCAAGAAAGAGATCAACATTGAATTCACATCAGGCTGCTTAAGACATTGTCCAGTCGGGTCTTGAAAACCTCCAGTGGATGAGTTGACACAATCTTTTTAGACAAACTTTTATATTCCTTGATTATCTTTATGGTGAAATTTTGTTTCCCAATACCCAGTGAGAATCAACAATGTTTACAAACATTACGTCTCATCAGCCATCTGTATGCCTTAGAAAAGAGTAAAATTGGAACTCCTCAGTCCCCTCCCCTTGGTGCCTGGACCGCTGTTGGATGCTTCTGAAGCCATCCCTTCTCCCAGATGAATCAGCCCTAGCCTTACAGCCTCTCCCTGCAGAGCAAGGCCTACAGCCCCATCATCTTGATTAGCACTTCTAACCTTGCTTGAAATTTCCTAGATCTAGTTTCTTGTCCATTTTGAAGATGACTTCCAGATTTTACTTTTTCCTGTCATCATGAGATTTTTACCGAAAATTTCAGAGATGAGGAATCATTAAATACTTCCTACGAGGTCCTGGGGACTTGTAGGGATCAAGATTACTTGAGAATCATAGAGTTATTTATGTTGTAAAACACTCTTGAAAATATTGTGTCCAACCATAAACCCAGCACTGCCAAGTCTACCACTAAACCAGGTCAATAAATACATCTAAAGAGTTTTTGAATGCTTTCAGGGATGGTGAGTCCACCACTTTCCTTGGAAGTATCTTCTAGCACCTGACCATCCTTTTCATGAAAATCTTTTTTCCTAATTTCTAAAGTAAACCTCTCCTTGTGCAATTTGTGGCCATTTCCTCTTTTTCTTTTATTTTCTGCATGAGGGAAGAGATCACCCCCACCTGGCTACAGTCTGCTTTCAGGTAGAAGCAGAAGAAAGAAATGAGAAGAGAGAACTGAGATTCCCCTTGAGCTGCCTCCTTCTCTACAGGCTAAACAGCCCCAGATCCCTCAGCTGCTCCTCACTTTTGCTTCAGACCCTTCACTGCCTTAATTTCCCTTTGCTGGACTGACTCCAGCATTTTTATGTCTTTCTTGTCATGAAGGTCCAAAACTGAAAATAGGATTGAGCCTCACCATGTTGAATACAGGGCAATGTTTACTTCCTTGGTCCTGCTGCCCACACTTGCTGGTACAGGACAGGGTGCCATTGACCTTCTTGGCCACCTGAGCACTGTTGGCTCATGTGAAGCAGCTGTCAATCAGCACCCCCAGGTCCTTTTCCACCAGGAAACTTTCCAGACACTCTGTCCCAGCCTGTGTCATTTCCTGGGTTGTTGGTGACCCAAGGGCAGGACCTGGTACTTGGCCTTGTTGAATCTCACACCATTTGCCTTAGCTCCCTGAGGTAGCCTGTCCAGATCCCTCTGCAGAGCCTTCCTGCCCTCCAGCAGATCAGTGCTCCAACCCAATGTTGTGTTTTCTGAGAACTGACTGAGGGTGCACTCGGTTCCCTGATCCAGTCATTGATTAAGATGTTAAACAGAACTGGCCTCAACACTGAGCCCTGAGGGGACACCACTGGTGTCCAGTTGTCTGCTGGATGCAACTCCATTCCCCACTACTCTTCAGGCCCAGACGTACAGATTTCTTTTACCAACACAAAGTACACACATCTAAGCCATCAGCAGCCAGTTCCTCTGTAAGAATTCTGGGAGACAATGTCAGCCTTTGAGTTCAGGTAGATGACATCTACAGTGCTTCTCTCATCTAACTAGTTGGTCACTCTGTCATAGAAGGAGATTGGGTTGGCAAAGAAGGACCTGCTTTTTGCAAAGTCATGGTGGCTGGACCTGATTGCCTGGTTGTTCTACATCTATCACTTGATGACACTCCAGATAATCAGTTCCATGAACTTCTGCAGCACCAAGGACAGGCCTACAGTTCCCTGGATCTTTTTTTGTGGCCCTCTCCTAGATGGACATCACATTGGCTAATCTCCAGTAAGCTAGGGCCTTCCCAGTTAGTTGGGGACTCTGAGAAATGACTGAAAGTGGCACAGTAAGCATTTCTGGCAGCAGACTCAGTGCACTTGGGTATATCCCATCCAGCTCCATAGACTTGTATGTGTAACAGGTCACTGGACATTTCTCTGTTTATGGGGGTTTCATTCTGCTCCCCAAAACTGTCTTCCAGCTCTGTGAGCTGGGTACATTGCGGACTTTTGCTCTTATCATAAAAGACTGAGGAAAAGAAGTCAGTCAGTACCTCAGCCTTTTTCTAATTCCTTGTCACTGTTTCCCAATATCACCAAATAAGAGACGGAGATTCTCCTTGATTTTCTTTTTACTGTGAATTTATTTAAAGAAACATTTTTTAATGTTTTTTAATACCACAATAGCCAAACTAAGTTCAGAACTAATGTTCATCCACTGCTCCTAACAGATCTCTTCCTGGAGGCTCTCGTAGGGCAGACATGGGATGTTGTTTCCATGAAGGCCAAGGAAACAAACACGAAGTATCTCAGCCTTTGACATGTCCACTTTCACTAATTCAAGTGCTTCATTTAGCTTCATGACAACACTTTTGGGTTTTTTTCTTTATATTCACTTGTGCAGATAGAAGTTTGGTTTTTTGCCCTTGGTCCTTTGTCAATGTCACTCTTACCTGAACTTAGTTTTCCAACAATATTCTTCATGCTTAGAAAATGTTTCTGTGGTCTTCCCTTTCTGCCTGTCACATATCCATCTACTGTGGGCAAAGAACATTTGCACTGAGGCTCAGCCATGTGTTCCTATTTATTCAAGATAGTCCTGTGGTAGGTTGATTATCTTATTGAAAATCTGGATGACTTGAAGTTTATATGCCTCTATAGACTTTTCAGTTTTCTTTATTTTAGTTGCAGTTCCCCAATTGTTTCATCATTCAGACAAAGCCTTGCCTTGAATCAGCAGCAGCTGTCACGGACATCTGGCATTTGAGTTGCTCTTCATATACTGCTATGTTATTTATTGTTGCACAACAAATGCAAAATACTTGCAATATATAATTAAAATATATCAGACTTTCTTTTCTGTGTGACTAGCCTTTGAGTTGCTTATCTTTCTTTGCATGTCCTACAAGATTTGGTTAGGTGTTCCTCTGACATTGCTCTAGGGGTCTGGGCTATGTTCCAGTTTTAAAGCCATGCTCCTCAAGGGAGTTCTCTGAGCAGTAGTATTTTTTTTTTCTTGGTAATGGTGTATTTCTAGTAGCTATAAAACATACCTACATGTCTCAAATCTATTGTGTACGGGAGCAACTCTTAATATGGAAGACTTATCTGAAAGGAACTCTTGAAGACTCTTTCACAAATGGGAACTTCTGGACTTGCCACAGTTGCAGCAGATAAGAGGAGGAAGACGTTCCCCTGTGTGATAATCATAAACACTGATGGGAGAATAAAATCTCTTAAACACTAGCTCCGAGCCCATCAGAGCACACGTGTGTGAGTAAAGGTAAATCTGGAAGGAGATGAAGTAATACAGCCCCAAGTGAGCAATTTACAAGGTGTTGTACCTTTTAGTCTTTGGAAAATATTCAAAACACAGTCTCAAGTTTCACAGAAAATTAAATTGTTAATCTAATTCTAAACAAACCTCCATGTGAAGAATAGCCAACACATCAGCTATCACACTTGATCAGCAGACTGTACTGGAACACCCCAGGAGAGATCCACACAGTTTGAAGATTGAGTTGATATACTCAGTGAAGGATGATTTTTCATGTGCATGTGTGTATTTGGAGATGTGCTTCCAGGAATTTGTACTCACAAGCTACTTTTTGCAATATTAGGCTTCATTCTTTAAGACTTTTATTTTACTTTCATTTAAACTAAAAATTGCAGAGAACAGATTTGTTTTGTTTTGTTCCAGTCCTGTAGTTTGCAAAATTGCCACAATTTCATTTTGGGATATGTCATCTTATATTGTTTATGGATTGAAAGAGGGCACACTCTTATGACTGCCAGATATTTTTCTTGTTTAGGGTAGCATATCCTTTCATGGCATATTCTCTTGATTTCTTTTTTTCCTTTAGCACCATTAACTGAACATTTTTTTTATCATAAGGAATAAACTGCCTAACGGCTCCTGTTCCTCACCTACCTACATCAAGTGAATTTTTATTGCTTCTTTGCATTGACTACATTACTTTTATTTTCCATTAAGCTTAAACTTTGCCCTATTTCTACAAGTGCTTTCCTCAAGGCTACTGCTACAAAATCCCCAAAGAGTTCCTCCTAGTACTCCTTTTTCTAGGTTCTTTTCAGATGTATGACTTTTCTGAAGATCCATGAGTAGCTCATAAGAACAAGTATAAGGTACCTTTGATATGAAAGCCATTTCCTCTCACATACTCTTTCACAAACCCTATGAATAATTCTTTTTTTATTTCTTTTACAGAATCTTTATTGCTCCTAAACATAGCTCTTTCTTCACTGGTAACCCCTTTCTTCTACTTCATACTTTAAAACCTTTGCATGTTGTGCATAAACTATCATTTATTAGACCCTATTCCTAATTTTTAAGACAATGGAGAATGAATGCTATTTTCCTTCTGTTTGGTACAGTTCCTCAAGCACCATCCATCTTTGATTCTTACAGTATACTTAATTGTAGTGAGTAAAAACCTTGTACACTAAGGTTTGCAGTTTGCCTGCACACTGAGATAAACAAATAATATTACCTCAATGATGGAAGGACAAACGAAGGAAAGGAAAGATGCTGAAACTGAGTGTAGCTATATATAGAATAAACTTAATATAATATGAAGCAAAGAACAGTGATCATAATTATTAATTGCATAATTATTATTGGTTTAGTTGGTGTAAGTGTATTTCCAGCCACTGAAATAATAAGATGTGGATCTTGATTTTCACTATGGTTAAAGAATACACTCAATCAATATATGGCTCTGACTGAAGATCCATTGCTGTTTAAATAAAATCAGAAAATCCTAACAGCTAAGGTGGATAAACAAGCATCCCATTGCAAGGATATATTTAAGCTTAACTAAGTAACCTTCTGCTGTTATGGGAGCACAAGTTGTCCGACTTCCTCCTGGGCAGAATGGCAATCTGAGACTACCCATTTAAACCCAATAACATTAAATCAACTTTGTATCAATTCCCACTAAACATTACTTGTTCTATTCTTCATGCTTGCCCTGCAGAGGTGTAGCTCAAAAGCTAAACAGCAATTTTTTACAGTTTCAAGTAACCTGCCAAAACTTCCCAAAGTTGCTTTTTCTTTTATCTTCCCTATTAGTTCCAACTCTTGACTGCTTCATTACCTGTGTTTCACTGTCTCTTTGCTCTTTTCGTTCTAAATTGAACTTTTATATTTTAATATTACTAGCAAAATATTATATCTGTCCTCTCAGCTTAGAAAATGTGATTTAAACACAATTAAATCTTTGTCAAAGTCAGGTGAATGGGTAGTTACATGGTATGTCTCGAGGTTTTAAGGTTCAGCTTTTTGGCATTCAGTCAGATGCAGCAGTTTGTATCTTGTGGAATCTGGAGAAAATAAAACTATTACAGACTGTTTTTCCAAAAAAAGTCCATCGACATACATTGTTAGACTAAATTAATACCAATAAGCATATGAATAAAGGGAAAACAAATGCTAATAAACAAAGGAAAGAGATGAAAAAAGAATCCTCTTGGTCTTAGAAAGAACAAGAAAAGCTTGGATCATATTTAATTGGGTTATGAGCTCTCTTTTGAGCCATATGTAGGAAAGAAGGCATCAGCAGGACTATTTGTGATGAAAAGTATTTTTCTGGTATTTTTCTTCCTCATTTTGGGATAGATGCATAATATTGCTAGGGAAACAATCAGATTACATTCCCTTTTTCAATTGCTCCATAAACTGAATTTACCTACTCTGAAGCAGGAGCCTACATCTCTTCTCTTAACACCTTCCCAAAGCCTTATGCCATGGAAAGGTGTAAAGCTGGGTTAGACAAGAGTTGTACCTCCCACTTCAAACTGTTTATCGATGGGTGGAATTAAGCTCTTCTCATAGGGGATTCCATGCTCCTGTCTTGCTGGATTCCCAACATGGCTCCCAGAAATTCATCTCACAGCTACCAGCAGTGGCTCTGCTCAGCTACTCCCCTCATGAAAGAATCCTTTAGTGGGTGGAGAGCCCAGTGCACCTCCTGCAGTCAGCACTAGCAGTTAGGAGAGTCAGAGACAGGCCCCAACTTATGGAAAAGTTTGAATGTTGAGATGGTTTTGTGGCATTATGGTGTGGAGTCCCTTCCCATTTTTGCTGAAATGTGAGACACTTACAAAGCCAGAGGTGTGATGTGGTTTCACTGAAGCTTGCATTGCAAGGGTGCCTGGGTCCAGGATGTGGCTTCTAATATGAAAACAAGCTAATTAAATTCTGCCATTCTGTTTCTCCACAGAACTGGTAGCCAGCATAGCATAGGTGGCAGGAGTGTTTCTCTAGAATTAGTGAAGCTAATTTTTGGCTTGGAGATAAAGTGTGAAGAAATTGATTCTCATGTGTTCTGTGGATATAGGGGGAAAACTACTATCATTTATCTCTTCCCCAGGTTCAGGCACTTTAAAGACAGCACATGTCTTAAGAAGCTTGTTTGTTGTTAGGTTGGTGATGCTGACACCATTGCTTCTGCTGTATGAAGAATCTCACTTGCCAGTGCAAATCTGGTAACTTTGTTCCTCCTCAGAGTTCCCCTTTTTCTGCCTCTACCCATCCCATCTTCTCTTCCACTTCTTTCTCCACTTTTTTTTGGTGATGATACTGGCCTGGACTGGCTAATCAGTCCTTGTCACTCCTACGGAAGCCTTGTTCAAAATGACCCAGCAGAATTTCATAAGGTTATACTAAATGTAAACTATTAACATTACTTTTTTTTTTTTTTTTCTTTTTCTTTCTTTTTTTTTCCTTTCTTTTTTTTAATTCAGGCTGAAGATTTTAACATCAGGAAGAAAGATGAAATTCTCTTTTTGTTCCCCAACAACAGGAAAGAAATCACCTCCAGGCTGTATCCCAAGGTCTCTCACTAATCTCTTCCTCTAGCTTGCTATTACAATTCTCTTTCTGCTTGAACACATATTAACTACCGCATTCAGGAGAGAACATTTCTGCAATGATTCTGTGATTACCACACAGAATTACTTGGGAAAGGACATAATTATCCATCAGATTGAAAAGATTGATTTAGAAGCACCCACCCAAAACTCACACATTCATTTGACAGGACTTCTTCCCAAGAAGATTCTATATGCTTGCAGGGTGCTCCAATGCTCACAGTGCTTGTGCAGTCTAGGCACTCATACCACAAGCAAAAATAGATTGAAGAAAGCTTTTAAAATCTGTACAATTCATGAAATATAGCACTTGCTTCTCATGCCCTTGGCTGCAGTTATGATTTATTTCAGGGCTGATCTTACGGATAGCTCTGCTTAGATAATATTAGGTGCAACACATAGGTGGTCAACTGCCCTAGGAGGTAGTGTGCTGCTAAACATTTATTGTTTTCTCTTATCTTTTTCCTTTTGCTCTTTTGTTTTGTTTGGAATTTTTTATTTCTTAGTAGATAAGTTTCTTACTCTTTCTTTCCCAGCTTCTTCACTAAGATGAAGTCCTCAGAGTCTGACTATCTGTTGAGAATTTCCTGAAGTATTTATGGTGAGGGTGGGAGTAGAAAACTTGTTCAAGTTCATGACCATTTTTTCTTAGAACTGATTGTCTGGGTTCTTCTCATCCGCT
Organism: Certhia americana; assembly: GCA_018697195.1. NCBI lineage: Eukaryota > Metazoa > Chordata > Aves > Passeriformes > Certhiidae > Certhia > Certhia americana. Next base: position 30,261,062 of record CM031878.1, on the reverse strand, counting down.
TCAAAGCTAGATTCAATTTTAAAACTTGCTAGTTGTAACATTGTGTACAACACTACGGCTAAAATAATTCTTCCAATAAGTATCTTGGCAAAATGTACAACCTATGTTCAGCAGATGCTTTGTTTAACACAGTTTTTTGCATTAGAACTCCTGCCTCATACTACCCTTACTTTTTGTTTTACAGGTTTGCATACGTATGTGTTCTCTCTGTGATGTAGGTGAATGTCTTCTTTAAATATCAGTCTGTTTCTTTTTCTTTTCCTCTTCTTATCAATAAACTCTGAAATCCTGAATTTTATGTCCAACTTTGAAATTTATCGTGTCAGGCCAAGTTCAAACTGAGCAATATGTGTGAGCATGTGATACTTTTAAGGATGATTTGCCAAGTCATGACCATCAAAGCTGTGTTTGAGACTTAACATTGAAATCTTGCCAAGGAAAACAAGTTCATGAGCTTTTATTACTATCTGTTCCTAAAGGAGGAATGATGATTCCATGGGTCTTGCCTTTAAGCTCTTCTAATCATCTTTACTTTGTTCATTGCTACCACAGGCCTTACACTGTGTAAACAGATAAAGCAGAGGTGGCATCTGTTTTCAGATATAGAGCGGATCAGACTAATCAATTCTCTTTCAAAAAAGGGTTCTCTGTAAAGTGCAGAAGTCTAGTACATGGAACAGCTCTGGTGATTAATTAGCTTTTCTTTTTTTTTTTTAACACTACACTACAATATGTTTTTTTCTTCTTTTTCCTGAATAGCATGTAGAAAACAGCCATATTACTGTCCCACTCCTACTCTGGAAGCAACAGAATTATGTATTATGTATGGGCCACATTCCCACCTTGCCTACATTACTCTTACACTGTTCAAAAATCACTAAAACTAAATCAAAATTTCAAAAACTACACAGAATTCAGTATTTTAAACAAGTGGTGGTTACATGAAAATGTACAAAATCTGATCGCAGCAAGAGAAGATACAAATTTACACACCCTCTTCCCACTAATAGCTAAACAGATCTTGACATAATATTTGCATTTTTAGTGAAAATGAGAATCTGCCAAAATGTCTGAAATGCAAGGAGCTTCTAGGAAAAGGCAATGAGGTGAAGAATCTGGGCATTTAATCCTGTGACAGTCTTGTTGCAAGGTGGAAGCCTGGACACTGGGACTCCTGTGGGGCCTACCTGTTGTGAAGCTGGGACCTCCATCAGTCACTGATGCCTCCTCAATGCCTCTGAGGGATCCTGGAAATGTCGTTCTTCTCGCAGGGTCAAAGAGTAGAGGATGCCATGGCTGAACCAAGGACTTTATAGTTCAGTCTGACATCACTGTTTCCTTCAAGAACAAAACTTGCTTTTTTTTTTCCAAATTACTCTCTGTCTAGACATTTTTCCTTCACAGAACACTTCAAATTTTCTACTCTGTACTCCAAAGCATAGTGCTTCTCCAGGGTGTTGAAGTTTTAGAATGGAAATAAGATTTTTTGAATAGTGATGGGCTAACTATTGCCTTCGTAATGGTTTTTGCAGGAAAGCCAGGGGTGAAGATACCTTGAACAAGTCTGAGGGACAAAGAAAAAGCAAGGAAGAAAAGAAATTTATAGTATTGGTGCTGTGCAAGCCTGTGAATTTATGCAGAGTTTATTCTTTTGGTCTATCAAATCAACACCATTCTCATATATCTAGTTCAACTCAACTTCATGCGCACCTTTCTTTTTCAGATAATACATAGGAACTGCACAAAATGTTAAAATTCAGTGCTAATCAGAGGATAAGACAGTTCAAAGCCAACAACACGGGGATGACAAATACACAAGGAATTACAGCTACGTTCCTTGGTGTAGTTTTCAGGTAGGTGTTTGGTCACTCTGCCCAGTTTAAGTGGCCTAGATTCAAGCTGCCTTCCATCCGGGACATTGCTGAACCCTGACACTGAGCCTGATTTCTCACCTTTCCTCTGATTTGACAAGACTGATGCTGGTCCCCAGATTTCCAACCACACAGTACAGCTTAAGCCTCCCTGCCTGTCTCCACATCCTGCCCTTTCTCATAAGTGTATTCTGCAAAGGAACCTCCTGTTCTTCCTGCTGAAGAGATACTCATTGCTTTGTGCTTTTTCCTCCTTTTGGAAACCTCCATTATCCGCAATGCAGTCCATTCTGCTGGAACCAGCTGCTCCTTGCAAACGGATGAAGCAAAGATTTATTATCATCAGAACACATGGAAATTAGAAAATGGACTAATGGAAACCATTAATGTCCTCCTCTCAGCAATCAGATGAATGGTAGATCAATGCAGTACATTAATATATTGGAAATGATTTAAGATGATAAAAACATTAAGTCTCAAATATTAGGAAGAAAGCAAGCAATACAAGGACAACACTCTAACACTCTCCTGCACCAATGAAAAAAAAAAAAATCCCTAACATATTTTAAGACATATTTCTTGTCCACCATTTTGATATGTTTAAAAACATAATATTGAAAAACTCCTCTGTATCCTTCCATAATATCATCTACCTTTGATATGAAAACAGTCTGTCTCCTTAAAAAGCAGACCTTATTTCCTGTAACAATGAATAAATAAATAAACAATGAAATTATTTTACCCATTTCTTACAGGTAAAATTATAACAGTTCTCAGAATCTATAAACAGTAATTGTTACTGTTTTAATATCAGTGACTCTTTTGTTTGCAGCTTGTGAGTAACATTGTATAAAGAAATTACTAAATATGATTGATATAACTGTTTCAGTACCCACATTCATTCTATATAAACCTCAAAGGAAATCCTCAGAGAAGAAAAGAAGAAAACTATAAAGAAAAATTATTACACAAGTACTTCACATTCAGCTGGCATCATGCATAAAAAATAATATAATATCTGTAAGGGAATGATTCTTAATCTTTAGGGAGTAACTGAATTTTTTATGTGGTTACATTTCTTGGAAAATATTAAAAGTCTTAGGATTCAAGAAATTTTCCTTCTCAGATAAATTGTAAGTTCATTTTCATTCCCATTTTCAGGTCTTAATCAAAATTCCTCAATAAATTCCTGTCAAATTTCTTTGTGTTGTTACTTGTGGGAGCATTTATGAAGGCATGATGATGATTTGAACTACCACAAATCTGGTAAATGTGAGGTCAGAAAGGTTACACCGCGGCACTTCAGTGAAGAAATGAAAACAAACGATAAATTATCTCTACCAGAAGGACAGTGTGTTCAGCCAGATGTCACAGGCTTTTTCTTTCGATTGCTCACTGCTCTCCAACACTCTATCACATTGCTTGGTTTTAATCATGTGTAATAGGTCACTGTGGTCAGGAGAATTTAGGACTCACATTTACATACTTAACAGGCCAAGCTATAGCTGGTTAACTGGGGGAATTCTAATAGGGTAGATACAGTAAAATATGTTGCTTACTTTATTTTTTTTCAACTTGCAACTAGTAGAGAAAAATGTGGAAAAAATGTCTATGGTTCACTTAATTCGGAATGAGGTTGTTGACAAAGAGTGGTCAAAATAATCTTGTCTGCTAGTGTTCTTAGTGCATTAAAAAAAATTAAGCTAGCAAATTTTAGAAGCTGTTTCTTATTATTCCTGGAGTCTATAAAAAACGCAATAGGGAGGATCATGTCTAAAGGAATCAATGTCACACTATTATGATGGGTACTAATTTATTTAATAATAAGATTGGAAGTTATAAGTGCCTTCATTGCTGTTAAATCATACTTCAGTATAGCCAAGTCTTCCATTAAAAACATGTATTACTGACAGAGGCAATATTTATTTAATTTAATTTTATGGCACATCTTTCAAGCAAGACAAGAAGAAATACGGTCTGACCTTCCCCATTGCCAGGAAGTTTATTAGCATTGTCAAAGAGAGTCAGAATCAAACTGTTCCCATTAACACCAAACCCACTGGTATTATAGGATCTTTTATACTAAGACAGGGTAGACAAATAAAGAAAAAAAAAAAAATAGAATCCTTCTGGTCCATGGAAAAGATAGTGATTTTAAGAAGAGAGAGAACTCAAAATGTGTAGTAGAGATTCTGGAATACGTGGCTCATGCTCTACTGAAGAGCCTAATTCTGGTTAAAGGAGAATGAATAAAAGTTTGGAAGAAAAAAGAAAACCCCAAAGATTTAAGAAAATATGTAGTGAGAAGGAGAGGTGATAAGATGTACTGAATGTCTCAAGAAGCTAAAATATTGTCTTTCATCTCCAGGTCGTTGGTTCAAATCCAAATTAAGGCAGTTGAGACAAAAAATATATAGCCGTCTGCTTCTGGCTTCTACAAATCGAGAAGACGGCCCATGTAAAGATGCTGTCAGAGAGGTACCACTGCAGACACCATCCATGTTTGGATGCTGCCTCACAAAGGATTGCAAGGCCTGAATGATTTGAGCAAATAAAAAGCTTTTAGAGCTGAGAGTTTTTTCTCTTGTGGAGTTGGGGTGTCTTATCTGAACAGGATTGGGAAAATTTGAAGTGCTGCCTGCACTTGTCACTCCCTGAACAGATGACTTTCAAGGCTGTCAAAATGCCAGCATCTGCAATGGTTTAAAAAGAGACAAATCTAAGTGAATCACTGAATATAATCACACAGAAATGGCGAGATGAAGTTACATTGGAAATTAAATGAGCACAGCAAGACAGAACTAGGTTATTGCGTATGTGTTGCTCTGACATCAAGGGAAAAAAGGCATTGGACTTCTCATAAGTGCTGGAAAACATGCAGAATGTGAAGCTATATACTGTAAGATGGATCTGTGACAATTACATGTGATCATAAGGCAATTACATGTGATCATAAGGCAACGATTACATGTGATCATAAGGCAACAATGACTTCTTGACTGTCAGATCCAGACGTCTGAGTGTTTTATGTATATTTGCTCCCTTTTTTAAAAAATTGGTTAATTTCAAAAAATAAGGCAAGATTATCCAGTCCTGACCTGAATATTGTAAGAAAAAAAAAAAAAAAAAAAAAAAAAAGAAGGAAGGATTATTACTGGGGAGAATGGGAGAATGAGATCCAGAAGGAAAAACTATGAACCAGTGCCAGTAATTCCCATAGTAGAAACAATTTAAAATCTGGAGGTTAAAAAAGACCAGCCCACTAGCAATTCAGACAGGATTTAAGTTATAGTCATACAAGTTCTGGGCTTTAACTGTCAAAAAAACTTGTTGATGCAGGTCAGAGGAAGTGAAATAAGAGTGTTGATTGTGTTTCACATCTTTACTTAGACATGTGAAGACAGATTTCTAAAGGTATGTGGTTACCTGAGGAATCTGATAAGGCCTCCTCTCTGAAAACACACAAGGGCCAAACTCACAGAAATTAATTAGATGCTGACACTCAATTAAGATTTTTTGATTTCACTAGAACACTAATTATTTCCAAGTGTCTGGGGCTATGTGTCCATCAGCACCTGTGACCACCTATTCATCTTGCAAAACCTGGTTTTCACCGGATAATTTCTGCTTGCGCATACCAATTTGCAGACTCAGTTCTTGCTCACATCTCTGAAATTTGCTTTCTGGGAGCAAAGAGCTCCACATCATTGTTTTCTCCATTTCCAAAATACTGGAGCTAATTTCCCTCCCTGAGTTATTCCTCTATCTGCTTTCCCACTTCTCTCTGTACACCTCTGTACAGTCCAAGGGGATGTGAGAGGAGCACAGTACAGTGCTAGTGGCTGGCTGTGCCTTGTCCACAAAAGAGGACGTGGCCTGCTCCTATATCCCAAGCTGCTTCATGTTCTCAGGAGCAGTGGGGTGCTGCTGAAGAAAAATATCTTGGGAGAAGGGGCAGGCAGGTTGCCTGTTGCCTGGGCTGGGCACCAGAAACTTATGCTAGAGGGACACAGAATAGGTGAGTTTCTCTCCACTTCTTCAGGTGCTTCCTTGATAAAGGTGAACCTGCATCCTAGCATTAAATGCCTGAGTATGTTTTCCCTAAAATTGTGAACTAAAGATCACAAAACAAGACAAAACAATGTGGGCCACTGAATCCAAATGAGTAGCAAGTCTCATCAGTTACAGCTTCAGATGACTTAGCATTAAAAAAATGGGTTTTTTTGTGTTAATAAGATAAAGGATCCTTTCAGTTATATTTCTGTGATTTACACTATCAAAATACCAAAAAAATCCCTTTTCTTGTTCCTTCGATGTATATTGTGTTTCTGAGGTTCAACACACTCATTAAAAATAAGAAAAAGACACACAAATTAAACTCATTATTAAGTTCATATTTTTTCTTAGAGATGTTTGTCTGTGTGTTTAGGCAATTGGATGCTTATACCGAGTGTATATGTCTGTGCCTTTTTCATACTAGCAAAAAGAACAGTAATTCACTAAGTGCTACTGAGGTATGTTTGCCTTCTAGAAACGACCATCTGGGTACAAACCTGTTAAGAGTTTCTAGCTATGAAGTCAGGCCTTCTGAAAATGCTGTAGATGGAGAACCATAACATTTTCATGCTTATGGTCAGTCTTTACATCAAGAGCTGATGTCAACTCCCTCTGGCTTCTGCAAGCTGAACACCTTTGGTTAAACTGAATGATCCTTTTGCCCATAGTTCCATTGGACAGACACTGCAGAAGACCAGTCCAACACCTTCTGAACATTTCTTGCCCCTCTCTGTTTATCTTACACTTTGAAAGCTGATGCTAAGCCTTCTGATGCTCCAGGCAAATCATCAAATAGCTGTTCTCCCCACAGACACACAGATAAAAATAGTCATGGATTGCTTTGTTGATCCTGCTGTTTGGCTGCCTTGGAGATAAAACAGTTGCTGCAGATTCAGAAGTGATTTTGTTCTAAGCTGTGTTTAAATATAGGAGGAGTTCTTTTGTTTGAGCAGAACAATCAAAAAAGGAGCTAGAATAGAAATTATGATAGTTTATAAACCACAATGTTAACCTATATAATGACAGAGTGCCTTAGGGAGCTGAAGACGAACACCTTGAGGAACCAGTTGCTCATTCTGCTTCAAGTCAAGGACACTTTTGCTTTTCATGTAATCTTGGAAGCCGCTATCAAGTTTCTTCCACTTAAAAATCTGCCTGTCACATGGAATACAGCTTTATTTTGCAGGGTTTTTTGCAGTTTTTCCTCTGCCAGTGGACAGGCCTTGTAGTGTTGGCTGCTCATTCACTGAGGGAGGGTATTTCTGCTCTGTTGTATTAGACCACTTTACTAGGTCAGCTGGCTTATGATACTTGCAAATCGCAGAGTTTACCACCAACTATTGGCAAGACTATCAGAAAAAAAATTGAAACCCGTTTTCTTGCCCTACCTTTTTGTCATAGATCCCACCAGGCATTAAAAACACCCTAAAATCAACCAGCTCCTAATCAAGTTCTTGAGTACTAATTTGTTTAAAAATGAATGTTTTTATGACTCTTGTCTATATCAGCTGTCATTGACTAAGGCTGAGAGGAAAGTAGGCAGACCATGATATACACTGAAATCATAATTTCTTCTAATATCTGAACGAAATGCTGACTGATAAATCATCTGGCCGATTTCTTACCTGCCAAACATAATATAGTAATACATTTTTAAGTACAGCATGGATGCAGAACCTGAGATTTATTAAGCTGAGCAACTAAGCTCACTTTGTGGATCTATGGGAAGCCCTATTCCTCTAATTATGAATCTGCTCACCAGGAGGCAGTTGTCAGCTTTGTCTTACCTGCAAGTCTCAAAATGTGTGAGTTTTTTGGTGCATGCTGGTTCAGTACAGCTGGCACACAACAGATGGCATGAGGGAGTCCCCAGCCAGAGGATGCATATGTGCTCATCCCCAAAGTCAAATCAGTGCTGTTATAAGCCAGGAAGTTGCCAGCCTATGAACATGTCCACAAGATGCCAAGGGAAACTAGAGTACAGATACTGACTAATTTTGCCTTTTTTCCTGTGGCCTAAGGGATGCTTTATTTTAACCGGCTGTGTGGACTCATTAGTGGTTTGCTTTCAAATCTGCCATTGTTCACTGCAGCTAAAAGTATCAAAAACTAAGTACTGAGGGACAGCACAGTGGGCAGCTTTTAGCTCTTGGCTAATTTACAACATCTAGGAGCAAACCTCTGCAGGAAGCTGAAGGGAGAGAATTAAATTTGGAACATACCTTGCAGAAAAGTTAATTTGACTTGCTTGCAAAGAAGTATCTAAACAGAGGCATTTTCCATTCAAAAAGAGCCAAAGACATTCAAATCTTAAAATTTACACAGAAACCTAGGTGACTGCATGTAACCAGGAAGCAGGTGCTAGTTTTAAGCAAACCTCAGGGCTTGTTTAATTGAGGCACATCTGGTCTTTAAAAGTCAGTCCAGGTGTTTGCACTTTAATTGCACAAATCTATCCTGCTGCCCCATGTTATACCCCGGAAAAGTCAGAAGTCAACTCTGAGATAGTTGTGCTATTAATACAGGTGTTGCTAGTTGATCACATGCTGGTCATGAAATAACAAGTTCAGAACTATGCCATTGCCTCTGTTTACTCTTGTGGTTCTTTGTCATACGTAATTTCAGAAAGATATTCTTGTTAATTAATTTTCTACAGTTTTATGAGTTCTTTTGATTTCGTAGTGCAGCAATATCTGCTGTGATCATCATTTCCTACTATGGCTCGGCAAAATTAATGTCATTGATTTTCACAGAATTTGTGAAAATTCGTTGGCTGTGTTTTGACCACTTTGTGGTCTAAGCTGGAAAATATGAAAGGAGAAAAACATCCTCAAGTGCAAAATTTTTTTGATAGTATGTTGGGAAATCATGAAAATTAAGAGTTGTAATTTATTTGCTGAAGATTATTAAAAAGTCTTTAAAATAATGGAAGATAGATACATTAAATAAAATTCATTGGTAAGCAGTGAGGCTGATAATGGAACTAAACTACCTTGGATTAAAATAAGAATATTCACTAAAAATTCACTAAACCTATTTGAACCATTATGAGTTACTTGGAAGGAAGGAAAAGTGTCTGTCTAGGGAATCATCTGGTCAAGAACAAAGCAGGTATTTGTAGGAAAAATAGGAACACAAAAAATTGAAGGCTGGAAATAAAAGAAAAATTTGGTAGCTGTTTTAGCAAAAAGGATACCTGCATGCTGCCAAAGACTCTAACCTAAGAACCTAGGTTATATTAAAAAACCCTACTAATTTATGGATAAAAAGACCTCACAACAGTGAGGTATGGATTTTCTCTGGATGCTTTAGTAAGGTGACCAGCAAGTGTGGAGTTTTAAATATCTACAAAGTTAGGATATCAATGCTAGGCTGTACTTTGTGTCTTTGAAATGGGGTCTTTTTGCTTTCAAGGTTTAGTTTGTCAGGGGGCATGGGAATTGTAGGATATTTATTTCTTTGAACTTCAGCTCCTGAGCTGACCTTCTGATTGCAACATATTTCTTGTAGTATCCTGCGCAGGTGGCATATTTGGAATTGAGCCGATTTAATAACTGAAGGATTTAAATCAGATTTAGAGATAAAAACAAGGATGCATTAAGTTAGGTATATTTCCTTCCTGCTTTTATCTATGTAACACTCCACTATACCAAAAAATTATGGAGGAATGAGACATTTTCAGATGAGAATAAAGCATTCCAGAGATATAAACGTAAGTGAGGAGGGAATATACGTTTTAAAAAATATACTGCTAAGATATGTATTCTCTTTTCAAATCTGTCCTCTGCTGAGAAGGAAGGCCACATGAAGGAAAAGTTTCCTGTTGAATTTAGAGATGGCAGAATCATCCTGGAACAATAAAAAATGCTTCTCACAGGAGTGTAAATCACTAAATGCATGAAAATAAGAGTCTAATAAAATCAGATCATGTTTGAAGACAAATAAATACATTTTATGGCTGGGAGAAGACAGGGGTAGGATAAGGAGCAGTGCTTATATGAGAAGTTTCATGAATCTGGAGAATGCCTGACAGGCATACAGCAAAAAAAGGACTGTTTTAGCCGTGGGGATCTCATTGTGAGGCTTTGAAAGCACGGCAGGCTCTTTGAAAAGGGTAGAAGCTGAAGTCAGAACCAAATTTAGAACCAAATTTAGGTTATTCAGCACAGTTATCATCCCAGTGACAAATGTGAGAACTGAGCACAAATACAATGGAAGGTACTTAAATTTGGATGGATCTGAAAACAAAAGCTTGATGAGGTTCATAAATGTCAAATGAACAGATGGAGCTGAGAATGAAACCAGCAGGGAGATAAGGCAGAGATTGCTGTGTGTCGGGGTGGAAAACAGGAAACTCCAGTCGGTGGGTTACAGGGTGAGGATGAGGGACGAGGGACTGCCAAGATAAGAGCTGAGACAAAGGCAGTCCTCAGGCTGCAAGGAAGAGCAGAGGTCAGCATAGTCAATTATGGGAAGACCCCACTTGCAAATGCTGAGACCAGGCAGATGGGTCAGGAGTAGGGTATGCATGGGATCCAACTCAGAGCCAGGGCGCAAATGAGTTTCCCTGCAGAGCCCTTTGGTGGTTTGTGTGTGGGACCATGTCCTCGCATCCCCAGGTTTCATCACCAGCCGGGGGAGGCCAATATGTCCCTGACAGGATGCTTGTGCCTTACACACAACTGTTGCTGTGGGGTAGATTTATAAATGGCTGTGCTGCCAAAGCTCCTGGAAAGCAAGGACTCTTGCTGGGCTGTGCTTGCATTCAGAGTCCTGTGCTACGCAGCTGTGTCCTGCTCCCCTGGGGCACATTGTGCCAGAAGCTGGATAATGAAAAAGCTTACATTTTTTTTCCTGGTGAAATGTGCAGTTTATTTGTTTGTTTGTTTGTGTTGCTTGTTTTTTATGTTTTTTATTGGGTTTTGTTTGTTTGTTTGTCTGTTTTCTTTTTTTTTTTTTTTTAAAGAGAAAAAATAGAAAAGAATAAAAGAAGTAACAACTTCATTTCCTTTCAGGCCATGTGCTCCACAACATCATGTCCTTTATGAGGATCTCTTGATCTCTTGAGATTCAGCTTTAGCTTTGTGCTGTCTACCATAACAATTTAGCCTAATGAGTGCATATGCAATACAATGAGCTGCTGGTATAGAATCCTCCCAAGGAAATGACTTCTTCACTGTAACGCTGAGCTACCTCTTAATGCTAATGAGCAGTCTGGTCTACCTTGATGATGCTTACCATTAACTTCTGTATAACAGAAGCATGCTACAGGCACAGATGACTTTTGAGGGTTGACACCTGTAATTTTCCTTCATGTAGATTGCAGCGGGTTTCAATGGGATGTTCACTGGCTCTCAAAACCTGAGAGTTTGAGTGGCTGAGTGCACAAGTATATGTTGTCTTCTTTCACAGCATCAAACAGCAAGGTTTTATCTATGCGTTTATTTACTTTACAAGAAGACATACAATTTGTAGATCATATTTATTGGTTGGTTGATTGATTTACTTTTACAGTGTGATTGACCATAACACAAGAAAAGTAGATGAGACTACTGTTTCAAACCTTCACTTTTAGAAGAGCCCTGAAAAATTTAAATAAATTCTTCAGGTTCATATTAATTTTTTATACTTTATTCTTTTTTTTATTGTGTTATGACCACATTGCTTGAAAATAATGTGACCAATGAATGAGATGGTTCATTATGTCTTTAGATTGTTTAATCAAGTCAAAGTACATTGACTATGAGAATAGTTGCTTGTTGTCTTTGGACACTGTCTAGGAAAAAGTACTTCATTCTCCTCAAGCAACTTGTAAACTTTACTGTTATGCTTTCTGTGTCTTGGAGAATAATATAGGATATGATTTTATGTGCCTCAAAACTCAGCAGGTAAGAAATTAAGATGCCATGATGATAAATGCTGTTCCTTCATACAGTTGAAATACTAAGGCATGGTATTCAAAGACATTTACTTTATTCTCCTTTTTTTTTTTTTTTTTTTAAACATGAAATTGCAATTCTGACAAAGTGTCTCTCTTTTAAATCACACACACAAAGTATAGGAAAGTAAGACAGAAATAAAAAATGTGCCTAGTAAGTCTAAACATTTTATGTTTAACTACTTCTGACACAGGCATGGGTTTTTGGGTTTTTTTAAGAATTAGTGTATTAAGGCTTCTATTACATTCTAGAATCATCACTGTATATTGTGAAGAAAAATGAAGTAAAAAAATGTTCTATAAAGAGTGTAAGATTTTTTGCATTCAGATAAAAGCATGTGTAGATAAAGGTTGCTCCAGAGTTTCTATTTAACTATAAATGGTTCTAGTCCAATATTTCACACTCCTTACACTCATTTAAAACTGAATTAAAATTCAAATTAGGATTAACCACCCATTGAGTCTGGCACGACAATAAAAGTAATCACTAACTTTTTTCCTACTTGTTATTAGCAGAGGGAATTTAGGTTAAAGAGTTTCATTACAAAAATATAATTTTTAATTCTTGACTGCCTGCCTTTTTTCATTTTCTTCTCAATGACTGAAGTTTTCACACGCTGCTGTGGCTCAGAGTGATCTTTATTCAATAAATATTTTAAATAGTGAATAACAGATGTACTGATGAGGAAATGGAGAAGTGACACAGCAGGACAAATAGATCAGTTTGGTTTGCTGAACTGGAGTCTAGTACCAGGAGAGAAAAAAAAAGCAATCTCTAATTTATCAATCTTTCACCTTTAATCATTCAGACAAAACTGCTGAAATTGGACAAAGGCAACAAATATTCACAGGTGTTTACAATGTTTATCTTCACATTTAAGAGGACCTTTTCCTTCATTTCTTTTGAATGGCATTTTGAATGATTGTAGCAAAGAAATAAAGAAAGGATTAAAGTTTGAATTATCAAATACAGAATTTATTGGACTGAATAGTGGTTTTTATTATAGCCGAAGTTTCAGATGTTAATGTTTTAATGGATGGCTGAATCTTGCATGCTTCAGTCAACATTAAATACAACTACATAAAATAACTGTCATTAATCTTCAAAAGGAATTTAGCCAGGTTAATCAGTCTTCATACATGGGTATCTGCACATACAACATTAATAATGAGATTATAAAGGTAATTTCTCATATTTATAAATATATTCAGTAGAGTTCGGTGCTGTAGCTGCAAAGTATTTTGACATAGCCTGAAAATGTTTTGAGATGGTCTAACTGCTTTATTTAAGCAATATTCGATTCAATTTATATTCAATAAAATCCCAACTGTTTTTAATAAAGAAGAATTTTACCTTTGAGACAAGTGCAGTATATTATTTTCCCAAACTGTAAGGAAACCATGGCACTATTCTGTGTTAGTGATTGAACTGTTTATCTTCATCTGTGTGATTAAGAAGCACTGATGGGGGCATTGGCCTCCTGAATCGTGATTTAAGACCTAATCAGAGATTGTATGGATGTATAAGTATAGGCCAAGCAGTAACTCAATACTAAGACAAGATGGAGATAATGGGATGATTAAAACAGAAGTTTGACAGAGATTTACAGTTCTTGTTTTTACTGAATTACCCATGACTTTCAGCAGAATTGTGATGTCATACTACATTATTTCTTACCTAGGGGTAAAAATGGGAACTTTTTTTGAGTTTTAAGCACAAGTGAAATTCCTGACTAGGAGCTTGGTCAATTAACAAGGAGTTTCCTCCCTTTGCAGTAAGTGAGTGCATTTCTAAACCTGTTCCCTCCTTTCTACTACCTAGGTTTCTGCGTTGCTTTTTAATTCCTTAACAGTTAATTCCCATTGAGGGCATATACAAGAAAGATACAGGGGATATCAATATGAGTTGTATAAGCTGTGACTGGCTTCACTGAAATTGTGCATATGGAGGGAGACTAAGTTTTGTAGAAGTGGAGCTCTAAGTCATATCACAAAATCACTGGACATTCTTAAGTGAAGGTTTTGTGACCACATCCTCCTTTCCATATCTTTTTACTACGAAACATCATGGTACAAGAAAAATAAAATCGCATCTCATCAGGAAAACCAGTCTTAGAAAATATTTTTTTCAATAGCTAATATCCTATTTTATGATAAAACCCTCATCTTTCATATTACCTACTGTGTCAACTTTGAATTTCTTGTGTGAATGCTTCATTTACAAAGACATAATGTTCATAGAATCCCAGAATCATAAACTGTTCTCTGTTTTAAAACAAAAATAAATAAAATAGATAATAAAATAACTAAACAAAATGAATACCCTACCAAAACTTATTTCCTTAATCTTCTCTTGGCCAGACTGCTATTTTTCCATAGAATTACATTCAGTCCAGAGAACAAACTATGTAGCAGCACTTTTTTCCAAGCTGTCATAGCTTTTATCATCTTTGGATAAAATTTTCTCTTGGGCAATGAGCCTGTTTGGGACCTTACATTACCTCCCATTGTATGTATTATTTTTTGGGTGAGTGATCAAACAGCACAACACTTTTCAGCAGCATTCTGTTAATTTTGAAATTGTCCTAAAGAGATCTTGTTCATACACAGAAAAGAAGCTTCAATATTCATCATTTGAGAAGTGAGTTTTAACTCCTGCTTCAAGAATTAGCGGTGCGCCATCATGAGGGATAATGCCAACATTCCTCTCCAGTAACCATAGGTATTTCAGATAAATTTATTTTCAAGTTTACTTTGCTTTCCATTTTCACTCTTTGCTCATATTTTACCTCAGACTATTGTTGGAAGCTACACATTTTAAGTGAATGTCTCCAGGTAACAAAAAAGACAATTTGTAAATGTGAAATATTTTCTGTGATGTTTGAACACAGATGGACTTAACACATTCATCAGTGATCATGCGACATAATGTGGAGGCTGCAGATGCAAGAATGAACAATAGACATAACTATTAAAATATGTAACCCTTCATCAAAGTGCAAGAAGTTCTTTGAGCAGTATCACAATATCATAGAATAGTTAGTGTTGGAAGTGACCTCTGGAGATGATCTAGTCCAACCCCAGTGCTGCAGGAGATTTACCTAAGGCAGTGTTGTTTGATGGCCACTTGCTGGGGTACTGACTGCCAGGTGAGATGTACTTAACCATATAAAGCTGAGCTAGACATTAACACACTTGGCCATTGCACTGTGAATAGGATCTGTGGTCTTGCTAGACACCATTCAGATACCTCGGCTCAGGACTGTGACACCCGGCAAGCCCTCATCTTCCACCATCCAGTAACATGTTTAAATGGAGAATTTGGAGGATAAGTTGAGCTAGCTAATATTCTTCAGTGTAATTCCTGTACATCTGAGAAAACCTGAACAGGACAACCTGAATTTCACATTGCTAAAGTTACAGAGGTCCAAATACTTGCTGTTCAGGTGAAGTGCAAAGTAAGAATTACACACAGTAACAATTTGGGAAAAACTTTCCCAGAACACATATAAACCATTTCAGGAGTTTTATGGATGGCTAAAGTAAGAAATTTGCCAAATGAATGTTTTTCTATAAAGTATTTGCTTGTTTATATTTAATGTTATAAAGCTGGTGATAGCACTGGTCCACTTGCCTTCCATACTCACATTGTATTGTGGCACTACAAACTGGCTGAAAATGGCTAGCTAGTTAGAGACAGATGGAACACAGGGAATTTTGGTTCCTTTTTTTAATTGAGAAAACTGGTATTCAAATTACATGTTCAAATTACCATGACCAACTCATGTATGCTATTTACATGACTTGCTAAGGCTTTTGCAGGTTTCAGGAAATTCATTTGCCTTTCGAAATGGAGGCTTCAGTGTTCAAATGGAGCACTTACCCTTCAACTCAGTAGGTGCTTGATGGAGCTGAACAGCTGCAGCAGCTTGAAAATAGTTACTATTGTGCATTGAACATTATGGTCCTGAAAGCAAGAACTGACTGCTGCCAACCCACATGGCTCTTCACATTCACTGCTGGTGAGCACCCTCCAATTGAGAAAGTGATTCTACAGAGCATTTTTCTCTTGGCTTGCTTTTCCCCAAGGTTATATACCTCTGTGGACAAACCATTTCTCCTGAAGTTACCATTCCAGGGCTAGGTGGACTGCAAAGGATGCTCTTATGGGTGATACAGGTAGAAGACAAAATGCTGATCTCTGATACATTGTCATTTTCTCTGCGCTTTTTCTCTGGCTGTAATCCCTTGATGACACCACTGCTTAGGTAGCATGAAATACTCACTATTTAGTCTGCACAGTCCATCAAAAAAAGAGAAGGACATTGTATTGCAATAGTTGACTCATTTTGAGTGCTGAGCGCAATAGTGCTCGTCACAAAAAAATAATACTATATTCAAGTGCACTCCATGCAGTCTTCTACATGCTCTTTAAAGCATTGTACTCTAACTAGGCAGGAGGCTCATATCTGATGATGACCAACGCTGGCTTCTTCCTCTGCCGGCTGGCAGGTGCGGGTAGTCCTGTGGAGGCAGCACAATCAACCCCTGTGGAGGAAAGAGTCCTTCACACCACTCAATGGCAATCTCTCCTGCCAATTAAGGGGATTTGTGGATGAAATCCAAGGGGAATTGCAACCCATTTGCCTTGGCTGGGAGAATGAAAGTTCTGGTCTGCGCAGGCAGGGCTGTAAGCAGGGAAAAAAGGAAAGAGCTGTTTGCAAACAGCTCCCTTTTGGGAAATATAGTTGAATTGGAGGCTATTTTAAGCTTAAAACAAAGTGGAACTTTTGAAAGAAAAAGGAGAAATTTTAACCCCTTGTCTCTTACTACACTAGCAGGCACTTGGAGCAGAGTACAGCACAGTATTTTTAAATGCTCATGTCTCCATTACAGTATGCAAGTGAAATACAACTGAGAATTCATTCACTTTTGGTCATAATATCATGATTTTGACATTCATATCATGAACACAAGTGTGGAACAAAATACAGCATCAAGGCAGATGGACAAACAGTAAAATGAATGTTTTCTATGGGTTTAAGAAGTAGAGGGGAACCCCAAAAGACTTAAGTTTACCACTATGTCTTCCACTGTCAGTCAGAGCAAAGTGAAATATCATTTAGTGATTTTAAAGTGTGTGTATACATATATATATATATATATACTATATATGTATATATATATAATATATCTGGACAAGGCACAAATATTTGACAGTCTTTCCCCAAAAAGGGAGGATTTTAACTTTTTTGGAGGTAATATCTTTACACTAGCTCTTCTGCTGCTCAGCGTGAGAGGAGCTGGGCTGTGCTTCTTCTGAGGTAAAATCTGGGGTTAAGTGAGAACCTGGTAGAGAGAGAATAAAGGCTATCTCTGCCTAAAATCAGAAATCTTATCCCTCCTTCTCCTTCTCAGAGTTTGGTTTAGTCAGACCATTGAGGCTGTTTTGTAGTGCTGCTCTCTGGTAGATCAATAATCATTACTACTACATGTTTTACAGAATGTTAATTTTGAGATGGTGAAGTCAAAAAAACAGGCATGCGTACGAAAATTTTTGCATGAACTGGTTTTTTTTCACTTTAAAATACTGCAGGTAAGGCTCAGTTGTCATGAATCATGGAATCTGTGCCTTCCCTTATGCAGTCCTGCCATCAAACCACTCTGTCTCTCATATCTAGCAAAAATCAGTGAAAGCAATTAATCCATAGTCAAATGGTCCTTTATCAATACAAAATTTGTTCTGTTGCTCAGTGGCAACATTTCTGTCTATCTGTGAATGAAGGAGTAAAGGAGTAACCTGTTAGCAGTTCTACAGATTTAATCCTTAACACTTTAGCTCCTTCTCTAAACAGGCTTATCTCATTATATTGAATTTTAAAGTTGAAGAAAATATACATCTTAGAAAATACAATGCATAGAGGAAGAGTACAGTATCCATTACACACTTAAAAAAAAAAATTGAAATGGTTTTGCAATTTTGTGTCTTCCAGAGAGGAATTCTGTATTTGTCATCCCTACAAACCCATCATAACGGGATCTCATCATAAAGTGGTCTCCATTCATTTGGCTACCGAGATCTCAGAAATCCTTTTCTTTCCATGGTGAGGGGTGGTAGCATAAAAATAATACTTTAAAGATTTAATAATAATTTAATATCTCTATCATTTCTATATCTCTGTTGGCACCAGGCACTAGTAGAATTAATCTAATGCTACATTTCTACAGTAGAATCTCTTGTCTTCTAAGAAAACAACAGTTTGTATATCTGCTGTTGAGAAGTAGGATATCTTGACGCAGGACCTCTAGAAGATCTCTGGACTGCTCAAGGAAGTGTTTGTCTGCAGGAAAACTGCCTTATAAACATGGCATGGTATCAGCTCCTCAGAAATTCCTGAGAGTGGTCTTTAACTGCTCTTTGCTGCCTTCTTCCTCCACACATCCATCCTCAACTACGAGATGACTAGGGTATTTTTTGTTTGTTTGTTTCTTTGTTTGTTTGGTTTTTGTTTGCTTTTTGTTTGTTTGTTTTGTTTTTTTGTGGGTTTTTTTTTGTTTGTTTGGTTTGGTTTGGTTTTGGACTTTTTTCCCATTGAGGTTCATTGTTGATTACAGGATTATCCTGACCACTCCAGGACATGTAGGCAGTTGGTTTCACTGCTATGTGTGGGTAATAAACACTATGCACATTTCCTGTTTCCTGATCTCACACTGACTATATTTTTAAGTATGTAGATTTGATGGTTGATTTCAACATTTATCATTGTTTCCCAGATCATTTCCGTCTTTCCTTCTCCCAAAAGAACATTCCTTCCTGAATTGTATCAAAGTAAATTACGTTTCTGGGTGGTGAGCATTTGTTTCCGGACAGGTAACACCCAGCAGAAACAGATAACTCCATAAAGTTGATGTTTTCAGCATGCAGATATTTTTGCAGAGCCACTAAATCCCAACACAGCTCCTGCATGTCCTACTAACATTGACATAAAACCAACTCTTTGCCAGCTGATATTGATCAAACTTTTTTACTGTTCATTTTACTTTGAGCTACATATCATATAGCAGTTAGTGGTGGGCTTAAATGTAAAGGAAGGACAGAGATTAATCCAGACAGTGAAGTTACATCTAATCCTTTGTCTTTTCCTATGCACTGTATTTCCAGAGATTCATCTAGTCTTATTTCATGCCTGGCATAAATGTGATGGCTCTTCATTGCACATTGGATAATGCCCATGGAACTAACAGACGTGCAGAAGTTTTGTTTTATTGAAAGCTTTATTGTTAAAAGGTCTGCATATTATCTTTTGTTCTTTTTTGGGGTAGGTTTTTCCTACTCTTCAAGCTTGGCGTAATCGTTTTTTTACCTTCTCTAAGGCAATTTCTTATATTTAAAAGATGTTTGTAAATAATAAGCCCTTGTTTCTGTATAAACTCTTAGTATTGGCAGAAGATGATATTTTGATGACAGTCTCCACTGTTTTCTTTTTCCCCAGTAAGGTCTTCTAGCATGGATGGGAGCCAGATCAACACACATCCATCACTCTGTATTGACCTACTTCTGGAGGTACAGCTTTCAAAAAGAATTCTGTACTTGCACAGTCTTGTTTTGGATCCAACTTGGATATTTAATATTTTTTGCTTATCTTGGAGATCTGAGAAAAGCTCATGTCATAAAGGTCACTTTGTCACTTGTAAACTTGTTCAATACTGCTTTCTGATTTTGGTGATTTAAACTGTATACCTCCACATGAAGCACTTCTTAGGCTACTAGTTTTCTCAAAATTTTTAAATTTCAGCCAATCTGTCTCTTCCTACTCCTCCCACAAAAACAGTCTTCTTGACTTTTCTGTCCAAAAATTACAAAAAGTAGTATTACTAAGTTTTAGTCTCAGTTTTTCAAGTAGTAATGAAGGGGTGTTATGTCCTGGTGCTTATTAAATTTCATGAATCATTTGACCAAATCACTTCTGAAAATGATTTTGAAGTCTAAGCAACAGTCAGTTTAAACCAACAAACATGAATCCAAAACAAAGAAATCTTTCTCTTACTGGAGGGAGATTGGGCTAGGGTATATTTAAGTGAGTTGGGCATACAAAGGTTCTGGGACCTCACAAAACGAACCTGTGAGTGCTGAAAGAGCTGGCCCAGGTCACTGTGAAATGACTCTTGGTGTCCCTGAAAGGTCATGGTAATAGGAAAGATCCCTGATGTCTGGAAGAAAGTAAATATCACTCCTGTCTTCAAGTAGGTCAAGAAGGTGTAACTGGGGAAGAACTACACAACCTCACCTTAATCCCCAAGAAGATTGTGGACAAAAAATTCTGAAAATTATTTCAAAGCATATTGAGCACAAGCAGGACATTTGATAAAATAATATATATAAAGTGAAATCATGTATGACCATTTTTGTAGTCTTCTACAATGATAAAAAGGGCTTTATGGGCAAGGGTTGGGGGGGCAAGAAGTAGATACCTCTTATTTATTTTATTTATTTTACTTATTTATTTAAATTAAGCTTAATTTAACAAGTGTTTTGTCACTCTCACAGAAAATGCTGAAGAAGCTGAGGAGGTATAGGCCAGATAAATGCATAGTGAGGTGAACTGAAAGATGTCAAAATCTCTTTACTAGATGAAGGGGTGTAAAAGCAACACAAACTCCAGCTGGAGGATAATCATTACAGGTTTACTCATGTAGTCAGTAATTGGTCCAACAGTGTTTACAACCTCAGTGATAGGATGGAGTGAACACTCAGCAAATATGCTGAAGATACAAAACCTATAATAATAGGTTGATGTAACCTAATAGTTACATCAGCTATCCTTGCTGCCATTCAGAGGGACCTGGACACACTGGAGAAGTGGGATTCAAGGAAATCCATGAATTTAAATGAGAGGAAAGCAAAGTCTGTATCTGTTAAGGAATAATTCCATTCAACAACAAAGACTGGGACCCAACCAGCTGGAAATGTAACTTTGCAGAAGGGATACAGGGGGTCGTGGTAGACACTAGTCTGACCACAAGTCAGCAGGGTGCCCTTCCCGTGTAGAAATCCAACAGTATCTGGAGCTTCATTAGAAAAAGTGTTACAAACAGACCAAGTGATGCGATCCTTTCTCTCTACTCAGAACTGATGAGACCCTCCCTGGAATGCTGTGTCCTGCACTGGGCTTTGCTATCCAAGAAAGAAATAGAAAGATACTATGGAAGTTACAGTGAAAGGTCACTAAAAATTTGAAAGTACCAATGCATCTGCCATATGAAAACAGGGTGAAACTTCTGAAACCATTTGCCCTAAGGAGAACTCAGGAGAAACTAATCTATGTGTGTAATGCGTGATGGGCCACTAAAGAAGATTGAGACAGACTCTTCTCAGTTGTGCTCAATGACAAGATGAGAACTGATGGGTTCAAATTGAAATGCAGTAAATACTGCTTAAACATAAGTTTAAAAAAAACCTTCCTTTTTTTAATTTTATTTTTGTAATGAAAATCACAGTTGAACACTGATGAAGAGCCCACAAAAGCTGAGGAGTCTCCATCTTTGGAGAAAATAAATACTGGACATACCCCTGAGCAACCTACTACAGCTGCCTCTGCTCTAGGCCCTCTGCTCTGTCTCTAATAAGCAAAGGTAGGTCTGGGCTTTCTCAAGAGGTGCTGGGCAGCCTCAGCCACAATGTTGGTTCTGACTCTTCTACTGGAAGATGACCTGGCCACAGCACAGGTGTTGGAGCTAGGTGACTTTTAAGGTCCCTTCTAACCCAAAGCTTCTAACTCAATGATTCTGCGACTGAGACAATTAAATACAATTAAAAAGAAGTTTTCTTTAAGTTTCTAGTAAATAAAAGAAAATGGAGTTTAAGAGCTGGTGTAACTGTGTGGGGAAAAAAAAATTAAACAAGAGATGGAATTCTTTTTGAAAGTCGTTTCTGACCAGGTTAATTCCAGTGAGAGAGGCAGCCATGAGTAAATTTTAAGTTCAACTCCAAATGATGTTGTCTCTGTACTATATCTGTGAAAAATATTTCCTTGGTTGAAAAGTCCTTCTTAAGACTTTGACATTCTGCATTTGAGATCAGAGATAAGACACTACATGCGACACAGAAGATAACTCTGAGTTCTTTTAGTGACACTTCCCAAAATGCTCATTGAATGTGTTTAAGAACTAGATTACATGATTCTGGTAGATTATTTCTGGGTTAATGCCTGCAAGTTGTACACTCCAAGAAGGTGAAATTCTCCCCAGACTACAGTGAAATTATTACTGCCAAAACTGAGTTGGATGCTTTCCAAGAGTATTTTCAAATAAAAGTCCTCCATTATTCCCTTGGATGCCAATAAGCAGGTCAAATTTAAACTTTGGAGCTTTAAATGCAATGAACTGATTCACTACATTTTCATGATTAGCAGGATTTTTTTTTTCCCTATTGTGTTTTAGCTATTAGAGGACATTTTCTATATTAAGAAATAAGTTTCTTGTCCTGGCTCAAACTTTATGTGATCTTACATAGAATAAAAGTAGTGGAAAAATCACTAGGATTAATTGCCTTCTCAATTAATTGGTGGAAGAAAAGGGTCATAATTTTGATCTATACTATTATAACTGAAGAGATTATGCATATTTCATTTGAATATTTATTGTGAGTGCCGAGAAATCTAGTTAGCGTTTCATGGGTTTGTTTTTTTTTTTTTTTAATAGTGAAAGTTGGTTTAATGATTGAATGTTTAAGCAAATTGACTCATGACACTGCCTGTATCAAGTACAACTTGCCAAGCATTGTGTGTATACTTTGTGAATAGAAGATCCTACTGAGTAAATGTAGCAATAAAAAATAATATTAAATCAAATTATGTTATTAGGAAAAAATTAGTAACCATTTATGCAGACAATTATTTTTATTTTTAACACTAACTCTTCTTCACAAATTTAGAACTATTATGGGTCTTTGATATCTACCAGAACACACTCAGCCAGATTTTGCTTTTATGTTACTTCAGTGACTTATGAAACTAGTCAGAGATACATTTCGTCCCCTATGAGACACCTTTGGGGGGGGAGAGGGCACTTGACTTTATACAGTCATGCACATTTAGCTGTGAAATTTTCAAACAGGCAACACTAAATCCCATTATACATGTCATGTGTTTATATAGATGGTATGCGTGGGTGTTTATGGATCTGCTGAAGACCAAATGGCTTCTTAATGAGAATTCCATACTCAAGGAATGTCTGTAACTTGCAGTCTGTGTAGACAAATTATTTCCAAAACTAATCTCTAGAAAGACATTTTAATTCCAAATTTAGAGAGACTTTGAGGACAAAAAAGTGAAAGGTAGAAGAAGAGAGATTGAATTGATCCACTCTCAAAAATGGAATTGAAATGGGGAAAAGCTCTTCACAGAAAAAAGAATTCTTAAAAATCTCAAATAATTTTTAAGAAAAGGCTAATGAAAGGCTGAGAAAAATGATTCATCACTATTTAAGAGGGGAAAATCAAAATAGAATCAAAAAACTGCTAGATGTTTGGAACAGAAAAGTAGGATGAAGCAGAATGTCCTTAATAAAATAATTGGTGTAAACACCAATTGAATTAAACAAAAATCCAAGCAATAGATAAAGATAATGGGGGGAAAAATTCAGGGATTAAGCTTTTTTCAACATTCATACAATCTGCTCTTGATTTACAGAATGACCACACAGAATGTGTATTAAGTATGTTCTTCGGATTCCACCAGTGCAGTGAACCTGCTAGAGATCTGAGATCTTCATCTGCTGTGTGATCTCAAACACAGCAACATTTTTTCAAATTTTCCCTCTGTCCATCATATTCTTTTTATATGCTGAGGAGCAACTGGGCTTTTAGCTATACCTGGACAAGGGCAAAAGAAATCCTGATCTATCTCTGCTTTTTTTTTGATCCTTATCCTTAGAAAGTGCTAACACAGCTTTTTGAAGAGCTGAGGTCAATTATTATAAGGAAGTTTGCTGACTCACTTTAACTCTGCTATAGAAGAAAACTGTTTTGTAGAAGGAAAAAAAAGGGTAAGGAGACAAAAGCGTGAAGAAGAATACTTCATGTGTGTATGAAACACAGGGGAGCAGCTTTTGGGATCTGCAGCTTTCAGGGTCTTAAGCAGAGTCAGCAGAGAACATTCCCCAAGAGTATCAATCCCACTATGTGGAGCAACCCACACACTCTGCTGCTGCCACATATCTGCACCCATACCTTTGCGCTAGCCAGGCTCTGGTCCAGAAATCCTCATCCTGATAATAGGGAAGGATCAATCCTTTCTGTTCCTGGCCTAGCTCCCATCACTTGCTTTCTCCAAAACTCACATGGAAGCCTGCCCCTTGCTGCCCAGCTAGGCATTTTCAAAAGGACATCAAGCTACCAGTCTGTGGTAAGAACCTTGATGCCAGAAACATTATAAAGTATTCATGAAAGCATCTGGAGGGCAAAGGAGCATGGCTATAGGAGGAGGAAATGGGAGAGGGGTCAGGAGGAGAGTGAATGCAGGGCAGGCAGGGTGTGGGAGATATGGTTATCCATGGGAAGAAGGCCAGGGAGAGGAGTTTTGTTTGCTCATAATGCCTTGTTTTACTAAGTTCAGTGCTGTCATTCGTCGGAAGCATTTTTTATCTGTTTGTTGTGAAAATTTTCTGCTGCTTTATATGCGTGTTTTGATAATAGCTGATGGGACACATATCAGTGTGCTAGGATCCCTGTGGGCTATCTTGTTTATTGTTTACAGCTTCCCATGGGTTCAGGTAAATACAGAGCAGTTTTTGAAATAAAACTTTTTTTTTTCTTCAATATCTTATAATCCTTCTCCTGATAATTAAAAATATACCAGTGGACTGAATTACTTTTCACATAAAGATGTTTCTGACTTTCCTATCAGTGATATTAACCCTGTTGGCTGTGTTTAAATGTTCACCTCTCTCAGTGTTTATGGCATTGTATATAACTTGTGCCTATGGAAGTCTGTAGAATATGGAAGTAGTGTCTCAGACCTTTATCATCTATTCTACTTTGTGAATTTCTTTTCAAAGTCCCAGGCAAAGAAAGTTAAAAAAAAAAAAAAACCTCAAAAAGTGTGTCTGTTCCCTGCACTGCTCATGTAAAAAAGTGAAGTGCTTAATCTGTGAAATAAAATTATTTTTCTTATTATTGCTGTCACAGAGAAGTTCTAACTATAGTACAGCTTTTTGGAAAGATCATTCAGCTATGCCGTAAATTTCCACATACAGACAGGCACTGAAAACAGAAAGCCAAGATATAAAAAGATCTACCCTTGCAAACCCTTTGTGTAGCTCTAGCATCTGTTGTAGGCATGCCTGCCAGTGGGGACCTCTAGAGGCTTACTCATGGCTTCCTCCTCCTGTGCGTTGGCATCCATCGTACAGGAGGTGCATCTAAATACTGCACCATCTGTGGGACAGCCATTTGCTCCCATGGTGCATACATGAAAGTCCCACAGCTTCCCCATTCTGGGCCATATGCTGCTCTCATTTATATCCCATGGATTTGGAACTGAGGCATAATGTAAATGGGAAAGCTTAGTTATCAGGATCTGCTTTTTAATTTATGCAAAACTGGGGCATTGTTATTCTGCGAATCATATGGTACACATTTTAGGAATTCATCATTTACATAAAGATGGGGGTGCCCTCAAAAGTAGTATGTGTATTAAGATACACACCAGAATCACAGAATTCATGACCAGATTTCTATTACTACCATTCCTCCAGGCTCTGTGATGTTCATTTCTCACTTTTGAGTTAGATCGCTGCAGACACAAAGAAAAAATTTGCATCTGGGCTAGGTTTCCAAATGCCTTCAATATTTAGTTGTACTATAGTTTTCAGTCAGTTACTCTATCTAAAAAAAAAAAACCCAAACTTTTCCTCAAAATTATATGAAGGCTGCACTTTTTGTCTTTTGAAACTATGTTTTATTCATGTTTTTGTGAATTAAAATACTGAACTGGCTCTACCATGGACATGAACTACATAATCTGTGTTTCAAGTCAGATGATGTGGGGTTTTTTTGGTTTTTTTTATGTATGCGCCTTAGGGGTCTGGCCAATATGAGCAGTTAAACTCAACTTATTGCTTCCATCAATGCACACTCATATGCAATTCTATTACTTTCACGATGCTTACTTTCAGTACGTTTAATTCCAATTATTTTAAAGTGTTTGTGCTTTTTGTTGATGCCGAGCTGTTGGGATCATAGCACTACAGTCCTGAGGACACCACTATGGAATGTGAGAGGAAACTGAACTTTGACCAAGCTAACCTTGCTCACTATTATATGTGCCAATCTTTATTAGTTCACCTGGTACTGGTTAGAAAAAGAAACAAAAATAGGAGGCTGCAACAGGACAAGTTTCTCATTGTATTTACTATCAATTTGCATGTCCTTATGCTTTTCTCAAGGATGTGGCTTTTCTTCTGTTGCCCTAAATGAAGGCTAGTGGACAATTCACCAAACTGTTAGAATAATAGAATCATAAATTATCCTGAGATGGAAGAGACTTACAAAGATTGTCAAAGTCCAACTCCTGCACAAGACAACTGTAAGAACCTCACTGTGTGTCTGAAAACCCTGTCCAAACTCTTCCGGAACTCTCTCCTATGACCACCTCCCTGGGGAGCCTATTCCAGTATTCAACCACCATCTGGATGAAGAACCTTTTCAAAATATTCAGCCTAAACCTTCCCTGACACAACTTTCAGGCCATTCCCTCAGGAATTGTCACTGGTCAGCACAGAGAAGAGATCAGTGCCTATCCCACCTTTTCACCTCACAAGGAATTTCTAAACTGCAATAAGGTCTTCTCTCAGTCTCCTCCAGGCTGAACAGACCAAGTGACCTCAGCCACTCCTCACAGGGGTTCCCCTCCAGGCCCTTCATCACCCTCACTGCCCTCCTTTGGACACTCTCTAACAGTTTCATGTCTTTCTCAAACTGTGGATCCCAGAACTGCCCCCAGCACTCGAGGTGAGGCCACCCCAGCTCAGAGCACAGCAGGACAATCCCCTCCCTTGCCTGGCTGGCCATGCTGTGCCTGATGCACCCCAGGACGGGGTTGTTCCTCCTGGCTGCCAGAGCACTGCTGGCTTGTGTTCAACTTGCCACTGACCAGGAACTCCAGGTCCCTTTCCAGCATTTCATTTCCTAATCTCCCACACATCCAGGGTTGCTCCATCCATGGTGCAAAATCCAGCACTCTTGTAAACAATATTGGTGTTTGCTCAGCCCTTGAATTTATTAAGGTCTCTCTGCAGGGCCTGTCTGTCTTTAAGAGTCAAACAACTCCTCCCACTTTAGGATCATTGGCAAACTCACTCAGTATCCTATCAAGTCCTGCATCCAAATCATTTCTGAGGATGTTGAAGAGCACAGGGCAGAGCCCCATGGAACCCCAATAGCAGCAGGTCCCCAGTCTGATGTCACCCCTTTCACTGAAACCCCCTGCGCCCGACTCATGAGCCAGTAGATCACTCATTTCACAAGGCATTTATTGCATTGTTCACAGGACATTTTTTCCAGGAGGATACTGTGAAAATATTGAAAGCTTTACTGAAATCAAAGAAGATTACATGTTCTGGCTTCTCTTGATTAACTAGATATGTTACCTTGTCATAAAAGGAAATAAGGTGTGACAAGCTGGACTTTCTTTTCATGAAGCTGTGCTGACTCTGAATGATACCTGCCTGTTCTTCAATACAACTCAGAAGAATAATCTTCTCCAAAATTTTACCAGGAACTTAAGTTAAGACTGAGAGGTCTGTAGCTTCCAGAATCATTCTTCTTGCCATTCCTGAAAACTGGGACAACATTAGCCAGCTTTCAGTCAACCGGGATCTCTCCAGAGTCCCAGACAGTTTGAAAACCATTGAGAGAGACCTTGCAAGGATACCAGCCAGAATGGAAGATCCTGTACAGGACCCACTGTATGTTTATCATTTTCAGTCATGGTACTCCAGCTCAGGGCAATGGGACCCCTTCAGCTGGTCCAAAGTGTTGAACACCCAGCAAAGAAAGCTTTTGGACTAGGAATTTGGTGCCTAGATGCTTTATGGAATCAAACTCCAGCAGCTTCCTCCTAGTACCAAGCAGGTAATTGCTGCTACCACTGTATCACTGAGGCAAATAATTGAAAAAACACTGTTGACACTGGAGAGCTTTATTAGAACAGATTGCTTTTCACGTTCCATTTGTGGGTTTCTCTGATAAATCTCACTTAAAGATTCCCCTCAGTGAATGAAGTGATCTAGCAGTCTTCGTAAAGGAAAAAAGAAAAGCTGCTACCTTCGTTATACTACTACTCAGTTCCTTTACTTTTTTGCAACGCCACCAAGTAATATGGAAGATAAGGAAATACAGAGCCATACAGCTTAGCTTAGCCTTTGAGTAAGCTAGCAATGGTGCATACCTCACCAAGTTAAGTCAAGTATTTAAAACAAAGCTATAGAAATTGGAGAATCTTGCTTCTTATGGCAGTGACGAATTACCATGTTGGGTTGCAATTGATATTTGCTGAGTTCCTGGAAAGTAAGCAAAATGAAGGAGGCTTTAACCAAGTTGCATATGTTGTTAAAGTGATGCCACCATCTATCATTTTTCACAGCATAGTGTCTTGATACCCTTCAGCAGCTGAGCAAGTACTTCAAAGGCTGTGGTTTGAGCTCAGCTCACCTGTGTCTGGCGAGGTGCCCCTCTAAGGACCATGCTCAGGACAGCTATCTTTGGGTCAGATGGGGTGCATCAAGGAAAGCAGCCATTTCAGCAGTGAGCAAGGGAGATGTGTGACAACAAGATCCTAGGTGGGTATGATTTCATCATGGATATTGTGATTTCCCTGCTGGGGTGAATTTTCATAACTAGTGATGAGGCCAAGCTACCAAGAGGGTATTAAAGTCACCAAAAGTTATGACATGTCTTGCACATGTAATAGCATTAAGATCTTACTCTTACAGTGCAGGCAATGCAAAACAAACATTAATCTAGAAAGTATTAGCAAAGTCCAAATGCTTATGCAGCCTGGCAACTGAAGACAGCCTCATATCAATTTTTGAAGATATGTTTAAGTAAAAAGTAATAGTATTTAATTACATATAGTCTTCCCTCCCTAAAAGTCTGTACGTGACATATTATATTTTGTGAAATTTATCTTCTGCCTATGGTTCTAAACCTGCATCTTACTTTTCAACTTTACTACTGAGGGGACCAAATTTTCCTTGAATTTTATCAAAATATCACTGAATTGGTTTTAGTTGTTTGACTCTTCAGAGAGCAGTAAGTGGAAAGTTTTTTCTCCTTCACAGGGACCTGCTCTTCTCATGTAGCATTGCTGTGTGATTGATAGAAGTACTGGAGCAATGGGTGAAAGGCTTTGTAATGTTATGTGTTACATTCCATTTGCTTTCATGGGTCTGTTGATTTTAAGAGGCTAGTGCCTTCATACAGAGTGTTCTTTATGTTAGATCCTTACTTCATTTTCCAGGCTGTGTATTAACTAGAGTCTCCTGGGTGCCTGATTTCATCTCTCTTCTTTCTTGTTCACATACCTGATCAGAGAACTTAGTGTCACTGAGGCATATTCATCACAAGCTTTGTAACCATTCTCCTGTTCTGCATATTATGTACTTTATACATCTTAATGTAAACTGTCTGGTAGTGATCAGCAATGTAGTACAGATTACTAGCTTTCAGGAGAACTGTGGAGACTGTAAATAATGCAGTCTATTGAGTTTGTTGAAGACATGTTAAAATTTCTATGATTCATGAAGCCAAGAAGGACGTCAGTTGAGAACAGACCTGTTCCTGATTATCCTGGCACCTTTATAGAACACTGTGCATTTCTCAAATGATTCACAAAATATTACACCTCTTTACAGGAAACTGATATTTGTATACAGACAAGACAAAGATAACAAGAGTCAGAGGGAGGAGACAGGAGCATGTAGCTGGATAAAACTTCTACATTTCAACTTCCTCTGTTTAGTATTCCATTGTGGGGGTTCTCACACGACTTCCTAAATATCCAAAGAAGTAGAAAAATTTGCCTATAATGACTATTTCACTTATACTAGTTTATTTAGCTTGTACAAGTCACGCTAACTGTCATTTAACAGTTTTTCTTCTCTCTGCCTCTCCTTCTTTGATTTCAGGTAAACATCTCAACAAATTTCATTCTGCCATGGACTGGGTTTTTGAGTGAGTTTTGAGTTCTCTGTCAACAGTTAATGACATTACTAACATCTAAACGATCATGGAGAATCGAATTTTCTGCTGGAATTGTCATAATTAGCATCAGCTATTGCAGGAAAAAATAAAGAATCACAGTCTCAGCATATGAAACCTTAAGTAAGAATAGCATGGTAAGCTATTTTAATTTTAATGAGATTCTAAACTTACCAGTTTATGGTATACGACCCCACCAACTTTATTGCCTATATAAGTGACCATGCAGGTAACTCAACTCTACTCTGAACTCCTCCTGGAAAGATCAGAGAAAGCTACACTTCTCTTTGATAAATTGTAGCTAAGCCTTTGGATGGATAATCCTAGATTCTTGTTGAAAAAAGTCAAATACCAATACCTATTTCTGTTAATGCTGAATATTTATGTACATTCAATATATTTTTGGGGAAAAAAAAAAAATTAGAGTTGCTGTTCAGAAAGTAAAGAAGATGCCTAGAAAACACCTCTGACATTTTTTGAACAGTAGGTCCCTTCAAGCTTCTGAAGCTATAAATGAAGCAGTGTAAGAAAAAAAAGACTCAGTATTTTCCCCAAACCATCACACTTTCATGATTCATGATATCCTGTTTCATGATATAACTTTCATTAGCATACTTTCATTTGTCTGCAGTAGTGAATATGAAGAATATATTCTCTTATATTATAGTTGAGTTCAATGGTTGCACTGACACCTACTGGTAAAATAATACTTTTAACTATTATGTGTGATATTTAAGGTTAAAAATTACAAGCCACGTATAAAAAATTACATACCATTTGTGGCGTAAGAAAACATCACTTTGTGCAAGTACTTATTTTTCTTTGCCCTTTTTTTCTCTTAAAACAACTAACTATGCTAATAGTTACTAAGCTAATGGCTTCCTGCTAATAATGGAATACAGTTTAATAATCTGTATTTTCATTGTAATGAAATATACCATTTATATATATCTATTAAAGATGTATATATTTGTAATTAAATATGTGACACAATTTGACTAATTGATATTTTAGTAGGTTGGTATACTGACCAATTTGGCTGATTTTTTAGCACTCTCTAGTGATGCACTGGAAGGGAATAGGGACGGTACAGGATAATTTCGTACTAAATAAATGTCATTGGAACAACTTAACAGCTATACAATGCAAATTCAACAGTAGGCATGGTTTTTCTGAGTCAGATTTAAATAGCCCTAGCATGGAATCAGAACTGCTGATTATGATTCTGACAGTAGAAATATCCTGCACCACAGTATCTGCATGAGCACAGAAAAACAAACTCTCTCCTGCCATCACATCTGACTGAAGTTGTTTTGATTCTTCTTAGGTGAGTGTTTAATTTACAGCTGCCCAAGCACACCATGAAATGGAACAAGACTCCATCAAAAATAAACATGTTGAAAAGCTGATAGGCAAGGAACAGTGTAGATGAATGTTCACAAATCAAGTCCTTACAGCACAGAAAGAAAACCAAAACAGAACTTTAAAATGTAATAAAATTTCCAAGGGAATGTGTCCTAAGCTTTTAAGACATAAAAGACAGTATGTCACGCTATCTTTTAAACATCAGTCTGTAACCTTAAAATAGATAACTTTTACTACATTTTAGATGTTTTCTTCTTCAAAATCTGGGAAATAGGGCACCATATTTTAAATCATATTTTCAGTTGCATTTCTAAAAATGTCCAGTGTAGGGAATGTTCTCTCTGATTTTGGTTGAGCCTTCTGATTGCATATCAAATTTTTTTTATATTTACTGGATGAGTAAGACATGTTGGGTACTCTGCCAATTCAGGATGAAGAAAAAAGACTAAGAAGTAAGTTCCTCTGAGATTTAATAGGAAATTAATATGCTTTTTTTTTCTAATATTCTTTGGAACAACTAGTGGAATAACCCACTTAATAGTGAAGTTGCAGGGTTTGGACAGCAGCCGTTGCTTGACTTCTGACTATGCTTATCATTAAATCTACATGCACAAAACACCACCATAACAGAATTCAGGATTATGCTAAGGTGGAAAGAGCAATACTTGGAAGTGCTGAGTTATGGTTTACCTGAAGTTACACAGGAGCTACAGTTTCATGCATTTCTTAAATATGCTTATAGTTTGCATCTCATGTTTTGGACTTTTTCAAAATTATAAGAAGTTGGTGAGGAAGGTACAGTAGTCTTGATAATTGATCATTTAATAATGCTTATTTGGGGAGGTGAAAATGCTGACAAATATGACAGAATCACAGACTCATAGAATTAACTAGATTGGAAATACTTTTGAGGTGATCAAGTCCAACCTATGACCAAACATCAACTAAACCATGGCACTAAATGCCATGTCTAGTTTTTCTTAATCACCTCCAGGCACAGTGACTCCATCACCTCCTGGGTAGCCCATTCCAACACCCAGTCACTCTTTCTGTGAAGAAGTTTTTCATAATGTCCTGGCTAAACTTCCCCTGGTGCAGCTTAACGCCGTGTCTTCTCATTCAGTCAGTAATTTCCTGGGAGAAGAGGCCGACCCCCACCAGGCTACACTCTCCTCTCAGGAAGTTGTAGAGAGTGATGAAGTCTCCCCTCCTCTCTCCCCTGAGCCTCCTCCTCTTCAGCTCCCTCAGCCATTCTTTCATAGGGCTTGTGTTCTGCATCCTTCATCAGCCTTGCTGCCCTACTTTGGATGAATTCAAATATCTCAACATCTTTCTTAAGCTGGGAAGTTGATTATCAGTAGCTTTAAATGTGAGGATATATTGAATGTGTGAAGATATCATATAATTTTAATTTAAACATCATAACAAATTCAAAAAATCCTTGTATGCTTCAGTCACTACAAGGATACAAAACTCACTGAGTTTGCCCAGAGAAACTGCTGACCAATAGCCAAGTTAAAATCTTTCCCTGTATCATATGCAGCTTTCTAAAACTACAAAAAATCACAAGCAAGCTGGCCAAATCCAAACATCTTGACATCACATGCTCTTGTAGTATTAGAATAAGGCATTAGGAATATAAACTAATTTATATTAAATGGCTATTATTTCTAAAGTGTTTAAAAGAGTATTTGAAAAGGTATTTAAAAGACTAATTCGTTCTTATAGATAGTAACAATATGAAAACCAGCTTTTAGCTGGAGCCATTCAGCTAAGTATTTAACAAATATTAGTTAAAAACATAGTTCTTTTGCAGTGTTAATTTCTGAGAATTACATTCTTTTTTTAATTTTCAATACAAAATAATCCTTACATACCATTTTATAATTCCTAAGTTAGTGGTAACAGAAAAACAAAACTGATATTCAAATAGCAAATTTATCTGAGGTATTATGGAAATACTGCTGTAAATAGAAAGCCTAAATATTTGAAAAAGAGACTTTATTACTCTTAAACAGAGAGCTTATATTTTATTTTCCAGCTGTAATTATATGGAGACAGAACTTGCTCTTTTTACAAGGAGACAAAAGTGAAAACAGTGGCAAGTTGTTACAGATGCTTCTAGAAACTTTTCATATCATTAGATATAGCATTTAAATACTTAACTTAATAGTTTTTCCATCCCCTGTCTTACGTGTTGGAAAATTTGGCCACCTGTGACCATACCTACCATGACTTTATGACAGTAGACTTGATAACCACCTCTGAGGGACTTCCAGTAATCAAAACAAGGGTTCCAGCAGGAACCCTTGTCAAATCACTGATGCTGTGAAGGTAATCTTTGGAAAGATAGATAGTCCACCTTCTTCTATAATCTGAGGTGTCAGATTTTAGAATTGGCTGTTAGAATGGGTCCAGAGGAGGGCCATGAAATTGATTAAAGGGCTGTAACGTCTTTTCTCTGAAGAAAGTATGAGTCAATTGTGATTGTTCATCCTGGAGAAGAGAAGGCTCTTAGTGCAGCTTAGTGCAACTCTCTAAAAGTAGAGCTGCTGGGAAAGATTGAAAGAGACTTTTTAATAGGGCCTGTAGTGAAAGGACAAGGTTCAACAGTTTAAAACTGAAAGAGGTTACATTTTGGCTGGGCAGGAGGCATAAAATATTTATGAGGATGATAAGGTACTAAAACAAGCTGTATAGGGAAGTTAATGACTTTCAGTTTCATTTCATACCTCCTAGTACTTACAGTAGAAGAGGCCACGAACTTTTGTTTTCCACTTTCCTTTTTTATCCTCTTTTCTGCTCTATAGTGTTCCTCATTCAGTGTTGGCTCCTGATATGCAAGGATTGAAGCAACTATTACAGCACTTATTGTGAAAAAATGTTCCATGACTCAACTAATTTGTACATCTACAGTTTCAACAATTTTCACTACAAATGTTTTCTATAATTTACAGTATTGTAAAACAGTGATGTGAATTTTTCATTCCTTGCGGTGCATATTTCATAGTTATGTGTGTTTACATTATGCCACCACATGGATATCAGGAGCAGGATAATTACGTTAGAACAATGTCTAATTGGGCTAAAATGCTCCATTGCCCAAAGCTAATTAACTGAGTCACAGAATTATAGAATCATAGAATGTCTTGAGTTAGGAGTGACCCATCAAGTCCAACTTTTAGCCTTACAGAGGACATCCCCAAGAGCCACAACACATCCTTGAGACCATTGTTCAAATGATTTTCAAACTGGCATGCTTGCCTCTGCTCTAATGTGTAACTAATGTTTCTGGTATCTCAGCCTTCTCTGAACACCTGAAGCTAGGATCTCTGTCTCTGCAGAGCAGTGCATCATGACATGCTAGAATATCTGATGTGCTAGGTAACAAGGAGTCAGGACTGATCCTAGTGGCAGCTTGAACCACTATGGAGATGAATTCTGCAGAGAAACTACTAGGGATCTGAATTCCTTCCTGCGCAACAGACTTTTAATAGGTTCAGCAAGTTACTGTGCTGGATACTTCATAACATTATACACCACTCTTCATCTGACAGTTGTTAGGTATTCCTTGACCCTTAGTTTCTCTTGGGTGTCCATCTGATTTTTTTTCAAAGTTTGACTAGAAATTAAGAAACCGTTCTTTGAGCCATCTGCCTAATTAACTTGAAGGATATTGGGTTTTTTGTAAAAATTCTTTCAAGCCTATATGCCAAGAGTCTATCAAATTTATTATTTCACACATTAGGGAAATGCTTACTGAGTTTAAAGAGGTGTTCAAATTCCTAAGAATTTGCATTTTCCATTCCCTCCCGTCCCCTCCCCCCCCCCCCACCCCCCCAGTTTTAGCAATGTGCTGCAGTTTTTAGCAAGTGTCTTCAGTACTTCTGGATTACAAGGCACTTTTGTTCCCACAGGAAATTGGATTTCTCAAATCTCTCATCAAGGCTGAAAAATCACTTATGCTTTGCCACTCGTGTAAGAAAAGTACACTTACAAGCAAGGCATGCCTGTCAGTGCTGTACTTGGTACACAAGCTACAATCAGACTACTGATGCTTATGGCTTAATGAAAGCCTGAGGCAGATGAGAGTCAGAAGACAAAACTGGTATTTTTTCCCAAAGCTGTTTATAACTTTATATAAAAATACAGTTTTTGAATAAAATTGGAGAGGCAAAATAAATCTTATTACATTATTCAGATGATTACTTTTCCCGCTAAATGATTTCAAGGATTTTCTTTACAATTCACACAAAAAAATCAAACAAACACATTCAAGATGCTATTTTCTAACTAATAGCAGAATATTCTGAGTTGGATGGGACCCACCAGGACTCATCAAGTCCAACTCTTAAGTCAGTGGCCCATATAAACCCAGGATCTTGGTGTTATTAGCAACGTACTCTACCCAACTGAGCTAATCTCGTGCTCCCAAAATTGAGAGCATAATACAAACTAAGAGATCATTTGGATTGTCCTGAGAGAAAAAACAAGGTAATGATGTAAAGCTGGATCCAGAGAAAATATGATTGATCCAGTTTCTTATAAGTTTAAAAGTATGCTGATGCCTGTGACCTTTCTATGGCTTTCAAGGTCTTCATGGAAGTACTGAGGTACAGCCAGAGGCCATTTGTTTTCTTACAAAATGGTGCTGGCCCTAAAGCTGCCTTAGCAAGGAAGAACATAGATAAGGATATTCAAACTTTTTTCACTTGCTGGACTGAGGCATTTCCTATTATTTCAGACTTACAGACAACAAAATTCTCTGGTTATTTAATCCCTGAAACAAAGGCTTGTTCCTTCTCCTGTGAAGTAGACATCCACATATACACAGAACAGCTTTGTGGACAGATTCTCCAGCTGGAGTGCAGCAGATTTGACCAATTTTATTTCCTACCCTTGCTATGACTGAAAGCTCTCTTGATCAAGGACTCTACTCTGACATTCCTGGAAGCAGTTAGGTAAAAGACTTGTGGGTTTAGATGTCAATAATGTCACGTATGAGGGGTGTGATATCAAACATTCTTGGTGTCAAATGCATGGACTGTGCCCAACTCAGCATACCAATAGGATAATGTAGGTTATTTTTTCAGGAAATATAGGTTTAAATCACTTCCAAGAGGGATGTCAATTCATTTGCCTATGTGCTAAATTCTTCTCAAAAATGTAGACATAGGACCTTTTGGTCCCATACAGGAAGGTAACTCCTAGCAGAGAAGTCTGGGTATATCTCCAAAATCAGATAGAAAAAACCACCTGGTTTATGAATTCTAGAAGGATTTTTCTGAGGGTAGGTCAAAAATATATTAGGAAACAAAAATGGACTCCTCTAGGTAAATTCAACATCCCTAATAAAATGCTGGTGGCTCTTAAGATATGAAGACTCAGGCACAAGTCTTGGATGGGACTTGGTATTGGTTGTAGCAATATCGGTAGCCTTCTCTAGGTATTTACACAGATCTGAAGAAAGACTTTTGAATCTCTGCAGCTTGAATTAATTCTGTAAGAACTCTTTGTCTCTAACTTTTCTGAGGGTAGTTCCAATACCCAGGTCCAGCATTTATTTCAATGCAATGGAATGGACCGTGGCATGATAAGAAAAGGCACGTGCAGAAGACATCTGCAGTGAGGATGACCTTGCAGTCACCCTCAAATGCCTGAAAGCCTCAGAAATGTTCTTGAAGTGAAGTCCAGGTGTGTTGTCATGCATTAAGATTCTAGAAAAGGAGAACACATACTATGACCTGGAGGAGGGAAAGGCTGACTGTAACCTCACGAGTGTGATGATGCACTCTGCCTTGTAGGGCAGGGGGTTATATACAAACTAGTGAGTCTAAGTTTGTGTACAGCTAGTTTATGCAGAGAACAGTCCTAAACACAATGAGCATTTTTCTCCTGATGCTGACTTCACTTCTGTTACTTTTGTCAAGTCTTTCCTACTGAGAAGCTTACAAGAGGGATAGGGAGGTGTAGAAACACTTCTCTTGTCTGAAGCAGCTCCTTTCTGCTGTTTGAATAGCATTTACAAACCAGTGTTCATTATACATTGTGAATTCTTCATGTTCAAGAAGGTCTATGTATGCTAAGGCAATACTGGATTATGAGATAGAATAGGTTTAATATTTGTTTACTTTACCTTCATATATTTCTGCAGTTGCCTGGGCATTTATAGTTCTGTTTTTCAAAGCTCATACACTCAAATAATAGGGACATGAAAGAGAAGAGCATGAGAGGGAAAGAGTGATTTTTGCTTAGCTGTTTAAGTTTATTTTTGGAAAAGGCATCATTATTATTCATTCTTCCTACATACAAATTAGATTC
The DNA here is from genome assembly GCA_018697195.1 of Certhia americana. NCBI lineage: Eukaryota > Metazoa > Chordata > Aves > Passeriformes > Certhiidae > Certhia > Certhia americana. Next base: position 30,223,252 of record CM031878.1, on the reverse strand, counting down.
AGAGTTCAAATATTATTAACAGGAGATTTAAAATTCATCACTTTGCAGTTGTTTAATCCATTTCCTATTGGCTTGTCCCCTTGGCAACAAAAATTAAAGGACAATCATATAATGAAAAAACAAATTGCAGCTCATCTGAGCCATTCTTTGCATAACGTATTTTGAGATTCTAACTGGATGTAGACTAAATGTTGTCTCAAGTCATGAAACCAAAGGAATTTTATTATAGCCTTGAGACCTCATCCTGTGCTCTGCACATTGTATGAATCCTTAAAAGGCTGGAGAAAATAACAAAAAGGTGATACTTAGCCAATGAGAGAGGCTACAAGATCTAGCTAGGAAACAAAGTATTTTTTGCATACAATGTTGTGAGTACTGATAGGTAACTACTTAACTCCTGAAAATTAAGAATTCAGCTTACTACTGTTGGGTGGTTTGGATCGAGTACTGATTCTTATTTTCACTTATATTGCCAGTTTCTGGCACTTAATGGCCAGATGAGGGTAAATTTGTTTATTTCATATTAAAGTTTTTAAGAGCTCCTTGTGACAATATCACTATGAGGAGGAACCTTTATCTATACGAGAAGCAGCTAACCTAAACCAAAGTGGATTTTAACAGAAAAAGGGCATTTACTAAATTAGTTTCCAGTTTTTCCAGAGCTTTTTAATGTTGCAGTGGGACTAAATTTAAATTTGCTTCATTTGCTAAAATGATTTTCACTTAGTGAAATTTCTATTTAAGAACAAACTATAATGAAATTTCCATTTTTCAGATACTTGTATAAATGAGCTTATTCCGTAAACGCCAACATTTTTACATCTTCTGGTCTTCTGAAAGCTCTTTTGTCTCTGTTTTTCTTAGTTTTCTGAGTCCTTTCTGTATGGCTTGTATGAATGGTGAACTCCTTTACAGCACTTGAGTATCCACAGAGAAAGGAAGACCATCAATGTATAAAAGACAATTGTAAGGAATTGACTTCACTGAACCTGACCAAGACTCCAAAAACTTGGCTAGTTACAGACACACTCACACATACCTGGGCTAATAGTCTGTAGCAAAATTTCCTCCTTACATCCAACTGGCTGAATAGTGGATCATCTCAACAACAGAAAGATTTCCCCCACTCTTCTTGTTTTTACAGGTGCTAATCTTTCTAGAAAAAATAATTTGGAATAGAATGACAGGTACAATAGCTAATAAATCCCTTTTCCTGGGTAGCTTTTTCAAAAGACCAGAGAGGTCGTCTTTGGACCTGTCATCTGCCATCCATAAATGAATGGGCTGATGTGAATGAGCAATATTTAGTTTTAAAGTTCACAGGCAGATGAATATACTCTTCGCATGTTTCGGTTTTCGACTCTCTGTATTTAGAGTACAAAACACCAAAACACTGTTGTTTGTTTAATGCTGTTAATTCCTAGACTGCAATAATTACATTTCAATGCAACCATGTACTAATGGTATGAATGGCGGTTAATAATAATGGTAAATACTAATAGCTTTAGTCCTGACCCAAAGTTCACCCCCACCATAAACAAGATAAAAGGACATTGATATGTATTTCTGCCTCTTCTCTACACATAAATTAAAACTAAGAAGAGGCAGAGCCATGTGGAATGAGCTCCTTCAGAAAGCAACGGAGCAGGGTTGTTTGCATGGTCTCTCTGTACACACATGAAGCTAACAAAGCTTTCTGTAAAACTTTATTGCCCTCTCAAACAGACTACAGCCCTTATACTACCCCATGACTGGGACAAGTAAGTTGATTCCACTTTGATGATCCAATAGATAGGGAACTATTTATCTAAAATGGGTTATATCATGAATGTTTCTGGGAACAAAAGACCTAAGACTGCAAATTCAGAGATGTATATTTGCCTAAAATTTTAACTCTGAAAATCACTGAAAGCAAAAAATTTTTTCCAATTTCATATTTGGATCAGAAGTAGAAACTTGAAGATAATGTATACCCTAAAATGCAGTCTGCATCATACACTCTGCAGGGTAAGATATCAGATACTTTGATTTGCTATATAGTGCATACAGAGATAAATACTATTTGGAAAGTGATAAATTGCAGAGCCATACAATAAATAATTCTGTACATATTGCTGTGTTTTACTTTAGTTTCACCAATTCATCTGTACATAAACTCCTGAACGAATCAGATCAGGTTCCTTCCATTCTGAAATTTTAGATCTAAAGGAAAAGTCCTGCAAGACCTCCCAGTTTTTCTAACACAAGAATTGCTAATGAGATATTGCCTTGTCTTTTCAAATATTGGAACAACGGTTGCATCAACAAGTATACCAGGTCACATGTTGCTCTGGACAGCACCCCTTGAGGGGCTTCTGAAAAGAGCTTTTAAAATTAGGTTGTCTGAGAGCAGGGTCTGTCAAATATGTGGCAATCTCTGGCAAAATATGAAAAAAAAAAAAAAAAAAAAGCCGTAATCTGACAAAACCAGAGACTCCTTGCAGGTATTACGTGTCTGAAGATTTTATGATGAAGTTAATATGCTTTGTCACTTATTTGACTTCATTTCTCTGCTATGGGCAAGGCCTGTGGCTTTAAACAATCCTGTTTGTGTGTAAATAAATGCCCTTTAAATTTGTCATAATTGCAAGTATTTTGTTTTGTAGTTATAAATAATTAACATACCTTTCATGATTTTCTTTTTTTACACTCTGTTTTAGCTTATAGGGCATACTTTCCCCTCTATGCATATGTGTAACCTCCAATAGCAATAATAACAGTTACGAAGTATGTCCCCAGGGAAGACAATTTCCTGGAGAACCTTTAAAATGTAAATCTATGCACCATTCTTGCCAACATGCATGCCTCAGTAAGTGAAACTAATATTTGCTACTTGCCAGCATAATAATCCAAAAACTGTATAAATTTTAAACATGAAAGTTAAGAGAAAGTTCTCAATTTTAACTCTGCATAATGACATACTTGTTGTTACCTTCAGTAACAGAAGTAACTGCATAGTTACACTATCTAACTTTTGAAGTGTAACTTTCATGAAGGAGGAAAAGAGTCTTATATTTAATACTGTATGCTTCTGCTAGTATAACTTATTCTACTCTAAAGAGCTCCATAAAAAAAGATGGTGATCCATCCTTATTTGGGTAATGAGCAAATGCATAACCACATATTTAATATATTTATATTAGCAGCTATAGCAATTAGGATCATAGATACTTTTAATATCAGATTTGTTTTCTACAGCTTAATTCCACTTAATGGATTACTCTTGCTTTACAGGAATAAAATGTTATCTACAATAAATTATTGCCATTCTCTAAAAAGGAAGAAGGAAATTAGTGGGGTGTTTAGTTGAAATTTGAGCAAATGCTGTAATGAAAAGTACAGTATTGTGTCTATATACGCATATATAAATATAAATACACATTCTTCAATATGTAATATTGAAGAATAAGTCCACAAAAGCAGAAATGTCTCCATTTTTTAATTAATTAAAAATTAATTTTAAATTTTTAATTTTAGCTTTTAAATTTAAAAATTTAAAGTTTTAAAAAAACTTTTTATCAAAAGTGTTTATTGGTCCCTTTTCATGTTTAATTCTGAGTTCAGGGATGGATTTTTCAAGCATAAATATAAAACATAGAAATATTCCTGACTCCTTCCTCACAGAATACTTCCAGGTCCCTAAAATATATATTCTACCCATTCTGAAGTGGAGCATGCAATAACAATGCCCATAGCCAATATTATACACCTACAGTGATGACAATAAATAATTACTGTTATGAACACATTTTATTTTTGTTAGGGAATAAATAGATCTGTGCCATAAATGTCATCAAAAGGCACACATCTTCTCACAGTGAAGTCAGTACTTGTGACTCAGATAGAGCAGAATCAGACTCTCATTTCATTGGCTAGATCCTGTTCCCATTACTATTTTAAAAGGCTGCATCCCCAACAGCAGCCTGATGAATGATTTAATGGACACATAGCCTTGTTTCTGGTGCCCCTTTATTTTTGTAAAGACTTTTCCTCAGTTTCCTTCTCCTTCATGTTTTCTAATAAATCTCATTAATATTAATATTTTATTTATTTAAGTAAATCAGCAAGGCAGACATCTCATCCAATATTGATATCTTGACCATGAGTATATTATAAATTGACCTGAGAAATGAAATATATCAGAATGTTAATACTGAGAACATAAAATGAGGGTTTCTTTAGATCGCCTTCATCTTCTCTTTAAAAGTCCTTTATGACAGAATATTTTTTATGGATTTTGTAGTCATAGTTGTCTTTTGAGGAAAACTTATGATATGAAAAACTGCTTGCAATTTTTATTTACAATCACTTGAATAAATATGTGTAGACACATCAGCTATTTGTACCTTGTTAAAATATTTAGCCTTGAAATAAAAAGTAGATTCTTTTCTCACGTTTTAAGGATCTCTCAAGATTATACAACACCAATGGCCACATTCCTGACAGTGACAAAGCCACGACAAAACTTAAAATATTGTGTTTCACTGTATGTGACATAAACCACACTAAGGAAATCATTGATACATTGATACATTCCTCTTTTTCTAGGAAGGGGCTGGAGAGGTCCTATTTTATAACAAAAGGAAGAAATAAGTAAATATGAATTGCTGTATCTTTCGAGTTACCTTTCTAGTACCAAATATATCAACAAGACCAGCTGTGTACTCTGAACCCTAACAATTTGTTTTGCTATTTGTTAGAACAGTGCCTGCATGGCTCTCCATCAGTGTCATCAGCTTCTGTGCACAAGAGCTCATTAGATTATTGTGATGGAAATTCCCATTACAGTTTTATGCTTATTGTGTATGCAGTTGTATGTTTACCGAGAGGGCTCAGTTTGTGTGTACAGATATGTTGGCATAATTATACTCATGCAAATATTTTTAATATAGGCAAAGCCTAATGCAGCACAAAGTTCTGAACTTCAGTAACTATCATCTCTTTTATACATGTGCCAAGGATTTGGCAAAATCGGAATAGAATTTAAAATGTATTTCTACTCTAGAATAGAAGTCTGTAAGTTAAAAAAAAAAACAACAACTTTCTGAAAGATATAACCCATACAAAGACAAATAGCACCAAGAAGAATTATTATGCAAGTGATGCTGTTGTACATCAGGTGCACTGTTTCACCTAATTTTGACCAGTTTTTTCTCAAATAAGCTTAATAGAATCACTGCATTTTGTTACAGTCACAAGCCATAGTTAAAGCCTGAGCAACAGGAAAAAATAACAATAACAGTCTCATTTTGTACTTGTCTAATCAACTGTGGCTAAGTCATTGAACAAAGATACATGGAAACAAATTGTAACTTATTTTTAAAATTTTATTCTTGATTTAGTAAAGGCTCATGTAACATGCAAAGTCGGTGGAACAGTTATGGAGCATTCAATATCCTAACTACAGCAGAGCCTCAATGTTTGACTAAAAAAGCAATATGCTTATGAGCACATGTCAGACTGAACAATGGAACCTGTGAATAAAATCTTGAAAATTACTTTTGTTAGTTAAAAAGTGGAAGAACTATTGTTCAAATGGTGTAGTTACATACATATTTTAGTATTCAGCAGAGGAAAAGGCAGCTAATAATTTGGAGTTTTTCAGTCCACCAGTTGTAATAAAGCAAGTAAGGTAAATATTGTTTAGTGATTCAGTTTTTGGTTTTTTTTCTCCAGAATTTAATTTTCCAAATAAAATTAAAAAAAAAAAAAAAAAAAAAGCACCAAACCAACCATGCAATGTACAAATATTTGTGTTTCCTAAAGATTACATGTTAAGTGTTCTGCTAAAGGAAGTGTTTGTACTGGGATTGCATTTATTGATACTCTTGAAAATAAATAGGGCAGTGTTCCATTCCAGCTTTGTTACGTTAGGTTTCTTTAAAATGTTTGTGTGAGCAAAATAAAGAGACAGACACCCAAAGAAACCCACCAACAAAACAACACCCCGCCACTGCCACAAACTACTAGAACTTATGATCATACTTAAGGTTGACATCTCTTTGGAAAAAGAACCAAAGCCAGAAGGCAAGCTGATAAAAATCTCACGGAGCCTTTGCAGGGCCAGAGTCAACATGCCTAGTGGAATAGCCAGGATCCATCCCCCTCTGCAGGGGGTTTACCTCAGCTGAGCTGCTTGAGACCATCTACACCAAAAAATTATCTTATGTGAAGGAGAACCGAAACTGTGACCCTGAAAACATTTGCCAGGAGAAGCAAAGTTAACAAAACAATTCCACCTTCAGCTGAACTTACGTTTTCCGGCATTTTGTGGTCACTGCAAACATTTCTGCATTATGTGCTTAATTTTTAGACATATATATGTGAAATGCACAGCATCTTCCTTACTTTTAGTTACACTAACCAGCTGCTGCAACGAGAGAAAAGTCATCCCCTCATTAACTCTATGATTTTATAAATAATTTTGCCCATGTGTTGTTTGGTGATCTTGGCGTTTCAGGTTTTTTTAACATTTCCCATTTTCCTCCGTTCGAGGCCAGGCCCATGGGGTTGCACCAGAAGGGGTACGGCCGGTGGCTGGGCTGGCAGCAAGCGGGGCCAGGCCGGGCCGCAGGCGGCACCGCAGCCCTGGAGAGAGGCAGGGGCCAGGCTGCCGCCGCCTTCACTTTACAGGGGAGATAAACCGGAGCAGCCCGACTCCTCGGTGTCATCCCGGCAAGGCGTGCTCTCCGGCAGCCGCTTCGCGGGAAGGGCCGCGCCGCGACAGCGGGCAGCGAGGGTGCCGGGCACCCCCGAAGGTGGCCCGCTATCCCCTGGATACCCCCGCCCACAGTGGCTGCGGGCGGCCGCCCGGCCCGCCCCGGTGAGACCCGCGGGCGGGGGTGCAGGATTAGGTTTCAGGCCGCCGGGGCGTGCCCGAGCGCTGCCCCCGCGGCGCGGCTCGCTCGGCGCCGCTACTCGGGGGCGGGCAGGGCGGAGAGCGGGGCCGGGCAGCGGGGCCCGCCGAGCCGCTGGGGTAAGCAGGGTGCTGGGCCGGGCGGCGGGGAGCGGGGCGAGCCCGTCCGAGTCGTCCTGTGGGGGTGCGGGGCCGGGAAGGGCGGGGTGGGTCCGCCGCGTCGCTGGAGTTTGAGCCACCTTTTAAAACGCGCTTGTCTCTCGAAGTTTTATTTATTATTGTTCATTTGCTCTGAAGGCTTTTGCCGGGGGGCTGGAGGAGGAGTGAGACCGTGGGCCGGGGGGCTGAGCCTGTTGCTGTGTCCCGGCACATGCCCCCTTCCTTCCCCCCACCCAGCCGACCGCAGGCGGCAGGAGCGGCTGTGGGGGCCGGGCTGGGCCGGGGCTCCGGCCTGCAGGCTCGGGCGGCCTGGCGGGGCGTCGTCCTCACGTAAACAAAAGCCGAACCTTCCCTGACATCTGCAGGGCGTCCCGCTTCCCGTTCACTCATTCCTTTTTTACCCCCCGCGGGCGTTTCGTGACGGGAGGAGGTCTCCTCATCTGCTGCCGCTGCCGCAGACCTTGCTGGCGGCCGAGGCCCTTGGCCGGCACTTGTGGGCGGCGGCGTTGATCTCGCTCGGAGCCAGAGCCGGACCGGAGGCCCCGGCGACACTGGCGGTGTCCTCGGGCTCCCGGCGGGGCGGTGGCCGCTGCTGCTCGGGACCGGTACTTGTTGCCGTGCTGGTACCGGCGCTCCCCGCAGGTCCGACCCGCTGTAGCGCTCCAGCAGCTCCTCTCTGCGCGTTTAAACCTAACGGGTTTGTCTGGGTGGGAGCGGAGGGCGAGCGGCCGCCCGCATTTGTGCTCTTTGAGAGTCTGATTGAGAAAGGGAAAGGAAAGGGATGGCTCGTTTCTCGTGTCCCCCCTTGCTGCCAGCATCTCCCTATGTTACGGGAAAGAGCATTAGGAGGAAAGAAACAAAAACTCACAAAGCCAACCTTTTGAACTCCATATACAACATTTAATAGATTTGATTTGCCATTTGGCTGAAAATTTTTGTGGATTTTTTTGGTTTTTTTTTTTTCCTTTTCCTTGTCTTTGGCTTTTATAAACACTGTGTCGTCCAGCTATATTTTTGTGTCATAATACGTGTAGAAGTATGGTTTTGGGGTTTTTTGGGCTTTTTTTTTTTTTTTTTTTCTTTTTTTTTTTTTTTTTTTTTTTTTCTATATCTGTTGGAAACGTCCTTACTGGCTTTGGTGCCAGAAAGGGTGTCGGGAGTCTGTCGCTGTAGGAGAGCAGTGGTTTACTGAAATCAAGCGGAAGGGTCTGAATTCTGCAATTGCAGAAGTTCTATTGTGTGATGTCCTGTGGTTTCCATATCACTTCTGTGTTTCTCAAAGTAACAGCAACTCCTTGGTAGGGAAGAATCTAAACTGGCAAAGGGGAAAGTGTTAAAATAGTTTTTGGGAGTGTTGCTTGATCCTTCTGTGGAAATGGAAAGTAACTGTAACACTAAAAGAAAAGAATGCAACCGGAAAATACCTAAGGGCATACCCACCTTAACAAGTAGCATTTTTTAGACAGAGAACATCAATTTTTAAAAATGGTTCCCAGTTTTTAGTTCTCCTATTTTTATCTCTCTGATCTTATTGACATTAACATGTGTGTAACGTTAACTGTTAGCTCTGGTGTTTCTAATGGAAACTAAGGAAACTTAGTGCTCTGAAGAAGGTTTTCATTAGGAACGGGATACATTCTCCCCTCTTCACACAAAAATGCGATAGGAAAGTTAGATCACTATCAGCAGGAGGGAAAGAGAACTGCACTACTTACATACTAATCGATCTTTTTATTCCACCTTGCCTTGGTGGGGCTTTGGTCTGTGAATTCTTCAGAGAGGAATCTTCTCAGTCATGCAGATGGCTGTAGATGGTTTTGTTTTAACAAGAAGCACTTCATTCAATATATTGAGAACCATTTTGAAGACCTTTAAATCTCTGCCCCATGTTTCACGTGGAAAAATTTTAAATATTTGTGAAGTGTGTCCAGTACATTTTCTAATTTGCTTTTTATTTGAGCATCCTCGTGAAGCAGTTTTGGCCAATACAATGCCGTGCTGACCAGATACTATATTGTCATTATGAGGACAGTTTCGTTTCACTGCTGGTATTCCTGTCAAGTCAATACAAAAATGTGCTATTTTTGCCTAGGTGGTAATTACTTACTTCTTTTCTAGGTTTTTCACGCCCTGTCCTTGCATCTGAGCCCCCTTGCACGGTGATCTTGTTACACAGTGTTATGACACAATACACAAAGAGAAATTTGTGTTTTAAGTTTGTAAGCATCTTTGTTGATGCTTACTGGCAGCTGTTTGGAGAGGCTTTGTATTTATTCGTTTATGTATACTATTGCCACCTCTGTGAAGAATCCAGTATACACTGAGGAACAACTGCTGTAAAATCCGTGTTTCGTCAAGTTTAATTGAATTTAATGAATATGATCATCAGTTGCCTGTGCTTGAAAACAAAAGAGGCAATAATAACCATTCTTGTATTTCATTAATTCAGTATATGTAGTGTCCCCTATAGTCTGCATATGCTAAAAAGTTGCTTTTTGGTTTTGAAACTCAATATGGAAAGATTCCAATTGATCTTAAGATATTTACTGAAAAAGTACTTTTCTTGTAAAAGATGATCTGTTTGTTTCATTAATAACACCACCCCCCCCCCCCCAACAAGCCCCACACAGAAACACCCTATGTTGGTATTTTTGGAATGCTCTTTACAGATCAATTTTGAATAAACTATATCACACACATTTATCAGTAGGTGAAATCAAAATGGATAGTTAAGGCCTATTTTCCAGTTGCAAATATTAGCACGTCAGTTAACATGGATATTGTATCTTATGCTGATAATAGGGCTTCTTACAGTGTTGCATAATATTATTAATTATATACAGTGAGCAGATTGCCTGTTCATGGAAAAGCATTTTAAGTTTCCTTAATGCATTAGTGTGATGCATACAGAATGTCAAAAGTAGTTGAATGTTCAAAATTCTGGTTTTTATAATTGATTCAAAGTTCAGCTCTGTCAGAACTTTTCTTCAACATAGATTCACTACTTCTCTATGTATTTTTTTATGCATTCATCATTTTGCTACATTTCAAGAGGCTAGTAATGTCTTTTCAAAATGCTTAGAGTCTTAATATAGGCTGTGCAATACTGCCTTTTTATTTCTGCTTTGAATGTTTCAGAACAATTTTCAGTAGCATAACTTTTAAATGCTGATATCAGCATTTAAAAGTAAAAGGTAGCTCTTGCTTGCTTGTTACATTCCAGGTAGTTGGTGGAAATCTACTTTGTTCCTTGTGGAATAGTGCATATTAATTTTGCTTTTTCTTTTCATCTGTAATTGGTCCCTGCTCTCTTGCATTTATTTTCACACCCTTTGTGTGCTTAAGAAAGTGCAGAATACAACAGCAAAATTACATTTGTGACAGTGCTAGGAAAAAAACACATAGAAAATCATGAGATCTTTCAATTTACTGTGAATACTTTCCATTGGCAAGACTAGTAGGAGTCTGGGCATCCACCTTAGTTGTCTGGTTGGAGTTAGTAGCAAGCTTTCAGGAGGTAACTGGGAAAAGTGGAAGAGCTCTTAGAATCTGCAGGCAAAGCAGAAAGTTTGACAGTAATGAGTATCTCCCAGTTCCTGCCTGGTTTGGTTTCCATTCCTGCACCACACAGTGCTAATCTAATATGCCTGTTTGCGTGATAGCCAGAAAATTGGGGTGGAAGATGACATGGGATAAAAATCAAGTACTAAAGGATGTCTTTAGTCCAGACAAATCAAGGCCAAAGTGTTACATCTTTTTAGCAGCTATAAAACGCATGTTGTGGTTACCTTGCTGCTAAATTGAAATAGATGTAATTTTAATCTCATGCAAATCCAAGCCAAAATTTGGGCCTAGAAATCACTCTTAATATAGCCATTTCCTCTGTATCCTCAGAGCACTTCAGGTAATGCAGAAGCTATGGAGCAAAGCCTATTACTGAGTTTTCTATCTTGGGCATTGCATGTTTCCTAATCTATGCTATGAGCATTAGTTTCCAAAGTATTATCCAAAACGGCTTTGTAAAATAGTGAATTGAGTATCCATCAATGAAACAGAGTGGGTTTCCTTCTAGAAACTTACGTGATCGGGCATGAAAGAATGTTCAATGGAAATGGGTCATCTTTCTATTTTCATGAATGTCATGAAAAAAAAAGATTCATGTCATGAATCTTTTGTCTGTTTAGCTAAATGCCTTCTGCATTTGTAGTGGAAAGGGGGTGATCAAATGTATTCTGTATTTTTTAAAAAAAATTCTGCCACCTGTGTATTTTAGTGTTTCAGAAATGGATACAGAAACCAGAGCTGCAACATGCTAGCTGCTTTCTTGCAACCAATCTTATCAAATGATAACACTGTTATCAAAGAAGAGTAGCAAGAAGGGTGTCAGAATATTTATACAACTTATTTTTGTTCATTAGCATTGGAAGAATCAAATATCAGAAGTGCAAGCTTGAAAGGGATCATCTTTAGCTTTGGTTTGTTCTTAGAGAGAATATGACATATTTGTCACTACATACCTGTCTAACCTCGTGTTTTCTTTCTAGTGTTCTAAACCAGAAGGAATAAGAGAAACTGATGCAGTTTAGATGGGTTTTTTTGGGTTTTTTTGGGGTTTTTTTTGTCTGGCTGTTTGTTTTTTGTTTAAGTCACAGCTTTCAAGTCACCTGTGTCTTTAGAACTTGAAAATAGATTTAACTTGCTGTTTGCTTAACAGTATTTATTGGATTTGCCAATAAAGTCTTAACTCAGAGAGTCTGTGTTCTTACTACCATGAAGAGATTAATGAACTTCAGCACTGAAATACAAAAATAGTTAAATCTGCTTTGAGCTAAGCTAGTAAGCTCTTTGAGGTGTGAAGATTGTTGTATCATGTATAGGACTGGCTTTGACTTCAGGTTCCTGTGATGCAGACTGCCACATGATTCCAAAATGAGAAAATCAGAAATAAACTTCCCGCTGTGCATCTAGAAATCTATGATCCCATTATAAAAATATTCACTATAGCAGAATTTAATATAGCAGAATTACTTTCAACAAATAATCATTCATGCCACTCTGCTTCTCACTAGCACATTATTGCTAAAATACCTAGATGCAAGCTAGTTTAGAGACCAGTATGTCCTGTAGTGGGTGGTGGTGTTTATGGATATGTCTCTGCAGTGCATTTTGTGCAGATGTGTGGTTGCTTCTCCAGTACTTCCACTATATTAATGTGCCACTAAGCTGGTGCTGACAGATCCCACTTGTTAGCATGGATGTGGCACAGCAGGAGCAGTCACGTGTCTTTTTGCCATTTCAGAGTGCAGGCAGGGCGAACAGGGGTCATCTTGGCCTGCAGCATTTAGAGGTGAACACTGGTGTGCCTCAATGCATTGTGTCTGCCTCAGAGGATGTGTCTGAGGGGAAACATTCTGGCCATAGCTTTGGGCTTGCTCCTGCTTATTGCTGCAGTCGACAAAAGCATAAAGCTGGCCAGCTGGGGAGGGATTGCCTGCTAATATAAACCCAAATAAGAAGAATAAACTGGGTGTTCAGAATGGATTTTCTGATGCTAGCATGGCAGTAGAGCAGTGTTCACTCCTCTCTCTAAAGCTTGAGGTAAATAGAAAGTAGATAATGAGTGTCTTAGCAGAGCTAAGGGCTTCTTTTCAAGTCCTTAGCCTGAAAATTTGCAATTTTTGCAAATTACGTGGCATATTCTCAACTTACAGATATGTTAAGGACTTGTGTCTGCTTTTAGGATCTCCTACTATAAGTTATTAGAGTTCGTACCTTCAGGATTTCATGAACTCAGTGATGTCTGTGGGTACTGTTGCTTCTGAAATTTGTCTTTCACAGCACAAGAAGATGAGATTTTAGTCAAATTGAGTAATAAGATAAAGAAATATCCAGTTACTCCAAAATACAGAGACATTTTACAGCTGCATCTCTTCTTGAGGTTCTTGCAGAACTAAAGCAGAGCAGTAACCCTCTATTTTTCCTGAGTAGTTTCATCTGTTGAACATATGAAATTATATGCTTGTGCATATAGTGCTATGATAAATGAAATGGCTTTAAAATACTCAATTTCTAATTCTTTGCACAGTTCCCTGGTTCCATCCACTACACAGCCCCAAGAATAGGTATTGAGAAAAAACTGGAACAGTGAAACAGGAAAGAACTGCTTTGATTGGCTTTGCCACTGAGGAAACATCTACAAAGGATGACATAAATACCTCTATTTTTAAGTAGGGGCTCTGAATAGAAGTGATAGTAGTTTTTAATCTAGAAAGAAAAGTTATGAGTGATTAAGATTTGGGGAAGTTAGCTTCCTTCATCATGTTTAAATAATCTCATTCAGCTCTTCCTATGTTAAATAGACTCCATTTTGTCCTGTTTTATAAAGTGACAAGGTGAAAATACAAGATATTTGGGCTGTTTCTCAGATCTGGTGATAACATGCTGTGCTTTTCCTTGCCAAGTAAGAAAAAAAAATGTAAAGACTTATTTTTATTTACAGGTATAGTTGGTTCATGGAATATCATTATTTTGACAAAGTAAATTTTAAGGGCTTTGAATATTGTACGTTGTCTTAAAAATGATGATTGCTGGTTCTGTATCAATGTATTGTCAAATTGAAGTACAATTGTCAGCGAGGTTGTGGAATCCCATTCTTTTAGAGGGCTGGATTCGTCTCTGAGTAACCAGGTCTGGTGGAAAGTTCACTGCCCATGGCAGTAGGGCTGGATTCTTAAGGTCTTTTCCAACATAAACTATTGTGTGATTCCATGAATAAAATTGATAGGAAGCTTCAGGCATAGTGAAGTCATATTGATGGAACTTGAAACCCTTTTAAACCCATTTGGTTTGCTTTTTCTGCACAAACTGTGAACAGTATAGGCTTGACAAAATGATCAGGTTGTATAGCTAATGATCTTGTTAGGCTGTTTTATCTATTGATCTGTCAACAGCATTCCTTTTCCTCTTTTTATCCAAAGTCTCAAGAAAAAAAATCACTTTTCTTGAGTGCTTAGAGATCACAGCTCTGCATGTTTTTAAGTTCTCCAGATTCAAGTGGAAATGCTGTACTGAAGTGTTTTCCTACTATAAAGAAAACAAAAGCACCATTATGAAAGATAAGATCAACAGTTCATATACCTGCAATGATATTTGAGCTCCTGACTTGTCCTCAGCTACCCGTTTTGATAAAACATGTTTTGTTACTGCAAATTTCTGAACAATTGCAGGCGTACATTTTTAAAAAGCCCCAAACAACCCCAAAAAACAATAAAAAAAGAGAATAAGCAAAGCAATTTCAGAATTTCTTTCTCCCAGTGTAGAATTTCCTCTTGGAAACTCATGCTGATGAAAACTCAGCTATCATCTACATCTGAGTCTCAATTCTAGTATGTGTTAATAGTAGAGGCTCTAGTCTGAGAATCCTGCAAGTCTGTAGTCTTGTGGTTTGTATGACTTTTCTTTCGAAGGTGACTGTAAAAAATGTGCTGTGGCTTATGCACCTGAAATTGTCAACACAGAGCTTGAAAACTGATCCCACAGGGAATGTCTTTTGTGAATCACTGAAAAGGGAAGCAATGTAACAGTGTAAAATATCAGGGGCAGCTATGATTCATAGTGTCTTATTGAAGCAGTGCAGGACATGTTGTGCAACAGCATGCAGACAGCTGCTTTGATATGGAAATGAAAATATATTACAAAGTATGTTCATAAAGCAATTTTCAGGAAGGTTTTGAGCACCAAAGTGAGTCAGACTATATTCACCTTTGAGGTTATTTTAATTATCTGTGGAGATAGTTTTTTGTGGATTGTTATTTTGCTGTTTATTGATTTCAAAAGTCAAGCTTTTTATTTCCCTTCAGAGCTTAGTATTTCGATAAATGTGACCTTTTTTCCTTTCTTTTACTTTTCAGGGAAATATTTATTATCTCTTTCCAGTGTTGAAATAGAAGCTGAGAAGCAGAAAACATGTTGGAAACAATTGGTAATTTTATTTTCATTTGTATCACAATATTTTTGTGGCCACATCAAGTGTGTGTGATAGATTTGGGATATGGGTATATACTGCTGAGAGAGGTTTTGAAAAACATTTATCCACTATGCTTAGAAATGCATTTTATGTTTGGGGTTTTGTATTTGAAAACAGAAGTTGTACAATCAAATGTTTAGTGTGTTTAAATTTTAGTCTCGTTGTCTTGTTTTCATTGTTTTAATCTTTCCTTGAATTAAAACTTTCATGGAAAAGACAAATGTTTTCTATCATGACTATTTATGCCACTATTTATTTACAGTGGATTGTAGCCACAATTCCTGTAACTGCATTTCAGTGAAGGCCCTTTCATTTTTGTAATCCATTTCTTGATGGGCATAAATACAGTTTTCCTTGGCTTCTGATTTATGCTTTGCCTCTGACTTCCTGCTTCATTAGATGGGCTGGGATTTTTGTTGCAGATGGAGCCATTCAAGTTCCCTGTAGTTTGAACAGTAGAGAGGTTTATATTTAAACCTGTTACCCTGTGTGGCTGTTTCTAGACTGCTACTGACTAGGAATGATTATTACTACAGATACACATCGGGCCCTCCAGGCCATGGAGCGCTTGCAGGCAAAACTTCGGGATCGAGGTGACATTGCAAATGAGGAGAAACTGAGCCTATTAAAATCAGTGCTGCAGAGTCCTCTCTTTAATCAAATTCTGAGCCTTCAGACTTCTGTTCAACAACTGAGAGATCAGGTAGGAAAAGCAGTCTTGCAAGTGCAAGGGGAAACTTGCTAAGGTAATGCATGCTTTCTGCTTGTTGAACAGTGAAATAGCTTAAACAAAACATGTGATCCAAAGGTTCAGGGACAATACCCTCATTGACTTTTTGGGACTTTGTTGAGGCCATATTTTGTGTGTGTGATTTTTATGTATATGCTCATTACTTAAAATGTGCAGGGTAGGGAAATAGTGATATGGGTGGAGGATTAACATAAGGCTTTCTTCCTCTGCCCTTCAAAAGAAGCATGTTTTCTATGAGGTCTAGGACTTTTTTCCTAGGAGCCTTTTATTGCTCTTTTGTGTCTTACCCTGCTAAAATGAGGATGTAGAGGAAAGCTGTGGAATGGTTGACTTCAGAAGGATATGAAGATCTGTTTTGTACTTTGTATAGGAATAAAAGATCAAAGAGAAACCAGAGCTCCTGCATCCTTTTTGCTTGCTCAGTGTATTAAGTGCTGGTTTGCTGCATGTTTTCAATGAGTTTGAGAAAAGGGTCCGCAGCTTGGCTATACTGACTTTTTGTTGTTATAATTTTCTTGTTCAGCAGAATAAGAATTGGAAGAATATAGAAAGTAGTTCAGTAAACTATGTATCTGGCTTTAGAAATCATTCCTGTTGACTCCTGCAAGATGTCAGCTCTGTCTGGTATGCAGAATTGCTGAAGTGGGAGGGAGCATACTCTGCACATGGACCTTGGTGCTAGTGTGGAGTCCCTTCTGGTCTCTGACCAGACTGTGACAAGGAGGGTTCCTCACATCCTCACAGTACTTCAGCTGTGTGGCAGAAGAATGCACTGTGGCGTTTTATTGCTTCTTGTGGAACATCTTGATGCTATTTTGCACAGAAAAGAAATAAATTAGAAAGGTGTCTATGCTGTATTCATCACAATGTTTTTCATATTTTGTCTGTTTAGTATTTAGAGACTTTGTGACAGTAGCATTTAAAAAAAATCTTAGGAAAAACTACTGTCCTGAGGGTTCGTTTTCACTGCTGTTTAAAAATGAGGATTTAACAGTGGCATCCAGAAATAGTGTGAATTATGTGGTAAAGACCCTGGGAACATGTAGTGAGAAATAAAAGTATGCCTGAAACATTAATAAAAGTTTGGCAAAATGGCAAATTAAACATTAGCTGCGAAGTTAAAAGATGGCTATCTTTTTAAATACACTTGCCCAAATTAGAAAATGAAGCAGGAGATACTGGGAGGGGTAATTTAAGGCATGCATTTTTGAAAAAGCAAAGAATAACATCACTTTCTGTCCTGCAGGTTTATTTGTGAAGTAATTTTATTGATCTGTGCATATTGCATGGTATGTACCCTGATAGTTGACAGGGGAGCTATTTGGATGTCAATTCCCTTTTTTATGTGTGCTTATGTGAACACTTACACATGAAAATATATGCTTCCAATGTTCTTAGATTTGTGTCAGTTCCTTATTCTGTTTTTTTCTGTAGGATTTCTTCCCTACAATATAACATGAGATTATTTGTTTTTATTTTGTGCTATTTGAATGTTTACAAAGCATCATGAAACAGGACAAAGAATAAAAGTATGAAATCAGCAGTTACATTAAAAAACCTTATATTTTCAAACACTTAATTTGAGGACACCCTTCAAGGACACCCTTTTTACAACTGTCAGGATACTGTGCTCTTGAAGCTCTTAAGCTGCAAGTTGATGAAAACTGCAGAGCTTGTGAGTAGTGACCAAGTTTTTTGGCCAAGTTGTGCCAGAATAAGGAGATAAGTTGTGTCCCAGCAGTTGCAGTCAGAGCAGTGTTTGAGACAGGATGAAAAATGGCGCTGAGTTGTACAGTGACAAGATGTTGCAACTTCTACCTACTGGAGACTAAGATGGCTAATTTTTTTATGTTTAATGATGAGGTGCAGTGACAGTTGAACAGGAATTTGATTCTTTTCGAGGTGAAATGACAGTCTGTTTAACTGCTCCTATGTTTTTAATGAGATTTTAAAGAGCTACAAGACCACTGCAAATTCTCAGGGAGGTCATATTTTAGGATAGTAGTTTGAAAGAGGTGATGCTGGCAGGGAAGCCAGAATGGCAGTTTACTTTACAAGGCAAACAGATTCCTTGCAAGTATCCCAGCAGAAGCAGGTCAACCAGTGAGACTTCATTGTGGGCCTCAAGGGTCATCAATAAATTTCAAGGTAAGGATGTATCCTTGGCTTGAGATACTGAGTCTGTAAGGCATAGAGACGATAGTGAAAGTCCCCTTATTTGTGCAGTTTGTGGACTGAGTGGTACATTGCTTTGTCTTGAGGCATGGAGCTACAGTCGGCAAATCTGATGCCTTTGTTCTTATTAGTAGGCTTTAAAGTTGTGGGGTATTTTTTTTCCCTAAATGAGCAAGCAGGATTTGTTTTTAATGAAAAAAACTCTCATTGTGAAGTTAACTGAAGTGGAAAAGTCTAGGCACAACAGAGAGATATTTTTTTGTGAATTACTGTTCTGATTTCACAAGTCTCTTGAGCTGGGGATCACTGAAGGAACCAGTTTTTTCCTTGTCTCTTTCTGTCCTTGTTCTTCAGTTGATGCTTGTTTTATCATGTTGAAGAGCAGTCCTCTTGTTTGAAGATAAGGCGGAGACAAAGAATAAAAATGGACACTGTGGTGTTTTTAAAAATATTTTAATAATACTTTATTTTCTTTATAAAATATTTTAAAGAAAATGACCAGGCCATGCTAACATTCCTGTCCTGCTTATCTTCCATTCCTTTTTGTCTCTTAGTTGCTCACCTCCTCCTCCACACCTCCTGCTGCTTCCTCTCCACTCAGTGCTCTGCCAAAACAAAATATCTGGTGGTTGGCTCAGATGGCACAGCTGCATTTTTTTTTGGGAGGAGGGGGGGGGCGGGGGGGGGGGGAGGGGTTTGCTTTTTTTTTTTTTTTTCCCTATTGTGTTTTTGTTGGGTTTTTTTTAGGTTTTGGGTTTTTTTTACTTGTCAGTTTTTCCTGACAAGTAAAAACTTCCTTTTTTAAAAACTTCCTTCCTTCCATCCATAGCTTTTCCTTCACAGCGAAGTGGTGGTTAGTAGCTGGGTGTCAGTGCAAGAGAGGGTTTAGGGAAGAAGTGAGGAACAGTCTTTTCTTATTGCCTGTGAACACTCTACAGTGTTAACTCTGTATTTTGTACAATTGGAAATGTTTAATTCTTTAGTTTTGAATCCCTTTTGGCAACAATACTGTTTGCTCTTTTAAATGAAGTGGTCACAAGAAATGCTACTTGGGATCTGCTTCATCTACTCTGAGGATGAAATCATAAAGGTGCAGCCAGCAGAGTGGTGCTGGTGCCAGTTCCTATGCCTGGGAGCTCAGGGCCTTTCCCTGTTGCTGTGCTTGCATATTCTCTCGCTTGAACTTCCTCACTTCCAGTGTGACTGCTGTTGCAGCTTGTCTTTTTGCTATTCAGGAATCTTGCAATCAGTCTTGTGCTTCCTGGAGTGTCCAGGGCTGCTGCTCAGTGGCTGGAGTGCAGAAATACTGAAAATTTCTTTTTGTCTAAGTGGAGACCTAGCAACATTGAGGATGTTGCTTTAAGTGTTGATACAGTGCAGACATGGCTGTGTTGGTTTTTAGTTAAAAAAATGTATTTTGAGCTACTGCATGTATGCACTGCTTGATTGTATTTAGTGTCTATCTGTATGACTAAAACATAAATTTTGACATACTAAGTGGTATTTATGAATTTTTCTTTTTATCTTATGCAAATTTTGTCCACATTGGAGATGTTTATACCATAAGGAGAAAGCCAATCAAGGAAAAATAGCATAAGCAAGCTTATAAAACAGTAATGTTTTATACTGTAATTATACAATCATAGTGCTATAAAGCTACTTTTTAATGGAATTATGGTGATTGTATTATTGCAAAGTAGTGCAATTTATAAGTTTTAAAAATATTTCATTTTAAATTTGCACTTGTGATTTATTGCTCCCCCTGGAATGACCTGTACTTCTGTGGTTAGCAAGAATATATGGCAGTTATTCTCTATGTTTTCATGCTGTAAGCCTGGATTTCAGGGAGCACAGCATGTCATAGAAGACAGTGATCATCACACTTCTGCTTGTAATTTGTCCTGGAATTCTGAACTTCTGCTTTAAGTACTACTGTAAATGTCAGTATAAATGTTTTTTTAGTTTTTAAGGTATAACCATATCTGTTTCAGTAGAAGAGAGGTGAAATGAGAGGTTCTTGCACACGCACATACACAAAACTTTACTCTGTTAGCAGTTTAACATTTTTTTGAGTTTATTTTTGTCTTGGCCTTTCAGAGGTCAGATGACATTTTATGTGAGGTTGGCTTCATGTGCTAAGCGCATCCTCCATTAAACATGAATTGTGTTTGTTTAAAAAAGATGTGATGAAAATTAGGTGTTGCTGTCAGTTGCTCTTCATGTGTCTGAGTTCAATACTTTGTTGTATTGTACCTGTGC
The DNA here is from genome assembly GCA_018697195.1 of Certhia americana. NCBI lineage: Eukaryota > Metazoa > Chordata > Aves > Passeriformes > Certhiidae > Certhia > Certhia americana. The sequence continues at coordinate 30,202,987 of CM031878.1, read as the reverse complement.
TCTTTTATTGAAATTTTGAGGAGAAGCTTTCAAAGTTCTAATTAAGCTAGTGTGAATTGGAAGGGTTTTTTTTTTCTTTTTCCTGCAGTATACATAGTATGCAAGACTTCTTTTGAGTGGTATTTTAACCATCATGCAAATAAATATAATCCAGTGTTTTCAGAGTAGTGGAGTTGTTACTAAGTTATGCTAAGTATTAGAAAAACTTGAACAACTTCCATCTTTTGCTTTGAAAGGCAGAAGGAGTGGGAGAAGTCAGTCAATGTATGTCTGTAGTGATGCCCCAGCTCACAAAAGTATGAAGAAAGGATGAAATTTCAAATGGAGAAAGTGGTCATTACATTGCCAGTTAGAATGGGAAAAATATAAATGTAAATGTTTCACATTTTACAGTGTAAAAAGTAAAATACAAAATTGGCTTGTAACTACTTCTTTGTCAGTATGAGAATGTGCAAATTCTTTACTAAGGAAGAAAACCATAATTCCCTAAGGACATTGCTGTATCTTTTTTGAAGATGTCCTTCAAACTTGAGTGGAAAAAAGCATGGTGATACTGGGCAGATGTTCAGGTGGAAGTTAAAGTGTTCATCATGACTAGCCTGCTCTTAGAACATTGCAAACAATACAATGAGCTGTCTGAAGCAATCAAGCCACTGCTCAGTAGTAACAGGAGAACAGACTTAAATCACAGTACAAGATTGAATGGTATAAGAAGTATTTTCAATTCAGATTAGGCTTGTAATACTATTCGTAAGGGTAATGTGTCATACTCTAAACCCCTTTATTTTTGATGTGTAGTTCCATTTTTTCTTTGGTGATTATACATACAGAGAGTCTTTTATTGTATACTAGAGAAAAACAGTATCATAAGGCAGACACCATTGATAATATTCATCCTACTATAAAACTGCCATAATTTTGATTACTTGACTTAGATTTTTGTGAATGATTTTTCTAGTGAAATTTGCTCCCTATACATTTGTTTGTAAAGAAATGCTCTAGATACATGAAAGGCATAGGCTTTTTAAATAGTGAGAAGTTTCACAAACTGGGATTATGTCTATGTTAGCAGTCTGAAACACTGTGGTTACATGCAATAAATTTAAAGCAGTGGACTCTCAGCTGCAGTCAGTTTCTGTGACAGAAAATTCTGTTTCCTTTTTTTCCTGCATGGCTTGTTCTGTATAAAGTAGAAGGTGTTCTAGCTTTCTGTACATGGTCTCAAATTTTGCTTTTTGCATTATTATAGAATTTTTCTTTTTTTTTTTTTTTTTTTTTTTTTTTTTTTTTTTTATTAGAAAATGACTACACACTCTACTCAAAGTGGGGAATTCACATGCAGATGGATTTTATATCAGTCATACCAATGACTCTCCCCTTCTGCCACCCTGAAATATCCAGAAGCTCCTACCATAGTAAAAGGCCCCCAGGACAGAATAATGCAGTTAGAATGGTGCTGAATGAAATTGCAGACATTTAATGTATTTTTCTCTAAGTATCATCATACTGATTGAAATCATTATCATGCTCAGCTGCTAATCCTGGCTCAATTCGTTAGAAGTTACCACTCAAAAATATAGAGTACCAGAGTAGTTTAATGTGCTCTCACTAAGTGATATTGGATAAAATTCATAGGTTTTACTTTACTGTTCTGTTCTTTGTTTAGGCCAACTTTGCTGGCTTTGGCAGAGCAGGTGATTAGTTCTCAAGGGACTACTTTGACCAAGGTGTTCTGAGGATGGTAATCTTCAGCAGAAATGGTAACTCAGTGCTGTATTTCTGCAGTGAGCACTGCAATTTAGAAAATGAACTTGAATCTGTGACTTACTAACATTTGTGATATCAGATCCACATACTACAGCTTTTGGAGGCACAGGATATGCATCTTATGTACTCTTAGGCTGCTTCATATTGCTGTAGAAATGTAAAAATATTTTTGGTAGAACCAGTTAAGAATGGTTAGTTAACAGTATCTAACAGTAATGTTAGATACTCCTAGGGTTAGTTATTTCACCAACGTCCGTTTTTTGTGGGAAGCCTCTATAAGGAGATTTGAAGGTAGAGGAGAATAACAAATAAAGCACATAATTGACCAAGTTCAGTTTTACAGTTTGATACATTGAAATGGACAATATTGTGAAGGTGGAAGAGAATTAACCTATTATACAGCTTTATGCAAGTAAGAAACACAAGTATGTTATAGACTTTACTAGTTTCAAATCCATTCATATAATGTAAGGGGAAGTCTTATATTCTCAGAAGGGCAGAACTTGATTATGTCTCTGGGTGTTGTTACATGTAATGAACTGTGAAACAAGGCTTTTCTACCTGTGCCTTACAATGTATTGGTTAAAGAAAGTTCATATGTACACATTTTAGGTGTTACGATTTGTTTGAAACATAACCCAAGTAATTCCTCACAAGCGTGGATAAAGAACATCATCAGTGGGATGTAAAAATCTCTGAGTTCCAAACATCCAGATTTTCTTCTTTACAGTTTTTTATGTCAGAGCAAACTTAGAAATGCTGTTGAGAACTTTTCTTTCCATTATTGCCTTGTGGTGTTTTTTCTTTAACTTGAGGGCCTCTCCAGCCACATCAGTTGTTCAACAAATTATGTTTGTTTTATTGCATTTTCCTAAAACAGTCCGATGAGATGGAATTTTATGGTGGAGAACAATACTAACATTTTAATAACTGGACTGTTGGAAGACTGATATGATAAACCTAATAGATATAACAATTGAACAATTGAGACTTGAGGTGCAGTAGACATTTTAGAATATTTCTACTGTTTTTTGAGATTTTTATTGATACTTGAAGTTTAAAATATGATTTTCAGGGAAGGGAACCTTAGGTTTCTGTATCGTGATGCAGAATGTAAGTGGTAAAACTATGCAAAGTGTTTGAATTGCAATTATAATAGTTAGTGTGCCAGGCAAATGGGAAGAAAATTTGTCTGGAGTAAAGCAGTACCAACTGATAAGGCAAGTGAGACAAAAGAAGAATGACCGTTTCCGCTTCACCTGAGCTTTATATCACCAGCAGCCATTCGTTAGATTGTTTGGCACAGATCTATTTAAACAGAGGTGATTTACTATGGCTGTACAAAACAGAGAATTTTCTTACTTTCTAAGAAAGTGGATTGCAAAGTCCATGTGTATAAATGTATGATTTTGACTTTCAGATCAACCTGGTGGTTTTGGACTTGTTCAGTAATCATGTATTTAATCCTAGTTCATGCAGATGGTCACATTGGTAGCTGTAGTGATGTGGAAACCCTGACCAGTGAAATTTGTTCTCTGTGTAGTTGTGAGATTTATTTATTTTTCCTTCAATATATGTATGCTTTTTAAAAAAATTGTAAAATAACTGATTTTAATTTTTTTTTTTTTTCCTTAAATTCTGATACTGCAGAAAAAAGTTGTTCTTGTTTACATCTGACATAGTGATGGAACACTTCAAGATGCTATGGTGATGGGAACATAGGAATTTTAGGCAGAGTATGGAAAATAATTTTGGGTTGTTCTAATCAATTTCTTTTGTGTTTTATGCTTGTAGTTAACAACTTTACTTTGGGTATAAGTATTGAAGGTAATTTTTCTCCTTAAAATGTCTGTTTAAAATTGCAAATTGGAATTCCAAGTACTTCAAATAATCAGTTGGCTTGTGATAATGTTCTTACCTAACAAAAAGGTTTCTGCTGTGTCTATAATGCTGTATCTTATGCTGTGTCTTATGCTGTATGTGTTGCCTTCAATCTTTTACAGGTAAATATTACACCTTCCATACATTCCAGTGGTGAATTCCCTCAGCTTCTCCATCATGGTGTGAACATGGGGTCCTTGCCACTTAATGAGTCATATTTGTTGGCTCAGCAGAATGGCAGCACAGCTAATGTGTTAGAAGCATCAATGAGATCCACTACTTCTCAGATTAATGGGAAGTTCCCTAGTGATGACTTTGAGCAGCTGATCAGAAACATGTCCCAGGTAACCCTGTCATATAACAACCACAAAATATGGATTACTGATTTTATGAATATTAAGATACGTTAAGATATATGTTATGTTTATTTAAAAGCAATTGAGTTACTACACAAACCACAATACCACTTACTGTATGAAATAAAAGTAACCGTTTAGTTTGAGAAACAATTACTAAATAAGAAAGCAGTTGAAAAACTGGCCCTGACATATTCACTCATGAGTTACTGTCCTAGCTGACCAGTGTATGTATTACAGATAATCACGCCATTATTTTTCCATGATCATTGTAGAGCTCCGGCTCTACAATGATACATTGTCAGAGCAGGCTCTTGTATGCATAATTAATGAAAGCCAGTTCTATGACTTTCTTGGAAATAAAATGGAAAAATTTGACCTTGCTGTGCATTGTTCTGTAATTTTACTACTTTCCTGTAGTACGCAGAAATGATGCACGAGTCCCTTCAGTGGCTGGAGCTGGGAACGCTCCAGCATATATTCTAGGATTTATCTATTTAATTTGTAATAGAGCAGAATGGGAGAAGTCTAGTGGTGTTCAGGGGAGCCTTTTTGCATAGTCCAGCTTGTTTTCATCTTTCTGAAATTCATCCTCTTTTTCTAGTTTTGCTTGAAAGTACCCTCTAAAATAGATAATATATGCTACTTCAATCACTACTAAATCAAAACTCAGCATATTTATCTTCTGTTCCGTTATTTCCTCTTCTGGGCTGTAATAATACATTTCTCAAATATTTTCAGTATGATAGCAAGAAATGGGAAATGAACAACTATGTTTCAGTTATTAGCTTGTATAGTCTTGCCCAGCTATAGTTATCATTAGAAATTAATTTCCAAGTTGTTTACCATGTTTATTATTACTGCTTTTCAATATTTTTAACCTTTTAATGTTTACGCCCTTTTTTTAAATTCTGCTGAACAGGGTCGTCTTGTTGAGACAATTGACCTTATTAAACCTTTAAGTGGTGGACTGGGCTTCAGTGTTGTGGGACTCAAGAGTGAAAACCAGGGAGAACTAGGAATATTTGTACAGGAAATCCAGGAGGGAAGCGTTGCACATAGGTAATATTACTACTGAATATTTTTCTATACTATGTGTTAGTATGAAAATGTAGTTCAGTTGCGTGCTGCTATTTTTGTGGTACAAGGGCATGTTTATCTCTTCATATTCTGAGCGTCATTGCAGATGTAAAATTACTTGCCCCAGTTCATGTCATGTTGGAACAAGCATTGTATGAACTGTTCTTAATTTACAGAAATTACAAATGTCATTTCCCTGGGGTTTTTAAATAGGGAAGAAGTGGAAGCTACTGTTCTGTGTCATCTTTTAAATTGAAATATGTATTTTACCGTTGTTGAATGCACTGAAGAACAATTTGATGCAAGAGTCAGCTGTATCTGGCAGTGTTGTTAGGTGGAGTCCCATCAAGCAGGTGTGAAACCCAAATTTGAAGTCCAGCAAGTCTTGACTTAAGTCAGGGATATTCACAAAGATACTCGGCTCAGCAATAAAAGCCTCAGCTTACAGAGGCTCAGCAATAAAAATAGCTTGCTGAAAATATGCTTTAGACTTAAACTCATATTCCATAACTAATGTTGAGAGAAGTGCCTGAGGAAGCACACAAACTCAATGTTAAACAGCAGCAGCACTGCAGACTGGTAGGGTGTGTCACTGCTCGGGATCCTGGCCCAAGCTGCTCTGTGGTGTACTCCATGTATTGTGTGGAGAGGCTGAGTCATGTTGGTGCTGTTTCTCTCTGTGCTTTAGGGAGATATTTTTGGATTATTTGTGATTTGAACACTGTAAGTGTGATAAGAACATGGGCAAGAGAGACATGAACATGGTATGCAGAGTAAATTGTAGTTAATCAATTAAAAAATGTGGCATGCTTTGTATCTCTACAATATTTTTTGATCTGCCTAATTTCCACTTTCTCTTTTTTGTTTGCTTTTATTTTGGTTTAGATGAGAGTTTTTTGTTTTGTTTTCATTTTTTTGGTTTTTTTTTCTATTTGTTTATTTCCTTCCCATTTGAAATATATTTGCTTTTACTTCACTTGCTGCTTGGAGGTGAGACCTATCTACTGAATCAGGACCTGCCCAATTCACTGTCAAGAAAAACAACATTCAACAAGTGTTACAGGGCTTATAAATGAGAAACACTCTGGCAGTAATAAATCTTTGAGAGCATCTGAAAAACAGTTCAAATTTACAAGTGAAATACTATGGGTTGAAGCTAAATAGTCTTTTTCTATCTGGGTGCTCTACCTGGATTTCTACAGTGTAGGTGCTCTCAAAGGCTGTTGTAATAGACATCCTTGTTTTCCTTGCTGCCCTTTGTTATCAAAGCATTACCACATTACCAAAGAAGCAGAGGAAAGAGAGGATAATTCAATTGTGTAGGCTTCATACACTCCTTTGAAGTTGATCTGAGGAAGGACTCAGTATGTAATTTAACAGTGATGCTTCCTTTGTCAAAAAGTGAAGAAGGGTTTTTTTAATTTGTTCAGGGCTTTTTACCCCTTGTATAAAAGGGATCTATTTTACCATATTTGTTTGGTTTCTTTGTTTGTCCTTCTTTTTCTTTCATTTATTCTTTCCCTTTCTTTCCCCTTGTTTTTCAGCAAAACAAAATTTGTCTCCATAACATATTGATGAAAGTGTGTTCCACTCCATGGTTTGATGACTACTCAGAATGGGTGCACTGAACAAAGTGGGGCACTTGGTCTGTAAAGGAAGAGGCTCAAAGTCAAGGATAAACATAAGTTCCCAGGCTGTGTTTGGGAGTGACTGAGATTAATATGCTTAGTCTCGCATGGGGGTTCAGGGAGAAGAAAGCTGGCTAGGGGGTAGTCGCCAGGGGAAAGTAGCAGTGGGATTAGCTTCAAAGGGAGTGATCACCAGGGTGCCACATTAGCTTCTTTCAGCCAAACTGCAGGGGGGGATTAAAAAAGTGAGGGGAATAGAGACCAGGTTATTAAAAATCTTGGAAAGCTGTCAAAATATTGCAATTGCTGTGGCAGTGCTTCCTTGATTTTTCTTATTTGTTTTGTTGTCATCCCCTTTCTTGTTTACACCTATGTGACAGAGATGGAAAGCTGAAGGAAGCAGATCAAATCCTTGCTATTAACGGACAAGCCCTTGATCAGACAATTACACATCAACAAGCTATCAGCATTTTGCAGAAAGCAAAAGATAATGTCCAGCTAGTTGTGGCTAGAGGCACTTTTCCTCAGCTCATCAGTCCTGTAGTTTCCCGGTCTCCATCTGCTGCTAGCACAGTTTCAGCCCATTCCAACCCGGTGAGTATAGCCCAAACATCTGTTTATTCAATTCTGAACATGCATGTACTTACTGCATATAGTCTTCTGAGTAAATTTTTGTAACTTGTATGTACATTTCTTTACAGTTCTTGAAGTTTTTCATCTATTTATCTTTATTGTATGTTTCCCCTACAACGAGAAGAAAATATTCAGGCTTGCTGAAGAAAAAATCTTCATCTTGAATGTATTCCTTGTTCCCATCTGCCAAATTATCTGTATCCACCAGTGCAAATACAGCATGTTTACCTTACTTGATGAAGCTTAATTTTGAGGTTGCAGTAAACAGGATATTTTTTTTCTTTGTCTTCTGCTTGAGCAAACAATTTCTTGAGGCATTGTAATCTGATCTGCACCACCAGATAGATGGGTGCTTTTATGTTTGTTTATCTGTTAGCATGGGAGCCCCAGTAAAGTTACAGGATGCACTTAAGGACTCCCCAAACAGCATCTTTGCTACAATCCCTTTCTTATGAGAGCTTTTGCACATCTAGGTGTAGACAACACAGTTCAGAAACATAGTGATATTAACTGTAGTTTCTCCTTCTGTTACCTTACTCATGTAATGTCTTGCCTTGGAATGAAACAGGCTATATTCAGTTTCTGTAGGTTTTACTGTTGAGTCATCTGTGGCCCTTCTTTAAGGGAGACAATTACCAGTAGTATAGAGAGCAATCAGTCTGGCAAAAGGAACTGTTTTAAGTGGGTTTTTTTAATGATTAGCATAAAATGTTTAACAAAGGAATGTCAGAATTATTATTCTTATCTGTGTGAAGGATTGCAGCTGACTGACCTAACTTTTCTTGCCAGCACATAGGAGAAGCCTGCTCTCCTGCAGTATTGCTGTGACAAACTTCTTTCTCTATGTGACTGCCTCTGTATTTGCTGAACATCTTCCCTTACATAATATTTACAAACATTCCATAGCTGCTGGTTTTTTTTATGATGCCTTTCCCAATTCTCTTGTTCTTTTCACTTTCAAATGCAATGTGCTAGGAGCCATTCTTTTTGCTTCAGGGTTTGTTTTAACACGCTGGGTTTGTGTTAAGATTGGATTTCAAAACAGGTACCACAGTTCGAGTGTTTAAAACCTTGATTATTAAAAAAACCCCAAAACAACCAAAAAAACCAAACCAATCTTATTTCAAGATTATACCTGGTCTACCACCAGCTGTGGTTTTAAATTTCAGATGACTTCATTGTGTGAGTTCTTCTTCAGGAGAAAGAATACCATGAACTTCCACCTGTCCTTTCACGTAGCACCCCAAGCAAGTGACCTAGGATTTGTCTTTCTTTCAGAGCAGTTTTTCTCCTGTCAGAACACAAAGTCTGCCATTAGAACAGCTTCAATCTAGTGCTGTTGCCATAACACATCCCAGAAGACTTTCTTAGATGGGGTAATTGTGCTACTACTTGCCTCACGATACAAATATTCTGCTTTCAGCCTTAAAAAAACTGATTTGGAATTTTGCTTTCTCCTGTGCTTTGTTATAATGACTGATGTGAATGTGCACTTACCTGAAGATTTTAATTTCCAGTACTTTGTGGTATTCTAGCAGCAGTATTTACTGACTGCAAAGGGGCATGAGGGTGGGCAGACCTATGCCACTGCCTAAATTAATTTGAAAAGTTCTTGAGAGGTCTGACCCATTGCCCAACTGTGGTTTGTACCAGAGAAGTTCCATCTGTTACAGAATTAGTAATCTACTGATGAAATATTATGTAATATCACATACCTAATAGTAGCTGTTAAAACGGTATTATATGTTCAACTTGCAATTATTACAAACATACTCAAGAAATAAGAAAATAGCTTGCAAATTCTTATACATATATTAATAGTTTGACTTGGTAATCTTAAAGGTGTTTTTATACCCAAACAATTCTATGATTTTATGTTTTTAATAATTTGCAAGCTTATATTTATTCCTTTTAGGTTCACTGGCAGCATGTGGAGACCATAGAGTTGGTAAATGATGGCTCAGGTCTGGGATTTGGGATAGTGGGAGGAAAATCAACTGGAGTGATTGTGAAAACCATCCTCCCAGGAGGGGTGGCTGATCAGGTAAATTGAACCTACCTCTCTGTTACTGTTCAGTAAGGTGTGAAGTTACTCTTTGCTTTTATGATGAGACCAAATAGTGGTAGCTTTTATCCAAATAAATGTAAAACAGAAGTAGTAATTACTGGAATTTTCCTCTGTAAAGGTGTGTTTAGTGCAGGAGTCTCTGCATTTGGATGTTGAAGATGGATTAGGCTCTAAATCTCGTTTTGAAATCTGAGACATTATATGCGTTTTGTGCATTTAGAGACTTAATTCTTTCACAAGTGTACTGGTTGTAATCAGGGATGGTGGGTATGCCAAAGATTGTCTTGCTGAGACCTAACGGCTAAGAGCATCTGGCAAAAGAATGTTGAGCTTACTGAAGCTTGGAGCAGGTATGTACCTTCATGTGTCTGCTTCAAGACACAGGCTTTGCTCCTGCCTGAAGGGCTCATGTGAATTGAATTTGGTTATCACAGCTCATTTCAAGCTTGTTCATTGGACAGGTACCAAGGGCTGCATTAATGATGGTCAAGGATTGAATAGGCACAGAGACTGATTAGTTTTCCACCAATAGCAGTAGTGGAGGCCTGGAGATGGATGGACAGGATTTACTGCTGCCCTCTTTCCCCTGAACAGATAGATAGGTTCCTTTTAGAAACCTGTCTCTGTAGCATGCCATCATACGGCCTAAATTCATGTGAAGCTTTTGTATTAATTGAATGTAAATCAGTAAGAGACTAAACCAGTGTAAATCAGTTTAGATAGCTGGATCACAGGAAGAGGGAAATTAATTTTATTTTGAAGTCATGGTTAATCCTGCTACTACTACTAGTAGTTTGGTATTGGTGCAAAGCTGAATATGTTTTTGTATGCTGTTTCTTGGAAATGTGTTTGAAAATGAAACCCAGAGTTCTGCAATCTGCATGCAGTTCTTAAATACCAGTAGGAGTAACTGTAGCTAAACACATTTTTTAATCTGTGCTTAGATGATATCTTGAAAAAGGATCTCCTGGATAATTCTGGGGAAATTCCTAGTAAAATCTGTGTACCATTAGGCAACCTTCTTTTCTTCTCCATGTTATCTCCATGTTATTTTCTTCTCCATGTTTTTGGAATCCAAAAACATCACCTAATTCATATGTCTTAGAAGTGACTAAAGCTATGTGTTCTTTTTCTAATTTTATGGTAAATGGAAGAAATGGCAGTTTTTCATTGTTATTTTTCCTTCAGCATGGAAGATTGTGTAGTGGAGATCACATCTTGAAAATTGGTGATACAGACCTAGCTGGAATGAGCAGTGAGCAGGTGGCACAAGTTCTAAGGCAGTGTGGAAATAGAGTGAAACTGGTAATTGCAAGAGGTCCTGTTGAGGAGCCACTTCTACCAGCAGTACCTCCAGGTACACCAGTACCCACCTCTACACCAGAGAAACAGGTAAGTAACAGTGAACATGTGTGACCCATTGCAAACTTCCTTCCTTTTTAACTGATATTTGGGGATGTTTTGTGTTTACATTCTCAAAAACAAGGATTGTCTTTCCCTGTAGTGCTATTCTCATCTGACAGTCTGGGAAAACGTAAAAGTAATGAGTCCACAGTGCAAGGAACTGCATTCTTGAAGACTTTTGAGATTAAGGTTCAGGACTTCCATAAGTATAATCTGATTAACAACTTGTTCTGGGTTGCTTATTGAGGGGATGTTATTACATCAGGACAATGGAAGCAAGAGTCTTTTCTTCAGGACAGAACTAGGTTACTCTTCAGCATTTCTCTGTCCACCTGCCCTTTTTCTTTCCATATAATTTCATCTGTTCATCAGAACTTTTCTCCCTGTGCCAACCAGCGCTCAGATGCTAATCCTTTCCTACATCACCTGTCATTGCTCATTTGCTAGACGTTTTCTAAAAGAAGTAAGCCAGCTGCTACCCTTACTCCCCTGCTGATGATTATACTTTGTATTGTTACTCCTCTACAACTGTCAGCCACTTAAAAATGATGTAAATATTGTCATCATGACTTGTCAGCTCAAAACCTCTACAAAATAGGTAATTTGCATGTTTGTAACAAAGTCTGGTTTCATGGGAGTCAGAAACAGTAGTTTTGCCACATATGGGTATGACCAGATAAATTTAAATGTTGAATATGCGAAGTAAATTAATGAGAGAAGAAAAGGTTTGTTGTCTTTGAGCCTATCCCTAGACAAAATTTTTTGGTTTACTTTTCCTGTTGTTTTTCTAGACATTTTCATCAGTTGTAGATTTGAAACAAGACACATGAGAAGTCCTTGCAATTTATGCACGATTTTTATGTAACAATTTATGATGGTGATACCATCATTTTATCTCTGTCCATTGTAGTGATATCTTCGAAAACCTAACATGTATTCGTCCCCTGCTTTGTGGCTAAAAGCCAAAGAAAGTTAATCTTAACATGGAGACTTCTGAGCCTCAAAGACGAGACACGAACTGGTACTTCTGTATCTTTACAGCACTCAGAGATGTAAAACCTTTCTGCATTTTAAATAAAGGGATTGATGTTTAGCCATAGCATTACTTGCCTGAAATGCATGTCAAAATAAAAGCTGAATTTGATAATTTTATCAGTGTATATTTCTGCAGTATTTGCCTTTTTGAGGTTATATGATGCAATGATAAAAGATGTATCTGCAGCTGCAGAATATATATGATTTCTAGTACTGACAAAGTAGCTCGAAGCAGCAAAGGAGTACAATTTGAGGTTTTTGCCACCTTTCCAATTTCCATACTTTTCAATGCCTTTTTCCTAGTAATTCTCTCCAGGCAGGAGAGTTTTTTGAAACTCTTAAAACAGACTATTTTTAAACTGCTCCTTCCTACAAAATGTCTCATTCTTCGAAAGAGCACAGTGTCAACAGTCATGCAAAACTCATTGATTTGTGTCTGGAGTGAAGATAATGATTCAAACAGCCTGATTTTTTAGTTTCATTCCTATCAGATATGTTGTGGGTGGAGTCTTCATGATGCTCTTAAAACTTCTATTGAGACTGGAATGGCTTTGATAAATGAGCACTTCTTGTCAGGTTACCTGCAGATGTCTATCCTGTAAAATTTATGAGGCTGTCTAAATTGATCTTTTTTAGTGGCATTACCTGTGGCCAAAATAATCCTGCATTTTCAATCAGAGGGATGATTAATATATTAGAAATCTATTTTACTTGTGTTTAATTTGGTTTCTGGTGGAGTTGCTTGGATAAAGTGTTCAAGTCAGATTCTCTTTTGGAAGGTAGCATCACAGCGCTCCTGAAGTCTTTTTTGGCACATACTTATCTAGTCAAACTGGGTTTAGTTAGTATCTGCCTGGTTGCCATATTTGCACTTTAAAAAAAAAATTAGTTGCTATTTGGCATGCAGAAGGGACAGAATAAAAACTTTTAATACAAACCTTCTATAGGATTTTAATATGTATTCCACTTTCATTAACAAGCAATTAAATAGCCCCCAAAACCATTGTTACTGAAATTCATAGAGTTATCACAGGTATTAACGTAGATTGTAATTATTTAGCTAGCAAGAAGTATAATTGCTATGTGCTAAACCAAAATTTTTAAACCTTTCAAAAGCAAAAAATGTCATTTCCTAACTTGTGATAGCTTTTAACTTATTTTAAACTTGCAAGTTTAAAAAGATACCTATAGTTAATAAACAGAAATTTGGTTTTGTTTTTTTTTCTTCTTTTTAATAACACAGCAGCCTAAAGCTAGTTCTGAGGAGGTCCCAGAAAGGCAACAAGCTACATATTTATATACATATATATGTAACTTACTGTACAAGAAATTCATTGTTGTTCAAATTTCACCTGTTATTTTAGTCATTAAATAATGATTTGATAGGTTAAAGGTAATATCCCAGAGCAGTGGGGTGAGGAGGACATGATCTGCCCTGCATTTCTTTACCATGAGGAATGTTACCTATTTCTTGCTTCTCTGATGAACAGCAAATAACAGAAGCAAATTTCATACTTCCTTTTTTGTGTTTGTGTCTAATTTTAGGTGTTACTGACATTAAAGAATGTGGTGAATCTTTTAAGATTAAAACTGCCTTTCTAATCCCCCTTATCTTTTTAGGACGATGCTTCTGTCGATAGCTGTGAAGATGGGGAGAAATTCAATGTTGAACTCACTAAAAACAACCAGGGTTTAGGAATAACTATTGCTGGTTACATTGGAGACAAAACATCAGGTAATTGTTGATTCCTGCACTTTACTATGCAGTCTGTTGCATACTATGGTTTATGTGCATCAAAGACGTAATTTTGGTATACCTTCTCTTAAAAGAGCCCTTAACCATTGAAAATCTATTAGAAATTTCTAAAGGAAAAAGAATTGTATTCCTTTTGCAAAAACGATAAAAGCATTTTCCTATTTGTTCAGAATAAAAGCAATTGATATTACTATAAAATCCCACCTCAGTATTTTTAAAACAGTTTTTATATTCACTTTTGTTTAAACTTGTGCTTACATGTTTTTGACGTAGTAAACAATGGTAAAATAGGTTAAGCCCTTTTTTGTTAGAAGTAGCCTTCTTGCAAGACAACACAGTAGCATTCTGAGTAGTTTTAAGACATTTTTATTAATTTTTAAACAATGTATACAATGCTGCTAGCACGTTACAAATTCTTTACTGACTTCTGGATGTATTAAATGTTTCTTCACCTGTGGGCTGTGGAAAACAATAAATAAATTTATTTAAATAAATAGATGCAGAAATGTTCATGAACAGTTGCTTATTTTTACTTTGTAGTTTCCAATACATTTTTCACAAAAAATCCAGAGCTCTGTTACGCCTTTTTAGGGGAAATTTGCCAAATTTGGTATTACTAGGAAGAGATGTCTGTTGAATTTGGCATAAAGCTTCTCAAAGAGCTGTTGGTTTAACTTGTACCTGCAAGTGTATTGTTTGAAAAATGTATGGATAGGTACATTCCATATTTTTGGCAGTTTATAACTATAATCTTTTTGATTAGCAAAAACTGGACTTCCAGGGGACCCGACAGTCACAGATTATGCAAGTCCACTTTTCAAAAGCTTCCAGCTGAATCTTCAAAACACAGATTAAGATGTAGAATGTGTAGAGATCTTAGAGCATATTTTGAGTCATTTTGTGTTTGGGAATCACTAGTCCAGTTTGAAATTACTGTGCTGCATGTAACTATGTTAGAGAATATTCTTGTCTCAGAAACTAGTTAGGTAACTCAGTTTTGTGACATAACAGTTACAGAACAACTTTGCTGTTAGAGAAGCAGCAATTAAACTACTGGATAACGAACAGCATGGCTGAATTTTTTATAAATGACAAATAACTTGTCATGTTATCTTACAGCTGTTACAGGGTATGCTTGGAAGTTAGGAGGACCAGCCATGTAATTATGCACAAAACCTGGGCAAACTACTCAAAAAACCACAAACCACACCCCCTCCAAAAAACCCCAACCAAACAAAAAAAAACCCAAAAAACCAACAAAACAAAAAGAAAAAGAAACAAAAAAAAACACAACCAAAAACAGACAAAAAAAAACCCAACCAAAAAAAATTCCCAAAATACACAAAAAACCCCCAAAAACCCCAAACAACTGACATAAAAAGAGAGACTTGTCAGTGAGGTGTCTTGAATATATATGTAATCTTGTTTTTCCATAGCTGAATTGAGTCTTTAACTTCTGTCATATTTAAGCCCAGTAGAAGTTAGCTTGAAGTCTGAAAAGACTGAGACAGCTTTTAAAATGGATTTTGTAGAGGACTATCTTCACATCAAACATTTTTTTTCAATATAGTGAGAATATTTGTTGAGAGAAAGTAGATGCTGTTAAGATTTCTGATACTGATGTTATGGCTCGAGACCTCCAGAGTGGTTTCATACTAGTTTATGCTGTTTTTCCTCATTTCATGTAAGCAGTGGAAAATGTGCATGTAGGAACTCCATATATTTTTACTTTATTGAGCTGTTGAAGTTGTGTCAAAGGCAAGTGTTTTTTTCCTGAAATGTTTTCTTTTAGTAAAATGTCCCTTCTGTGGGAGTTTTCTATATCCTACGTTCATTCTGATTCAAAAGTAGTAACTAGTTAGTAACCAAAATGTTTCTGTTTTGATGGGGGTGGTTTTGTTTAATTTTGTTGTTTTGTTGGGGGTTTTAAAACTTTGTGACCTTTTAATAATAATAACAACACTTAAAACTGGTTCAAGCATAAGTTGTAGTCCTGTTTGCTTATAGTTTTCTCAATTTTAGAGTCCAGGCATGAATTTTCTTAAGCTCTTATTAAGTACATAGAAAATTCAGAAATTATTGGATTAGTGTACTTAAGCTGAATTTTCTTCCAAATCTGGCAAAAGTCAGAGATATGTTTTTTGTCTATATTGATATCAACATTTATATTAAAGTAAGTTAGAATATTTCTCGTTTTGCATCAATAATTGTGAATGTGGCATTGTAAAGCTTTGAATGAAATTTGATCCAATCATAATATATGTTTTTTCTTGAATCATTGCTTTCTTTATGATTCTTTTATTATCTTAGAGATTATGTTATCTTTTTTTTTCTTTTTTCCTGCTTTGACTGGTGCCTTTAGTTGCATTATTTAAATTGCTTCTTAATAAATTAGTTTAAATAATTTCCCCTGTTTTTTCATTCCAGAACCTTCTGGTATCTTTGTGAAGAGCATTACAAAAGGCAGTGCTGTTGAACATGATGGCAGAATTCACGTGGGAGATCAAATTATAGTTGTAAGTAAACACAGGAAGAAGTGAGATTGTTTGTCTACAAGACTCTGTCTGCTGTTTATGTTTCAAAGAAATGCTCATGTAGTACTTGTTTAAAATACTTGGGATCATGTTGCAGTTCTGAGTCCTTTTCTGACAGAGGATACTCATCACATGCTTTCTGATTATGCTACCTGCATGTATCTTGTGTTTCTTAAAAATTTTGTATTTTATGTGAGAATATATCATTATATATCCTCCATATCAGCAGGAGGTTAGTAAGTGTGAAATTTCAAAGTTTGATTCAAATTGGGCAGTTGTTTTCAAAATTATTTTTAAAAGTGTGTCAATAAAGTTTTAGGTGTTCAGAGAAAGAAGAACATATTTTTATCCATAAACTGTTGGTTTCTGGTGGAAATCAGACCCTCGTTGCAGGAAGTGCATTTTTATGTCTCTCCTTGAACTGTCCTTGTGTGAAGACAACACTAAGAACAGGTTATGGTCTCTCTTCAGAAGTGTCTGCACATTTGTTTGTGGAAATATATATCTTTTTTGTAATGATCTATATGCTGAATTCAAATGGCTAAAATGGATTATTCTGAAGTTTGTTTTCTTCTTCTACTGCAGATGCAGAAGGAGAAAGTTATTTGAGTGAGCTCAGCCACAGAAGAATAAAAAACATTTTTTAAATATGGTTTGTTTAAGTGTGGAGGAAAAATTAAACAGTCTCACCTGATTTTTAATTACTTTAGATTTGGAAGAATTTCAGAGAAGGACAACAAATGACTAAGGGTCCAGGGGATTAGTTCTTCATTTAGAAGAATTTAAATCATGAAGTGTGTGTGTTGGGTGGATAGGCAGAAACAACTACAGGAGTCAAAGAGAATAGTATTGTATTTGAGAAATTTAAGGCACTGTGGGGTAGATGTGGAAATAATAGGATATTACAGAGTTTGCAGGGAGAAGAAGAATAAAATGTGGGTGCTAGGGATAATGGGACAGAATTAAGAAATGCCTAAGTTTTGAATTTCAGAAAAAACTCAAGTGAATGAGGTAATCAAATATTTTCAAACAGAGGAGACCAAAATTTTATTCTTTAAACTTTTAAAATGATGAACCAGCAATAACATCTGGTTGGTTGTGACAGTGTTGTGTTTGGACATTGAACTCCATGGCATTCTTTAGTAGACTTCTCTGTGTCTATGTTTACTTGACCTCAGGATGAGTGCACTCTGTAGGTCTTTCTGCCACAGTGGATGTCCTTATTCTCTCTCTCCAGAACTAGCCGTGGCTGTGTTGGTATATTCACCTAGTATTTTCTTCTCAGAGGCAGGGGTGGCTGAAGTGGTTGAGCGGACAGGCTGCACAATATGCTCTGCACAGCATATTCTGTTTCCTTTCCCACCTTGCAGAGCAGATCTGCCTGGCCACACCGTGGTGGGCACTCCTCTCCTCTTTGCTATAGTGCTAGTTGTCACCTAGCTTTGGGGTACTCCAGTGGGAGTGCTTAGCATATCCAATCATATAAAGTTGTACAGGTTTCGTTCCTGCCCCTCCACTTGCTTTTTGCTTAGGCTAACAGATGCTGAGAGCTCACTGCATTATTTTGCCCTGAACTTTTTCTCCCTGAACTGAAAAGCTGCTTAATCCTGCAGGTGGATGGAACAAATCTTCAGGGTTTTACTAACCAGCAAGCAGTTGACGTTTTGCGGCACACAGGACAAACGGTTCGGCTCACTTTGATCAGAAGGGGCCTTAAGCAGGAAAATCGTATTCCACCCCAGGAGGACTTTAGTGCTTCTGTTGAAAAGGACTTACTATATCAAACAACGGATAGTACCACAGCCAAAGGTAATTAAAACTGGCTTTGTTGTAATGTTGGCTTGAAACATTTTTCTTCTCTATTGGAAACTGTAAACAAAATGGACCAGATTCATTCGGGGTAGTTACTACAGATGTCAGAGCTGCAGTACATGAGGGTGGAATTTTGTCTACTGTGGCTTGATTCATCTTTTAGACACAGCGGTATTATTTGCTGCATTTTCAAAGTGAGTGTTGAAAGTTTTTTCCTGCATTGCACTTCTGGCTGAATTGCTTCAAGACTTTGATCCTGCAAGTCTTTGAGTGGTAAGAAGGTAGCAAATGTTTTATTCATGCTCAAGAGTGAGAGCTGCATTCATAAGCAATCAGAGAAAGAACCTCCTTGATGAGCATAATCTTTCTTATCCCCTTGTTACAAGCTACAGGTATGAGAGGAGTAACCTGTATTTGGAGGCCGATAGGGTATTGACGATGTGTGTATAAAATGGTCAGAAGCCAAAGACCAGCAGTAATTTTGCTGCTGATGACATAAGATTAGTGCGGCTTTATCTTATATACCCTGGACATATTTAAGTATATGTGCCACATCTTGAAAGTCAGTATGTTTCAATGCAAGATATCTGCACAGGAGCTGGAAGCGCAAAACAGCTGCTTGTGTTATAGTAAAAGTATATAACAAGTAACCAGTGGAGGCCTAATCCCTATCTTGCACAAGACTTTCAAAGAGCCAGTACTGTGTTACTTGTCATTCTCTTACACTTTTAAAAAGAAATATAGACCAAGTGTTTGGACTGCTGGTTCTCCAGCTAACAGGGGTTCAAGACGTTTGGTAGGCAGCAAAATACATAGCAGAACTCGGTGGTAGAAGAGGTTTTCTGCATCTGAAAAGTGTGCAAAGTATGTAGGTCTCCCAGGCTAAATCATTTTTGTTTTCAGCATCAGCTTTCTGAATTGCATAAAGGAAAAAAAAAAAAAAAGAAATTGATATAATTATGCCAAAGAATGTTATATTTAGATGTATTTTCATTCAGTCATAGAAATGCAGGTACTGATAGTTGTGCTGTGTTTTTTGTTAGGGTTTTTTTTTTTTTCATTGAAAACACACTGGAGAAAGCAAAGCATTAAAAGAATCCTGTGCCTTTGAAATGTGATGTTTCTTCTGGGCCACCCATGCCAGGTTCCATTTGCCAAATATGGGTACTCTGAAGTCCAATGAAGGACAGAGTTGGTGCCTCAGAGCACACCTGTGAGCTTGATGAGTATTAGGACATACAAAATAGATAAATAGCTGAAAAGATTTCTTCTTTTTTTTCAGATAACAATGAAACAGAAAAGAGATCCCCATCACTGCCGTGCAGTCCCAGTGTGGTAAATATTGGAGATGACATGAAACAACAGGAAACAGGTTCTCAAGGTTTAATATTTTATTCTGTGAAAAGGCACTTCCCTATGCTTACACAAAGATCAGGTGTTTCGTGCATCTTTCCATCTTCTGTGAGCTCTGTAGCTGAGGTAGACCTAGAAGGCCAAAGCAGTCATACATTTAATCATGTACTCTTAATTGTAAGTGTTATAGGAACAGGACACTACTGTACGTGTCTGGAAATAATTATATGCTGAAGATGTCACATGAAGAGGTCTGCTTGCTCAACACTCTCCTAGTCTAGTTTTGCATATCAACTCTTTTTGCTCTAGACTAAAAAACAAAAAGAAAAATCCTTCCCATTTCCCATTGTCTTTCCAGTTCTCTGCAGCTGCCCAGCTACAGTTCCAGGACTTCTGCATCTTCTGATACATTTCCTTTTCACAAGTTCTTGAGCTTATGTTTATTTCATTTAGTATTTTCTGTTAATGTCCAAAATTCAGTCAATTCTGGTGCACTGATATTCTCCAAATTTTCCCATACTCTTTGTCAAAATTTCTATTTTCTACTGGATATTTTTTGCTGCTTGATCTCCTAGAACATTGTTTGGCATTTCAGAAGTAAACTTCATGTATAACATTTCTCTGCTTCCGAAGTAAAAGGGGTAACAGAAAAGTTCTGCAATATGTACCTTTTCCTGACTCATGCTTTCTGATTTTCTTGGGTAGCTGAAGGAATTTCTTTTTAATGTCTTTCCTTCAGAGACTGCTGTGTCTTGGATTTGGGGTTAGTGTTGTCCTTTTTGAATGCCATGCAACATCTAACTTTATACTTCGTAATGTCCCTGAGCAATAACTAGACTTAAAACACTGTCCAAGGCTGTTAGTCATTTTCTAGCTAAAATCAGTGGAATTTGAAAGCTTTGTAATAAAGATTCTTGTGTTTTCCTGTGAGTATTCAGATCTGAAGAGTTTATTTTGACATTTGCTTTAGACACAGCCCAGACCATGGACCTTGAATATGTGGGATCCTGTTAAACCTGCTGGCTGTTTTAGCTAAATACTGTTTTTGCTGGCTGTTGTAGCTAAATACTGCTTTTTATTGGTTTCTGCCATAGAGCCTTGACAAAGTGAATGAAGGAAAAATGCGCAGGAAGAAAACATTTCTATGTTTTTCAAAGCTGCCAATAAATTTGCAGTCAAATTAAGATTTTCCACAGTTTGCTACCTAGCTTATCAATGTGTCATTGTACTTCTCCCCCTTCTTTCCTTTGCAAGTTTGTTGCTGTTCTTTAGCTATTAAAATTTTATGTCATTGTTTATGTGCATATATGCAAGTCTAGGAAAAAAAAAAAGAAGAAAAGACCTTGGACTTCTTACATTTTGTTACTGACTTTTAGGGCTTACAGTTTCAGAAAAGTCTTTCACAGTTGTGCTCATGGTTTTAAAAATATGACAAATCTCCAGATTGTGTTTTTTGGACATTCTGTATTAAAATACAGGGTTTGTCCAAAAGGATCAGTGTGCAGTTTGCATTTTTAAGTATTTTAGCCATCCCCCGAATCAATCTGATCAGCCCACATGTAGTCTGATTTAACACAGGGCTTGAATGCAACTGTTTAATTTCCTTTGTGCCTATTATCTTGAAAAATTGCAAAACCTTGACTCAACTCGGAGGCTAGTAAGTATCCTTTCTTCCCAGCCACATACACCAAACTATTCGACTGAACTTCATTTCTTTCAAAATACGCAGTTGGTTTTGCATAGTTGGAATCTTAATGCTGCTTTGTGAGTTTTTGTTCCGGTAAACCTAAGCTTGGTGGGACTAAACATGACAAGTCTTTAGTCATATTTTAGAGAGCTCTGACATCATGGGAATGATTGTGTCATTGTGCATGTTCCATATACTTTATCAGTTATAGGAGTTGACTAGTTTTTCAATTCTTTGTCACAGTAATCTCAAATATAAATTTTAGATTTCCAGCTAACTAGTACAGAAGAAGCAGCTGCAAAGATAAAATGGCAGAGGATTATGGGTTCGAATTATGAAATAGTGGTAGGTAAAATTTGTTTGCTATTAAATGTGCATCTTTTTCATCTGTGTATCTATTATGTTGACAACATATGGATAGAAATATGTCTGTATTGTATTTGTTCCTTCATGTATGAATATTGCACATATGCTCCTGAGTATGTTGAGATTATTTTAGTTATCAACTTTGAATGTAGATATGTAATTCTCTATATTTTATCAAAACCATAACAGACTTGTTAGATTACTGTGCCCATGGCTATTGTTTTACCAATTTTCTAGCTTCAGGAAGATAAATGTGTATTAGAGAAAAAAGTAATATTTAATAAGAACTTCAGAGCTCCCTTCATTAGCTAGAACTTGAAACTTCATTCTCATTCTGCATACTGAATAAATTATTTCACATAATGATGGAAATAATGTAAAGAACATACATTGTAAATACAGAGGAAAGGTAGTATCTCAGTTTCGGAGATACTGAAAATGGTATGTCATAGATGTAGTGTCTGCAGAAATACGTATTATTAGATATATTGTTGTCGTAAACAGCTCCCACTTGTGTATTGCAAAGTGGCGTGTGATCAGTGAGTCAGTTTTTACCTGACTGTCCCCATTACACGATAGTACTTCTGGTCTCGCACTTCTGGAATTTTGACCTCATTGCATGTGAAGAGAAATGGAAAGCTTCAGATGTGACTGTAAATATGACAAATATAATAATTTCTTCATCTTATTTTAGGTGGCTGTGGTTAACAAATTTAGTGAAAGCAGTGGGTTAGGGATAAGCCTTGAAGCTACAGTGGGTCATCATTTCATCAGATCTATCTTACCTGAAGGGCCAGTTGGAAGAAGCGGCAAGCTGTTCAGTGGAGATGAGCTGCTGGAAGTAAGATTAAGTATTAATTTATCTTAGTCTGCATTCAGTAAGGTTTTTGAGCGGTAAATTTCTTCTCATAGGTTATGACCATGGGAGTGATATATATCTAACAGAATGCCAGTTAGTAGTTATATGTTCTTTCATATATTTATGTAAGTAGATATGCTTACATATATTTCTCAGCTAGTAGCTGATTTTTCTGTATAGATCAAGGTCTCTGTCATGGTATAAGCTCAGCTGGCCAGTAAGCACCATGCAGCCACTTGCTTTACCCAGTCCACTTACCCCAAGCCCGGTGGGAGGAGGAGGAGGAGAATCAAAAGTAATTTGAGATAGCGACAGTTTAATAATTGAAACAAGTGTAATAGTAATCATAGTAAAAAAGAAAAAAAAAACCCTTCAAGTGATGCACAGTGCAACTGTTCACCACCTGCTGGACAATACCAGACCCAGTCTCTGGGCCCTGATCTGAGTGCACCTTCCAGTTGGCCAATTTGGGTAACTTATCCTAGCTGTGTTCCCTCATAGCCTTTTCTTATTTTTGTACCTCCTCACTGGCAGAGCATGAGACACCAAAAAGTCCTTGATTCAGCTTAGCAGCAATCAAAACATTTGTGTGTTATCAAAGTTAGTCTCATACTGAATCCAAAACACAGCAGTGCACAGCTACTGAGTGTAAATTAACTCTACACCAGCTGAAACCAAGACAGTTGCCAAAAAAGAATAGGTAGCAAAACCATTAAGATTGAATGGGATTATCCTAATTCAGTGAAGGGAAAAACACTTAATTACTTCTCTAAATTATTTTCTTATAATTACAATGTGAATTTGGTTTACATGAATGCGAGAAACACAAAGCTGCAGTGTATGTGGTGTTTGTAGGGTGTTGTCATGCAATTTAAAAGACTGTGCATTCAATTCAGTACGTCTTGGTGCTGAGCACCAAACTGAGTATAAATTAAGGGTTGAAAGTGTCTGTTAGCATGTTTTTTTTTTTTATTTTATTTTACTTTTTTTTTTAATGTAAATTAAAAGAAGTGATTAGTGAGTTGGAGTTTACTTGGATCTTTTTTACTCATATTTGTTGTTGTGATTATAAATACTCTCTAGTTCTAATCACTGTATATTCTTTATCTATTGAGGTGAATGAGATCTCTCTGCTTGGAGAAAACCACAAGGATGTGGTCAGTATCTTGAAAGAGCTGCCTATTAAGGTGACAATGGTGTGTTGTCGTCCAGTAGTTCCACCAGTCACTCAACCAGAAATGCTAGAGAGCCTAAGCCTATCAGAGGTTCAGCTCACAGAAAAGGTACTTTGTCTTTAAACAATCACTGAAAGTAACAGTTTCCTTGAGGGAAAAAAAGAGATGAAGTTCCTCTACATGATTAGAAAAATTCTTGAATATTTTTTGAATTGGAGCCAGACAAATAGGAAACAGTAAATAATGTTTATTGGCTGTTTTTTATGCCACCAGAAGATGTGAATCCTGGCTGGTCATTTCTAGGATGTGAAGCTGTCTCTCTATGTACTGTTCTTGTTCTTGTTCTGTTCAACTTCTTGTTGAGATACACGAGTATCACAGGTTGAACTGTGGTTTCTTTAGAATATGAATGTATTTAATCTAGTTTTGAACTTTGCTTTCTGGGTTTGCATTGTACATAGCTGTGTTTGCATGCCTTGACTGATGCTTCTGTCACTTGTAAGTGCACGGCTCTGGGCAGCCTGGTGAACTAAACATGTAGGAATGGCCTAGGGTGTATTATACAAAGCAATAGCATTTGTATGAAAAGAGAAACAGTTAACACTGAGTTCTGAGCAAGGCACCAAGTTCAGCTTGTAGTTTCTAAACTTCTCTATGAAAGTGAAGAACAGACTGAAAAACAGTCTGTTATGTACATATGTGTTTGTTTTTACTTTTATTAAATATTTTGGCTACTGTCAGTGTGATTACATTTAATGAAGGCATAGACAACCATTAAATAATATATGTTTACTGTATATTTGAATGCATATACTAATAAAGCTTTTTGAAGATTTTCATTTGACAGAAATAGCATTTTGTAAATTTTTTTTCTAGAGTGTGGTTTAATATGCTTTCACCTTAGCTATAAAGGATATATGAATTTTGTGCTAGTTTTATCAGAATTTGTTAAATCTCCTGAGTACTTGAACAACTTCTGTGTTTAGAGGTATATAACGTAGGTTTTATCTTATTTTTTTGTAAACAAGGTTTTGTCTCTAATGATTCTCAAGTGTTCACATTTTAATCGGTGAATGTTTACTGTTTTTTTCAGGGTACCATAGAACTTGGATTCATTGGCTCCTCAGACACAGAGGGAACAACTTTGGAAACAGCTGATGAGGGTCAGAGTATGGAAGAGGGGCAAAGCTCATCTCTGGCAATGTGGGAAACAGAAGTACAGCACATTGAGCTAGAGAAAGGGAGTATGGGGCTTGGATTTAGCATATTAGACTATCAGGTAACGTCTGTATTTCTTTGGATGGAGAAATACTTTATTTGTATCTTTAGTATGTTCTATATATTTTAAGGGTAAACATTAATTGAAACTAAGAAATGGTGTGGAACTAATCACTGCTGGTAGGCATTTCAGTAATTATATTACATATTCCTCTCATTGTATTAAGACTACAGGTTCTAATGATGATGGTAATACTGGTTCAGAAAAAGAGATAATCCATTGTACACTAAGGTATTTAGAAAGCTGTCTTCTAGTGACCCAGGGACAATGAATGATGTAGCCGGCATATTTAGGCATTTAGCCATGTATTTTGCACCTGCAGTGAGGTGTTTAGGGCAAGATCCAATAAAGGACTTAAGTGCTTAAAGCAGGATTTACTAAAATCCAGAACTGTAATTCTGAAATCCCTTGCTTAGCTGCTGTCTGTCAGGGACATGCTTTAACATCCTCATTCATTTTGTATTTTACTTCAGATTTCCTGAATATCTAAACTATGTTTTTTTATCTGTGTATCCTAATGAACTGCTCAGTGCCTCTGTCTTGCTTTCACATGGTCAGGATGCTAGAACCAATATTCCTCCTGCTTCCAGTTTTCCAGTGGATAATTTTTAATTGAACATCAAGTAATTTCTCCCTGAGGTCGATGTAGGCTTTTGCTGAACTGTTTTTGTGGTGCTATGGAGATCAGGTCACTTACTAGGTTTCTGCTGGATCTTGTCAATAGGAGTATATGCAGTTATATCTGGAGGTAACTTTCAGGTGGAAAATATGGCCCCAGGGCACTCTCTACGATTAAGCTATGGCTTAGATTTTGCATTTGTACACTGATAAGGTGAAGAGCAGTGTAGTGTAATAATGTGAAGGATAAAGGCATAGTCAAGTGTTTTTTATGAAGCACTGACTACTCTTTATCGTGTTGCTCATGATGCTCTGCAGTGACGCATCACAGATGAGCCTGTGTGTTTGAAGTCCATGTCAGCACACAGTAGAAAATATTTTTGCTTCAGCCTCTTCTGAGTGTTAACACAAGTGGTGGGTGCATATGTGTTTAGTGATTGAATTTTGTTTATGTGTAATAGTACTAAAGGCTTATGGGAAGTGCCTTAAGTTGGTTAATACATTTTTCTAATATGACTTAGTCTTACAGCTTTAGTCAGCTTTCCGAAACTTAGCATTTTTTTTATGTTATAATATTTGTGTATTGTCATATGTTCTCTCTTTTGATCTAAAGTTAAAAAATTTCACTCAGTCACTGAAGTTTTGCTTTCATATAAGGCTGTGAACACTAAATTTACAGGGAGACTTATATTTGTATTTTGCTGTTTCCATCAAAATTTCAATTCATTTTCAATGAACAGTGACTAAACTTGAGGAGAATTATGTTTGTACTAATACATTCCTCATGTTTTATACAATGGCAGGCCTGTAGAAAGGTTAACATAATTTCTAACCCTTAGGAAGACTATCATACAGACTAGAGAAGCTTGTTGCTTTTTTTTTTCCAAAAAAATGTGTCATGCAGTGCCATCTAAAGTGACAGTGTAAGTATTTGTTGTTAAAATAGTGAGGAAGATGTCGATGCTTAGGCTCAAGAGCTATTCACAGCACTGCTAGTTATATTTTGACTTGGGAAGTATTTTATTGCTCCATGACATTCTTTTTACTGCATTACCTGACATCAACTTGATGTCCTCCCTTCCTTCTTTCTCTCCTGTCCCTCTCTCCTTCCCTCCATCAACACTTCTCTCCCATATCAGCTTTTAGCAGTCTCCCTATTCCTGTGGCTTTTTTATGTTGCTTTGTTGGTGTCTGTCCTTTCAGATGTACATCTTGACATGGAAACTTGTTACAGCTGCATGCTGGTTTGTAGATGTTTGCTTTCCTCTACTTTTGCTATCAGTAAAGCTGTTACATGATTAAATCTGAGTTTTCTGTTCATGCACTTAAGTGAACTGTATGTTGGAAGTATTAACAGCATGTTCCTTGTGAATGTAGTTCTGTAAGAATCACACAAATATTTTGCATGTGTGATAATTGTCATAGCAGAATTATATGTTCCTGTTACTAGTATTTGATGCTAGTTTTTTTTTTTATAAAAAATAGTATATTGGAGAATGATCAGTTTTCTTTCTTAAAAACAAACATAATTTTGTTTTGTCTTGTTGATTAGAGTCCAATATTGGTATGTTCCTCTCTCATGTAAATATTTAATGAGGCATGCACAAGACCTTTCCTCTTGAAAACTGCTTTCTCAGTTGAGCAAGATCATGAAGTATAAGACTGTTATTGCAAATAAGTCATTTGTTCCACCAGAGTGCTCATGCTAAATTTGCCCTAGTCTACATTTCCCACTTGTGCCCTCAAACCTCTTAGTGTAAGGATCAATGGAGTTTGCAACACTGTTGCAGTAGGAAGTATATGAGTTTCTGGTATGTATGTATGGAAATTTAGTAGTATTTTATATTGGAGATATATGATGGAACATCAGCTAGAAAGGAGTAATAATTTTCGCATTTAAGAATTAAAAACAGGTAGAGGTTTTAATGAATGTCTGAATGTATCGACAGTACAGACAGGATGGTTTGCTCCTACTGAAGGTTCATGTAGAGTAGAGCAATACTTCTTAGTAATGCAACTCTGTTTAATAAAAGCTCATGAATAAAAATTCTCCTCTCAAGATACAAAAAAGTAAAAAAAAAAAATTATATCTTTTTCTTTCCTTTATTTAATTAGGATCCTATTGATCCAGCAAACACTGTAATTGTGATTCGCTCATTAGTTCCTGGGGGTGTGGCTGAGCAAGATGGCAGACTTCTTCCTGGAGATCGGCTTATGTTTGTCAACGATATCAACTTGGAAAATGGCAGCCTGGAAGAAGCAGTGCAAGCACTGAAAGGAGCCCCAACAGGAACAGTTAAAATAGGAGTTGCGAAACCATTGCCTGTAAGGATTTGGGAATTCAGTGTGTACATTTCATATCGCTGAAGCTGGTACATGCTGACTTCTCCATACATTTTGTGTGTTTTAGGGTACAGCTGGGTGACCCAAGTACTGCCTTGCATATATGATTGGTGTATAGCCTTGATAACATATGATTGGTGTAGTGATCACAGAACTTAGCACACTTGTCTTGCAGCTGAGAAAACAGCAAAACACCTTGCAACCAGCAGAGTATTTCAAGGCTGAAAGTTGCCGGACATAATATTGTGCACTGTACACTTCACATGGTTCTCTGAATGTGTGAGATGGTGACATAAATCTGTTTATATTTGATTTGTGTGGAATTTAACAATTCCTTTGGTTTGCAAGGTGTAGTATTGTTGCACCTGTTATTCCGCTCGGGGAGGTTGTTTGATTTATTCTGGATAGTGTGTGGGAGAAACAAAAAAAATTCAAGAGGTTCAATAACAATTTTTTACTTGCAAACTTTGGAACATTAAGATAGAATAACACTGAACAAATTTTAAAATGTAGGCATTTTGGTTAGAAAAGCAACAATATAAAAGCATAAAAATAACACTTCAGAAAATGTGTATGGGAAAAGAAAGAATAAAGATAGAAGGGTATGTAGTCACCACCCATGGATCCAGTGACAAGACTTGACTATTGCAATTTCAAAGTGCTGATTCGAGTCTTGATACACCAGGAATGGGGAAACACATGAAACACAAAGTTCAATGAGTTAATACACACTCAGGCTAGATGAGAATGCACAAGTACCTCCCCGTGGTGGAAAGTTTTACACTGTCTCATAGCACCATAGATCACGAAGCATTTCTGTCATTGATGGTATATGACACCTCAGATGTTACAGCTTCCTCTCTGGTTAGCATAGTTAAGACAAGTCCATGAGAAGGCATGAATACCTTCAGGCTTCGTGTGAGTGTCTCAGTGTCTCTGTACCTTTCCAGAGGGAGGATTTCACACCTGAGCCACTTGTGTAAGTAAGCATGTGCACAAGATGAAGAGCGCTGTCCCACCCTGCAGGATTTACTTTTCACCAGCCCCATTCCTTATCTGCCTCAAAACTCAGCTTGTAGCCTCGGGTGGTGGGTATGCAGCCCCTCTGCAGCTGGGTGGTTACTTTGTGCGTGGTCAGCAAAGCACCTGCTGCTTCTGCAAATGTTTGACACACTGACCATTAACATTCCAGTCCCTCACAAGTATCTATGCAATTTTTTTATTTAAACGGCACACTTTGTTTATGTAAGTGTGTAGGCTTCTATATCTAACTGGGTATTTCAGGCTTGGTTTTATAAGGTACAATTCAAAAAACAGGTTAAAGGAGACCTATGGTCACTGAGATAGTGTAGCAGTAAGAATGCTAGTGAATGAGCATCCCTGATAGGTTTAAATTCAAATCAGTAGAATGGCATTAGTTCATATATACAAAGAAGTTAACTTTCTCTATATTAGTAAGCCCAAGCACAGCTTTAGGGTTTAATTTTTGCCTTTCATGAACTGATGGTCTTGTAACCCTTGTGGATGTAGATATCAAATTTTCATTCTTTATAGATCTTTGTCGAGAGAGTGGGAGGGAATGGCTGTTAAGTTCCCAGAAACTTTGCTTTTTATAGTAAGAGAATATGTTTTAACTTGCTCTCTTAATTTTTTTTTTTTTCATGGAGACTCCAACTTTGCTTTTTATAGTATGAGAATATGTTTTAACTTGCTCTCTTAATTTTTTTTTTCCATGGAGACTCAAAAAAAAAATTTATTTTTTTTTTCATGGAGACTCCATATTAATTGCAATCAAAAATTTCATACTCTAGAAAATGTCACTCTAAAAGAAAAAATGCATGGGGTTTTTATTTCTGTTCTCAAAAGTTGTAAACATGGCATTTATATTCTAATATTTCACATATTATGCTTGCCAAATAATTAAAAGTTGCAAATAATCCCTGCTTTTTTGCAGTACTGGACAAATTCACCTACTATAAATTATGTTGGAAAAAGCTATTGGTTTATAGTCAAAATTATGTTTTGTCTTCTAGAAACTGACAGATACAATCATAAAACACAGAGAGTAGATGAAACCATCCTGCCTACAAGCAAGGTTGCTCTGTCCTAGCAAGATTATAAGGACATCTGCTGTTAGGCTCTTTCTCTGTTGGCAGCTGTGATGGCAGTTTTAGTATATCTTTACTAAGACCAGAAATTGAAAATGAGCTTAGACTAAATCATGGGCTTTGTGGTATACCTGGACAGGCCTTTTTCATTATATTTGGGGTTTCAGAATGAGGTGTGAAGCTGATTCAATTCAGGTAAATTTGAAAAAAAAAAGCCCTATCTCTTTACCCTCTGAATACTGTGACTGTTATTGAAATGATCTCTTTGCTGCATTTGGAAAACATTTGCCTTTCTAAACAGCCCCCTGCCCCCCTTGCAGAATGCACTCTGCACCTGCTGTGTCCAGGCCACTCATCCGACTCAGAGCTTCGTTCTTTCTGCAGCTTTCACCTGAGGAGGGCTATGTCTCTGCTAAGGAAGATTGCTTTTTCTACACTGCCCAGTCACTTGAGGAGGAGGGGCCAGCTGATGCAGCCCTCTTCCGTGCTGAGCTGGCTCTGGTTAGTGGCCCAACTTACCACAGATTTCTTCAGTCTTTGCATTTCGTAGTGAAAGGAGTTGCCTTGCCACTGTCCATGCTTATTTTTTTGGTGTTTGCTGTCTCCGCATTACTCATCCACCATAGGTGGGATGAATTCTGACATTGTAGAAACTGTCATCTAGAGACTGACTTTTTGCATGAGCTGTGAATCTGGCCTGTGATATGTTAATTGCTGAGAGAAAAAAAGTATTTTGATGGTGTTTCCAAAAGTGCATGGCTATCCACTTGTCCTTGCATGCACTGGGCAGCCCTTTGGAAATCTCACCTCTTTAGAGAAATGTTCATGTGCTTATTTTTCTCTGTATCAGAATACATCACTTTTCTACTGTGGAAAGTTTTTGATACTCCCTTTTTGCATGTAATCCACCCTTACAAGGAACACTGTCTTCAAAAGCTGCAAATGCTTCCTCCTAATAATATTCTTCAGCCTTCAACATCAATCAGTGATTATGAGATTTACAAGGTCAAAAGGTGTTCACTTGTACAAACAATGAGGCTTACCTGAGCATTCAGTGCCTTACATAGCCCAGAAGTTACCAATAAGAGCTCAGATTAAAGAGACACAGGAACTAGGGCAGTGCAAAAAAGCAAAGAATCCCCCAACCTCTCCTCTCACAAAATAAAATAAAATAAAATAAACAGAAACAAAACACAAAACCCCAACAAACAACCCAGAATACGCATATATATATATATATGTTTCCCAAGTGTATATTCTCAAAGTTAGTTGGTCTGAACTGGGTCTGATGTCGAAATTATTAGGCCCTAATGTTCTGTGGATTTGAGCAGGAAAGCAGCTTCTAAACACCGGAACTTAATTCATTAGAAAAAAACCTCAGAATTAAACAAAAACCCTGAAATAGATCCTGTCAAGGTGAAAAATCTCAGCATTACTGCTTCTACCAGGTTTTGCTGTTTTTTCATATTTGCAAATGGCACTCTGGCTTAATAACTTGCCTTTAAACAAGACTGCATGTTTTTAATTCTTCAGTTTGTTACCTTTAGCAGTTAGGCAACAGTATTTGTCTTACTCCATTCACTGAGAAGAAGCACGAGTTTTATATTCTAAATAGCCTTTAATTAAAGATGTATTTAAATGATCGGATTAAAACTATCTAAAATATTTGACTTCCATCTGTGGTTCCTATAAGAAAAACACTTGTGAAAAAAAAGCAGTGAAAATACATGACATAATAGAACTGTGAATCGAGTTTGTCAGTTAAATGTGCAAATGGGAAATTAATTGTGCAGTCACCCAACTGAAGATATGTTTTGAGAGTGGACATTCAAGATACTGTTTTTCATAGACAGGTCTGTACTCAGATTTTATTGATATGTCCTGAATTTTCACAATACTGTTTTTAGGGCATAGCTTTGGTAAAACAAATATGCATTTTCAAGAAGATGAGCTGAGAGTAAGTTACAGCCAAGAAGCAGTTTGGGTTAGCAGTTAAGTCTATAGGCTTGAAATATTAAAAAAGAAGTAATCCTTTTTACCCTGAAAAGGAATCAGTGTGTTGAATTACTGCAGACTGTTGCTACTGCTATATTGGATTCATGATATGATTAACTTCAGGGGCTGAAGAGCAAGTTAGAGCCTGTCTCTGTAGATGGGTGCACTGATGTGCTTCATGCAAGTTTGTGATATAGGCATGGCTCTTTACCCAGTGATCATTTTTGTTAGCCTACACTATATTCTTGAGCTCCGTCAGGGAGATGAAATTATAATCAAAGTGTAGTGTATGAAGCACCATATACTAGAGTTTTTGGGGCTTAATTTTATTATAGTATTTAAAAGAATATGAGTCTTGCAAAAAAATATGTTTCATTTAAAAAAAAAAAAAGAGAAAAAAATACTACCCATGTCAATGTCTGGAACTCTTTTTAAAGATTTCATTTCTCATATAAGAGAAATAGAAATATAGGAATACTCATAGTAATCTTGTTGTCAAAAGCAAAATAATTTAAAATCTGTTAAAAAGATCAGGTAATGAACTTCTTGTATAAATGCACTGTAAAATCC
The DNA here is from genome assembly GCA_018697195.1 of Certhia americana. NCBI lineage: Eukaryota > Metazoa > Chordata > Aves > Passeriformes > Certhiidae > Certhia > Certhia americana. The sequence goes on along the minus strand of CM031878.1, from coordinate 30,170,680 downwards.
TGCCATTTCCAGACTATTTTTAAAAAGAGTATTAAAAAAACTGAGCCTAAGAAGTGGAGTCAAGGGAACATTCCTGACATGTGACACCAAGTGAAGCTCATTATTTTTTCCCTGCTAATTTCTGTAAAAGAAAAGAAAGGAGCCCCAGAGAAATCAAAATATATACACCAAGAAGTACAGCAGAATTCTCCCAACACTTCTATCAATAGGCATGAGCATGCCTCAGCCCCGCAACTTACTCTGATTCAGACTCTTGCTTTACTTCAGATATTCTTTGCAACCTTTGAAGAAGTAGTAATAGATTTAATGGAAGCAGAAATTTTTCCTTGTGTTCCATGCTGTGTAAATTTAATTTCAATGTAAAACATGGAATGAAAAAGAAGAAAAATATCAGTATGTAGTGGCTGGTGTGCATGTGTTTGGGGCTTATGTGGTGTGATGGTAACAGCCTGGCTGATTGAATTGCTTTTGTTGTTAGGTGGACTCTGGCGAGGCAGATCTAGCGGATGAGTCCACCTTAGAATCACAGTATTCTCTAGAGAGAGACGTCTTCCAGGATTCAGTGGCAGCTCTGCATGACAGTGCCTGTAGCGGTGAGGTGAACGACAGCTTCCCTCCATTATCAACGCTGAAGGTAAAATCAAGATGGTTTTATTGATTGCAAACTTTGATTTTAAGTGTCAACAAGCTGTATTGTCAGATATAACTATTTTGTGTCATCCTGGATCAAAATGCTCCATTTTTTAACAGGGCAAAATGTTGTTTAAGAGTAGTGCTTATGTCTTGCAGATGTCTTTGTTGAAGAGAGAGGCAGATGGAAAGCACAAAGCTTGGATTTTTGCTAGATAAAGCATGATTTAGCCAGAGGATGGTGAGGTGTAGTGAGCAGTCTGCTAGAAAAATATAATTGTTTTTCAAAGCATAGTAAAGAGTGGTAACACAAAATTACTCTGTTGCTCTATATTTTAGTATGAAAAGCAAGAGTAAATTTTCGTCCTGAATTTTCATAGTGATTAAAATTTAAATTTTCTGCAATTAAAAGTAAATCTGTATATATCAAAACTCTGCTGATAATTTTTATGTAAAGCAATAAATGAAGATTTATTTAGAAGTATTAAGAAAATCAGTAATTTTTTTTGGTTCTTGGTCACGTACCCATAATGGCCTGATTGTATTTTCTTTCTTTCCATCATGCTTCATGTTCTTTTTTTCTTTTAAATCTTTAGATTCATTTCACTAACCTAGAACTTTCTAATTCCATTCTTCTAGCAGTCTTCATTGAAAACCAGAGTTTGCAGTCTGTAGTCTTGAATAGAGTAGCTGCTGCTTTTTCTGTCACATCTGAGCTGCAGTAACTCCTATTAACCTTTCTGGAATATGTTTAGCCCTTATGGGGCACTGGTTAGAAAGCTATATTCATCTTCTAATGGTTTCTCCTAATCTGCTGTGCCAGTGGGACAGCTTGAGTTGTTTAACGCTGTAATTGTTGCATAAATGGATTATGCATTTTACATGCTTAGGTGTGTTTTGTGAGATAGAGGTTGGATTTACATTATATATCACATTGAGGCTCTAGAAATTTTTAGTTATTTTTACCATTGACTTAAAGATAGCTTTGGTTTACATACTCTTTTTACCATAATCCTGACTTTTCAATGTTTGTCTTTATACACCAGTATGAATATTAAGTTCTCATCAAGTAACCTATTCATGACTCAAAAAACAAACATAGTGGGAAAATAAATTCATTAATGAATTTCATTTTGAAGCAAATAAAATGCAGTAAAAATTAAAACAGCATTATTTGACACTGTGACGAATGCAGAGATATTTCAGTTATTTCTGGCTGTGTGTCACTTTGGTGTCAAAGTGTCACTTTGGTGTCAAATTTAAAATAATTGTTAAAATATAGTTAAGATAATGCAGATCTCTAGTGAGGCCACTTGTTACTACAGCTACAAATTCCTGGAATTGTTTTTGTCCTAAAACATTACTAGCTTTTCTTTAAGTGAAATGAAAATTAAAATGTGTATATGATGCAACTCTTAATATGCATATATATAGCATATGAAGTAAATGTTGAGTATGATTTGATGCTTGTTTTCACTTATCTGGAAATGGGTACAAAACAGACTTAAAAGTAGATGTCCGTGCTGTATTTGAAAACTTATGAAATAATGTAAATAAATTATTATATCATGTTCTGTTCTCAAAAAGGTAGGAAATTATGTCATTGATTATATCATGCAGATTAGTTGTATTTAGGCTCTGCTCAATTATCTTCTCGGCTGTTACTTAAACCACTTATTTACTGGTAATCCTTTTTTGATTCTTGTCTGGGGACAGAATAAGCATGTATGCACTTCATGAAAGTTGACTAAAATGAATCTAAGGCTCTTGAGACAAAATGTAGCAAAATATCCCCAAATCCTGGGAAGCATGTCTTCCCATCTTTTTGGAAAAACAATACAACCAACAATTAATAGGGCCAGTGGATAGCAACTTAGACAGATAGAGGTAATTGATTTTGAGTCCTGTTATTGAATTTCAGAAAAAGATCCCTAATATTGATACAGAGCCTCTAAGTCTAACTTCTAAGTCCTTGATGTATCTTTTAAAAATCTAATGGCCTACATGTTTTTAAAATAACTTACTTGATAAGGTCAGCTAGAGAATATTTGAAAGTTGGGGATTTTTTTCCCCAGTATGTTGTGATTATTGAAATCCCTTGAAACATTTCACAGGCAGGGTCTCAGAATCTTGAAAGTGTAAGCAAATGTGTAGAGAACTTAGCCCTAGTGCTGCAGCCATAATTGGTAGATTTGCAGTAATTATTAACTGGTAAATTTCTGTAATTGCACTATTGTATTTCATTGTTGTCACACTTTAAATCCCCCGTATTCATATTTTTCAGAGATTTGACCAAGTTGCTTCTTGTCACTCTTTCTGAGGAAGAGAAATCTTTATATGTTTCTGCTCAGTTAAATGGATGATAACATTACAGTCTTAATATCTGAGCTGCTTGAAATTCCTTTTTGCTTGCTAATTGTGCTAAAAGTAAAGACATTGGTCTTGCAAAGTTCTTTCACCTGAGAAAAACAACTATGCTTGGATTTTAAAAACTTACTGGAGTTATTCAAGTTAGAGTTAGTAACTTATTTTACTGATTTCTGGTATTATAAAGCAAAAGAAATGGTCTAAGAAATCAGGTTCACTTTACAGTAGAATGAATGCCTGTTAGGAACTGCAGATGAGGTTGATCTTGCTGATCTTACAGCAGTATGTTTAAATTCCATGAGATTAGTTTTTGTTTAAGGTTTCAGCATGAAATGTGCTTTTGAATTATACTACAAATGAATGGTGATTTTTTATTGTCTCCTGTGTTGAACAGTCTGTTGGAGAGGAATGTCCAAATGCTGCAGCTGATTTCCATGTATCTGAGAAGAATCTGTACAACATGAATCTGAATCAGAGATTGAGAGATGAAAAGTCTGTAATGGACAGTAGCCTGGAAACTGCAAGTGATTTTACTAAAACAAATCTTCTGACTCTGGAGGTTTCAGATATCAACCAAAATGAAAGTGAAAATATAGCAACATGGAGTGGATCTCAGACAGCATCAGAAATTTTACTAAATACAAGCCTTGCTACTACCACGCAGCTTGATCCCAATGAAAAAGTAAAGTTATTTGTCCTTTTTTTTAAAATAATAATAATAATAATTTTAAAAACATACAGAAAGCCTGTCATTAGACCAAATAATTTTCTGTAGAAATTGTCACAGGCCATTAGCCACGTATATTTCTTTGATGATTAATGTCCTTCAGATGTATAAGCTGACATCAAAACTTTGGGATATAGACCTCTCCAAAACAGGACATTGTTTATGTCATCAAGCTAGTATTTTCTCAGGGGCTGGCAGTACAGGGGTATATACAAGTCTTCTCAGGATTCGCATCATTAGATACTGCTGGACCACAGTGTACTCCCTGGGTGGGACTGGGGAGTTTTCTTAACACTCGTTAACCTTCACAGGGGCATGAGTGCTGGGAGGCGCACAGATGGAATCGGGCCTAGGATGCCAAGGATGGGTGGTATGAATGTCTTGCCATCATGGTATTTTTGTAAGCCTGTGCAGTTCAGCTCAACTGACCTGTGATGCTGCAGTGTGCAAACATAATTTTCCTTTATATGACAGTCACTGTGACATGTGTTTCTTATTTATTCCATTCAGTGATTTATTAAGAAATGCTTAAAAGAGCTGCAATTTCTTACAAGATTTGTTACTTTATTACTGGTAAATATTCAGACATCTATGGTGAATGAATCTGAAGCCTCTGAGTTCATTCTACTAATTCTGATGTCCCTAAATTAAAAGTGCTTTGTGATAGATTTGGTATATTGCCTAAATGAACACAGAAGTCATGATGTTAGTTTGATCTTTGATGAACGGACTTTACCAATGTCTATGTAGGGAATCTGACTTAATTATGTGCATGGTTTTGTGTAAGGCAAAAGCAGTTGAGATCAGTATGACCAATCATATTCTTATCTTGGTAATCTGAGCTGGTGTTATCTTCCCTTATGTTAGGATCAATTGCTTTTAATGGAAAAGAGATGCCCAGTATCTTTGGAGGGAAGCTCCACACCCACAAATTCAATCAAAAACATGTATGAGAAGACTATCACTATTGCAAAAGGCAATTCAAGCCTAGGTAAGTTAGCGAACTTTTTTGTAAAGGGTTCAGGAATATGGCTATTGGTTTCCCTTCTACATTCCCAGTTTTATTAGTAAAAACTAAATATTTTCCATTTAGTGAGATATTCATTCTTTGCTGCTCTTGCCCTGTTTGACTGTGATGGCACTGGATCCATTTGCTGTCACTGTGAACACAAAAGTGAAATATGCCATATGAAAAGTGAAATATGCAATATGGAATATTCCATATGAATATATGGAATTTGTTTTTTCCCACAAAGGAGTTGAGTCTCTCCTAAACATTAACAAAAAAATTTAATGCATTGTTTTTCAATGTATTAATATAGTGGGAAAAAAAGGTATAGCCAAGTAATGCTGTAGAAGAACACTACGGTCAAAGAGCTGCAGATGAGACTTTCAAATATTTGTACACACAAAATGGTCTTGCCTCCTGAGGATGGTCAAAAGGGACTAAACATTCTGCTTGCTTCCTTGCCTCAAATTTGTACTTGAATCCTAAGTGCCTCATGAAGCATGTCATTGATAAATTTGGTAGGTAATATTTGTGACTTCATGATATTATCATTTTGTAATGAAATTCAAAGTTCTCATGTATCTGCAGTCTGCAACTTCCTGAGCGTACTGACTAGAAATGCATTTTGAACTGAACACACACAACAGATGATAATGTTTTTTGTTGTCCTATCCTGCTCTCAGGGGTGGCCCTGGGCAGTGCGAGGGGGAGAACAAAATAGGGCCCTCCCAGAGCCCACACTGGGAAGGTTTTGTGTTGAAAGGCAGTGATGTGTCCCTGTTGTTCATGTGTGTTATGTGTTTGTTTGGTTTGATTTAGGTTCCTGGTGCTGCTTCTTCCAGCCAGCTGCATAATCTTGAAAATTCTCTAGAATTGGTAGGGCAGGATTTTTTGTGGGTGCTGGCTATTAGAAGTAACTCCTCAAGTGCTTTAAAATGCACTGTTCACAGAATTGGATGTTTATAAACAGTCCCAAGTCAGGACTTCCTTGCTGTGCAGAGGTGGCTGTCAGTTTTTTACAGCTATGATGCTGTATTTCAGTGGGCATCTCAGCCTGGGGTAAACTGCTTTCTAATGGCTGGATGCTCAGTCTGCTACATATACAGCCATCCTTCAAAATGGGTCTGGTTTAAAATCGTGGTCTTAAAAATAGAAAGATGTAGAAGAGGCTGATATGAGTATAAGATTTATCTTTCATTGGTACAAGTGGCTTGGTTAACTACTATGTTTATTGATCTCATTGCCAGGCTGTATACAGTGCAGGCCATCATGCATTTTGAAACACCTGGATTTTGTAGAAAAAGGTTTGGCAACTTTACAGTGGCATGTGCTTTTTTAATCTGAAACTGTAGGTCTTCTAAGTGTGACATCAGCCTTGCAGATCTGTAATGATGATGTCATCATAGATAAAGGGAAAGGGGGTCTGTTGTATGTGTGATGTTTTCCTAAAGTGCTATTATACTACCCTCAGTAATGTCTGCTACTATCTTAACCAAACAGTAAGCTTAGGTTCAGAATTTCAAACCACATTTCAGAAAAATAAAAAGTTTTTATTAACCAGTATTGAGATAGTGGAAGTCCACTGGGTGGACTTCAAGGGTTCCAGCCCTGCCCTTCCCACTGCCTTAGTAAAGGACTAAGTTTTTCCTGAAACTGTTCCTAAGTTTTTCATGAACACCAAGTGCCCTGGAGATAATAATGACAACTCATTTGTGTAAGAACAGTCACAATGACACATGAAGGCCATCATAAATCAGTCCCTATAGGTTCCCCATGGGAGAGAAGGGACCAAGAGTATACCTTATTTCACATTACTGGAAAGAAAGTGGAGTTAAAGGGTATAAATACTGAGAAGCAGTATCCTTCTGTGACACAGGTAGGATATTGTTTTAAGTAACTTTTCACAGAAGTCAGGATGCTCTTTCAGGTCTAAGCAATGGCTCGCATAGGAGAGTGGGAAGGAAGCCACTATCTCAGTGGGATCTGATTCATACTTTCTGTTGAAAATTAAGTATTTGTTTTCAGCCTATTAATTACCTATTTAATCAATTTGCCTTCTTTCCAAAGAGAGTTGTCATAAACAAAAGTGAAATGTGTATAAACTCACTGAACCATTAGAGGAGTGGTGATTTTAAATGGGTTTTAAGCAATTTCATTATCTTTCTTATATTTGCTTAAATATTCCACTGTCTTAATTTTTCTTGTATTGACCTGAGTATGTAAACTGACAACAAGGTAAAGGTACTGTGATTGTAATTTGTAATTGCTGTCTTGAAGGGGGGAGTGTAAGAGCAACATTTATAGGTTTGGTGATATTGGTGAGTCAGCTGACTAACTTTTTCTTTCCCTGTGCCCCAAGTTACATTTCTTTATCTTGGCATCCAAAGCTGTAGCTCAAAGACATTAATTGTTTCATGTGTTTTTATGATAGGGATGACAGTAAGTTCAAATAAAGATGGTTTGGGAATGATAGTTCGCAGTGTTATCCATGGAGGCTCAATAAGTCGTGATGGACGGATTGGTGTGGGGGACTGCATCCTGTCCATCAATGAAGAGTCAACCACTAACCTAACCAATGCACAAGCCCGGGCTATGCTGAGACGACATTCACTCATTGGACCAGACATAAAGTAGGTAAAACTAGATGATGATTATGGTAGGGAAAAGCTGATGATCAAAATTTGTTTATTAATTTATGCAAGTATTTTAAATGAAAATTTTATTACACATCAATTTACCTTTAAATTGCAGCATCAGATGGATAATTCTCCTTCAGATTACATCTCCATGTATTTCACAGATGAGATCACTTGTGTGAGAGGCTTCAGATGTTCTTAGAAATCACTGTCATGAGCATCATCATTATTACTGCCCTGCCTAGTTTTATTGAAGGGATAGGATTAGATAGAATTTTGCATTCATAGTATGACTCTTCTAAAGAAAGTTACAATTTTCCCAAGATGTTTGTGGTTCTTGAAGGCGGACTGTCCTGGCCTGTACAAGTCATTTAATTTAGGTTTTTTAAATGAGTTTTGGGTTTGGGTGCCAGACAGAAAGGATGATGTTACTGCAGAAAATTAATACTTCAAACATTTCGGTATGTCTAAGACAAGCAGTAGAAACACTCTGATTTTTGTAGTCGCTTTCAATTTTTTTATTAGTACATATGAATGAACTGTTACTCTTGTGCATAAAATCTGCTCTTGGTAGCAGTAGTTTTAAATTTCCAATAATGAATACGAGTTTTGAGAAATCCACTTGAAGAAGTTTCTTCTTCTCAAGTTCACACAATTTACAAAATTTTAACGGCCCTAAAGTACAATTCTTTCTAATTGCTGTAGTTGTGGGATTAACTTTGCCCACCAGCACTATCTGGAAATGAGGCTGTTCTTGAAGATATGGGTGGAACTGGAGACTCACTAATGCTGGGTTTACTGCTTCGAAGCTTAGTTGCTGTTTTCTCTGTTTAGCCTGTGGTAACACTGATTGGGTCAGATATGGAAATGGATTAATGGAGTTGTTGGTATTAGAAGCCTCTACTTATTCAAGAAGGTGGCCTTGAAAGAATCAGTCCAGTCCCAGTGTGGTTATAGGTACCTGTGGTTAGAACTGAGTTCAGAATGGACAGTAGGGCTTTCCACACTCGCCCAGAAGTATTCTAGCTTGTAAGACACCTAGTATTTTGGGAATAGGTGGGCAAAGTACCTTCAGTATGGGTACTAGGTTTACTCGCTTGCCCCATAGCTGTCATGCATCTAAGATTATGCTTTAATGTAAGCCTGTTTAAATAAAGGGATATGTAATGAATTACACTGTTGTTAATGCTGTCAGGAGTATAAGTGAGTCAGTGTTGATAAAGTGTGATGTTGGTTATTACTGTAGGCTTCCAAACTACAACTCCCAACTGTCATGATTGAAATCAATTGTATGTGCCCATGCACATGTGTGTATATCTGCTTAGAAATACGAACGCTGCAGTACCATTCTTCTGTGAGTCTTTTTAGTGCTGAAGTTTGTGTTAAATACAGGTGTGTTCATTACTTGTGCTTATCCTTTTATAGCTGCTGTATTTTATGCTGTATGACTACAAGTTTTGTTTTGTAGTCTTATTCTTTTGCAGATAATGTTGGAAGTGCTAAAGTCTTGCCTTAGGTGTGGATATTCAGATTTTCCAGAGAAAAATGCATCCTATTTCTGAAAGATATTGGAGAAAAGGGGCAGTTGCTATTCATATTACTCAAGATTTTTGTCTTTGTTTTGCATTTATGTTCTTTGTTGCATTCCTATGACAAGTTTAAAAGTGAAGCCAACTTCTCCACTATAGAAACAGAAAGATAACATCCTTCAGTAGCTTCTAAAGGAGTCTTGCAAGAAAAATGTCAGCATTTTTGGGACTACATAGTTTTGCTGTAGAACTGTTCAGCATAATCAAACCTTACTTTAATTTTTAACTTGAAGGATCAGTACAGGATCCTAGAAACATACTAAGATACAAACATGTGGGTAACACCCCAAATCAGAAATTTGAAGATGAGGAGCTTCGTGTTGAGATAGTTCTTCATGTTTGCTGAGAACGATACATACCCCTCCCCTGTTCCCCTCCTATATTTGTCAATTCAGAGCTAATGTGGTGCATCACCTTGCAGCATTTTTGATTTAAGGGCTATCATTTCAAAGATTTAAGTCGAATCTCTTTGGTTGAAGCTTAGAAAACAAGAGTATGCTACACTCAGATGTGACCATCTAGATACCATTCCTCGTAGTCCTTACTGCAAAATTTACCCCTTAACTTTTAGACTAAGCTTTCTTGGGGTAGCAGGGTGCCCCCACAAAGTGATAAAGCAGTATTTTGCTTCTCAAGCAAAAGTATTTCAAACAGTAGAAAATAGTATTCGCAGAGAAAACACAAAGCTGTTCTTACTGTCTGCGTAAAGGCATTCTTTAATTCTGTTAAAGGATATTTGATTTTGAGTAGTTTAAGAATAAGCAGTCTGAATTTCAGAGTTGCGTATTTAATTTTTTTCCCCTCTGTGTGTAGAAACGCCGATGTGCGGCCTTACTGAATGCATTCTGTTTCACTTCTCACTCTACCTTGCCAGGAGCTCTTATATTTCTGTAATAAAGCTAGTGTTTTGTACTCAGCAGCAGCTGCTTGTAACATCTGTCAGATAATTATAAAGCTGAATTAGAATTCACCTGACTAAATGCGGGGATGAATTCCTTATCAAGAAATAAGAGAGATTGCAATTCCATTTTCCATGCCTCTTAATAATCACTGCTATAGACAATTATAAAGAGCAGATGTTTTCTGGGTTAGATGTAGATGAAGTGGAGGTGGAACAGGACAAAAAAAAGGAAAGGAAGGAAAAAAACCAGCTCACACTTCTACTTACATAAGTATGCCTCTCACATTCAGCATGAGACATTGATATTAATTAACACCATTGTAAAAAGATGCTGCATCGTATGCTTCACATTCTAGATCTTCTCCAGCACCTGCTGATGATCAGGCCCTCTGTTATGTGTGAGTATTGGCAATTCAGAAACTCATTATGGCTCTGTGTTGCAACTTGTCTGTAAAATCATTCCATGCTTTTATGACATCAATAGTAATGTCAGGGATATATCCAGATATAGGTACATATTCTCTTTCTTCTCATGTATGTTTGTGTGTACATGCACATGTGGCTGCACATGTGTATGTGTATACATATATTTGTTTTAATTAAAAGAAGATACAACTGTGTATGTATAATGTATTATACATTTGTATGTGGCTTTAAACTTGAAGATTGGAGCACACTTTCTAAGTCTGGAATGAAAATACCCATATTCTAAAAAAAATATTGCTAATACTTTAAAATTTCCTCTATGTCAGCCACCTGAGATGTGCTCAGAGCACATGTGCATGTTGTGTGTATGTATACAAAATTCACTTATAGAATTGGCATGAGTGCAATGTACTGATATCTGGATTAATCTCAGTGTCATATTTTCTGTGGCACTTACATTTTATTTCCTTCATATGTGCAATGGTTCAAATTGAACCTTAAATGTTAATTACAGTAATTTGTCCTAAGCATTTTCCATACTTTATAATTTATTTGTTGGTGTTTCAAGGTTTTGTGTGGTTGTTCAGTCAAGCATGTGATAAATGTTCCTCTGTACTGCATGCAGTGTTGTGTTTACAAGATATTTTCATATGTACAACCATTGATGTTTCCATTGTCACTGCTTTAGTTGCTAGTGTATATCTCTGGGCATAGGAGAAGTGGTAGCAGTTCTCAAGAAGGAAAACACTTTTCTTCCAAGCTGTACAGCTACAAAAGACAGGAAGATGGATAAACCATGCATATACTTTCCTTTGAAATTGTTGAACTTTAATTTCTCTTCCAGCAAAGAAATCCGACATAGAAGTGGAACGGTCATTTATTTATTTTGTTTTCTCTGTCTTCATATCTGTTTTCTGGCCCTTGTTTCTCTTCCCTGTAGCTGTATTAAGACAATTACCAGTCTGTTTTTCAGATGAACTATTCTGGTGCCTTGGTGGCGTTTTAATTCCACTTTACAGCACAAGTTCAACTGGCTTGATCAGAGGAGCCAAAACCACTTCTTGTTCTGTGCCACTCATCATCCCAGCCACAGGCTGAACTGTTCAGGATGATGCTCAAAGTCTTCAGACCTCACTTGACCTCTGAGTGGGCTCCAACATCAGTCCAGCAAGTGATGGATTTGATAACAAGTGAGGTGTCTGCCTGTGAGCACTAAGCAGGGAAAATACTTTCATTTCTATAGTAGCATGCAGAACAGAGAGCATAGGAGGACAGTCACATCAGTAATGCAGGTAATAAGATCAGTTAGGGAAACCTTTGCAGTTAACTGGACATCAGAAATCACAAGCAAGATACAAAGGTGAACTCCACACTGTATAACTTTTCATGTGTTTGATTCATATAATTTGGTTTTCTTTTATATGTTATTTTTTTGCCAAATGCAAGTGTTCTGGTTTATATTTGTTAAACAACTGAAGCATTACAGAAACCTAAGATAAGACCAAGACTAAACAACTAAAAACAAACTGAATGTTCTGGAATGCCTTAAATTAGCCTATTAGAACTGTAGTTAAGCACTAGAATAGAAATTATGTTTTTTTCCAAAGAGCTAAAATGTAGCAGCTCCAAGTGAGATTATCTGTATTTTATTCCATCTGTGGAAATCAAATAAATAATTCAGTTGCTCAATTTTTTGATGCATTTTTTTAAAAATGGTAAAACAAACCTCTTTTCTTTATAATTCCGGTGCTGTGCGCAGAAAGGGAAGCGAAGGCAGCCTTTTGTAGACATTTTTAAGTAGCATTTAAAACTCTTTAAGAGCATCCTTTGAGTCATACCTTTTTAATGATTCAGCAAAATGTCAGTTATTTAGTCACATAACAAAACGCAATAGGGTTATCCCAGAGGTTGGAGTGCGTATGATTTGCTTGCCCCTTGAGATGAGCTATCTCAAGTGCTCATGTGTAAGGTAAGGACTACAACTACCCTTGGACCTTGGCATGCTGCATAATCATGATTTGCATAATCATACTCCTTGCAGAAAAGGACTAGACAAGAGTTGATATATACTGGACATTGTACCATCAGAGGTCACACTCTGCTGTATACATTCAAGCTGAATCTGGGATAAACCTGTTTCCTTTTTAGGAATGTGCCATTCTCCTTTCCACACTTTGAACCGTAGCTTCCAGCTTCAGTTTAGCATAAAGGAGATTGCCCAGGCCTTCTAGCCAGAAGTTCTGGTTTCTTTACTGTATCTTTTGTCAGGGAAACACTCCATTATTTCCTACTTTTTTTTATAAGTGATGAATATAACTGAATGAATGTTACATTTTCTTACATTGAAATGTAACTTGCAAGGTCTTACAGGGTTTGTAGAGGCATGGTATTCTTATGGGCCTGTTGGGTGAAGCTGCTGCATCAGTATTTGACCCATGAGAGTTGTGGGAGCATAATGTTAGTACTTCACCATAGCTCAACACACTTGGAGTTGGAGAAATGGTTAAAAAATAGTAGTCATTATTCTCCAAAATTCTTTTCTCTCTTGCTTTTTGCTGCTGTCACTGCTGGATATTCACAGAATAGCTGCTGCATGTCTTTAGCATTTCCCAGTGCTAGGATGCCCTCAGGAAAAGCAGATAAGAGTTAATGACCTTGTGCTGAGAATTCATTTCCAAGTGTATGTTCTCAGCACTCCAAAAGGAAAATATGTTGTATCAAGGGGAGTAATGTGTTTTTGAAAAAAAGGCTAGTGCAGAACAGGGAGGTAAGGAAGAGGTAAGGCTGGTGATAACAGAATGGATATGAATTTAGAATGGATATGAATTTAAATAATACTGTTTTAGAAATTTCCATTAAAAGAACTAGGAAGTTACTTCTGTTCAGCACCCTAGACATCTTCATACTGACCCTTTTTGCACTTTTCTAGATATGGTAGATGTGGGAGAAAGTAGGGAACATGGACACATACACAGATCGACAAATTAAGGTGGTGCTTACAATAATTTTTGGTAGAGTGTTTTAGATTGATTGCATTAGTCATATAAAAGTTTATTTGTGTTTCTTCTGATGCTTGATGTATTCAGCAGAAAATGACTGAGAGAGGGAATCAGTGGCAATCATGGTATGACAGGACATCAGTCAGGAATGATGGACAGGAGACAGCTCCTTGTGGAAGCCTCAGACTTGAAAGAGTCTCTTCCCAGCAGCTTACATATCCTTGTGAAATGGCCAAGACCTTTTATTTTTCCTTTAGCCCTGTCTCTTCCATGGGGAAATATGTTTTTTTTTTCTTTTAACAAGGTGATGCATGGCAAGACAGACTTTTTCTGCCCTTTTTCCAGCCTTACTTCTTGGAATACTTGAGTCTTATAGCTAAGCTGTAGATTTTTAGGAAGACAAAGCATGTTAAAGGAGGGATAAGTTGCCCTGCTTATATCATAGTATATACTATGGTATCCTTTTGCCTCCCAGATGGGAGCTTTTCAAGAAATATTCTTCAGGCCTTAATGTTTTTTCCCCCTCTTTGTTTCACTCTCCCCAGTCTGTTGGGCCATTTCTGTTTCTGGCATTCAAACTTCATGTGGAGTCTGCACATCATTTGGCCAATGAAACATGACTATCCAACTGTCCTAAACTGGTTGGAAGTGCATGAAGGCCTGGAAGAAGGAGTTGAGCAGGGGATTGGTCCCTGTGGTGTGCTATAACACATTTTTATGTCCAAACCCATGAAGTATTCTTCACTAAAAGCGCAGAAATCTAAAATAAATAAAAAATCACCCAGAAAAGCACAAAACCTCCTACAGGCCAATTTTCAGAAACATTTTCAGCAGTCATAGAGGGTGGTAATGGTGCCTCAAACCTCACAGATTCTGCAGTGTCTTTGCATGAGGAATCTATGTTTTGAATGAAGCTGGATTGTCTCTTGTTACATTCCTATCACTTTTTAAACACCATTTACTTTAATCACAAAAAATTATGTGCTGTTCAGCTACCTAATTTGACTGTAAATGTGTCCTCGTTGCAAAGTTGCAAAGGATTCATGTAAGTGCTTATTCCCAACATACCAGCACTGAGGCTTTGAAGTTAACAGAGTATTCTTGAGTGGTTTCCTCATATCCAAACCTCACACCCAGTAAATTGAGGACTGGCATTCCTTATGCTAGTTTAATCATATCCCATTTTATTGCAGTATTACATATGTGCCAGCAGAAAATTTAGACGAATACAGGGCCAGTTTGGGACAACAGACAGAGGGAGCTGTGCCACTTGAACTTTTTCCTTCACATATTGTCAGGTGAGTCAAAAGGCTTACTGCTTTCTCCCAAAGAGCTCTCAAATGTAACTTCTTTCATACACCTTTTGGGAAGATACGTTTTATTTTAGAAGAGATGAAAGATGGATGCTTTTTTTTTAGACCAGCATCCACAGCAATAAAAAACTGTTAAAAATACAATTTTTGCTTTGACTAGCAAATTTTTAAGCATTTTTACAATGTTTGATCTGTCCAAAAAGGAGATTGAATTTTTTCTCATCCTTAATTTCTCTTAAGTACCATGCAGTTGGCTTTATGGATTGGCACAAATATGGAAGTGCTTCCAACATAAGATTTTGGTACTGATGGTCTTTCCAGAACATAACTGGAAAGAATAAATTGTGCTGTTCTTCAACTTGAGTTTCAAAAACTCATTGCAGTTACAGTCCAACATTTCATAGTGATTAATAATTGTTTTTTTGCAATTCATCTACAAAAGCAGTAAGTTTAGTTGAATGCTGCTGTTGTAAATGTTCCCATTTTGAAAACAATAAATTGTTTTTAGCTTTGATTTGGTTCTAGTTACTAATATTTTATTCTGTGTTGTGGATTGAAACTTCATTGCATATTAAAAATGGACAGGGAATCTCTGAACACCATATGTATTCTAAAAAATATCAGAGAAAAAAAGTTCCTTATGTGAATCTGGTGTATAAGTTAAGATACTGGCAGGGTGACTCAATATATGAAATTTTCCAGCAAAATCTGATTATGTGGATTCTTTTGAAATAAATTGCATGTTCCTGTTCATCATCAGGGAACTTCCAGAGCTTCCAGAACGCGAAGAGGGTGAAGGAGAAGAAAGTGAACTTCAAAATGCAGCTTTCAGTAACTGGAACCAGCCCAGAAAGTAAGAAAGCTAATCTAGATGCACATTATAAAATATCATCTGAAGTTTAAAGATTTGCAACATATTTTAAGAAGAGTGAAAACCAACAGAATTCCTGCACTTATGTATGTTTTGCATTGCAGGAGTGATTAATGGTTGAATTTACTGCCATTGGGCTAAATCCCTGCAGCCTAGCAGTGTCTTGATTGTTAAAGTAATTTATCTTTACTTATTTCAAGCTGGTTGTCAGGGATCCAGTCAAAAAAGATGAAGAGAAAGATTTGAAGTTTCTATTAGAACCCCAAACAAAGTGACCAGTACTGGACTCAATTACAGAATTTCTGCTTAGTCCAGTAGATAACTTCCACTGAATGACAAACTTTGCACGGAAGAGTTATTTCAGAATTTTTGTAAAATCATTTTGCAAATCCAGGTGTCTTCAGTGTGCAGTTTTGTCATAATTACAGCACATTTTAATTTAATTTGGTCCTTTTTTGGTCACAAAAGGGTCGAACTCTGGAGAGAGCCGAGCAAGTCACTGGGGATCAGCATTGTTGGAGGACGAGGGATGGGAAGCCGCTTGAGTAATGGAGAAGTGATGAGAGGGATCTTTATCAAACACATCCTGGAAGACAGCCCAGCTGGCAAAAATGGAACACTGAAAACTGGAGATCGGATTGTAGAGGTACCATCTGAATGCCTTTTGCTGCAATTCCCCCAGCATCTCAGGAGTCACTGCGATGGATGTGTATGGTGGGCTGACAGCTGTGCAATTGCTACAACTGATACCACTTGAGCCACACAGACTATAGTACCATTTGCTGATGTTTGTGTGCAGATAGCTGCCTGTTAAGTTTTATATGCAAACTGAAACAGATGACTGACTGTGTGAACAGGGGACTACAAAGCTAGCAGTTTGATCTGCCTGTTTGAAAACCAGAATGTGTAGGAAAAAGCTTTAAGAGATTTTTTTACCATTGTATACTGGGTAGCAATAGAAACAGCCAGTGCAAACCATGCAAATGAATGCCAAGATTATTTCCATCTTAAATCTGAATTGATTCACATAAATCCTATGCATCTCGTGCAGGTGTTAAGGTAGGCACAAATTTTTTTCTCCTTACATGAAGAAGTCTGTTACTTGAGATACCTGAGACATCAAGAACATTTTGCCCATGCCTGAGTGTAATGTAGCCAGTAGGATTGGGATTTATCTTCATTTCTCTTCTACTTAGTCCTGTGCTTCCACAGCCACTTCTGCTTTCTCACTTCAAGATATTGAAGAATGAACATACTGAAGGGAATGGATCTTTCCTGGCATGATTATCAGTGTCAGACATTGCCCTATCTCCAGTGTCAGGCTAATTGGAACTGCCTCCATTTAACCATGCTCGATGTCCTTAGCTGAGCATCCTATCAGTAAGAAGCAGAACAAGCAGAGTGATGGAGTTGATGATTCTGGCTCAGACTGGGCTTGACTTACATAGTGGCACTGAAACTGCAGTTTGCTGTTTGTTACAAGATTGATATTGAGGATATTAAAATAATACCTTAGAATAGGTAGTACTTTCTATAACAGGATGGAACAATCTGCAGTGTATAAGAAGTTGGGAGGTGGAATTTTGCTTGAAGGCCACAGAGTTAAAAGCATTAATTTCACCTGAATAACTGGATTTTTATTAGTGAAGTTGTCTCTGACGGTGATGCTTGTAAAAGCTGGAATGGGTAGTGAAATCAAAATGTGTTGTTAATGTGAATGCTTCTGAATGGACAGTTTCAGTTTCTCAAGTTTTGGCATTTGTAAACTTCCACCTCTGTGGTGCATACAGTTTTGCAGACATGGGAAATTGAAGGGTGTTATTGTTCTTGTTCAATTCCTCATAGGTTTAGAATTTTTTGCACACTGTTTTTGTGCTTTTTTATTTGTATTGGATAATTAAGGTTGAGTTAGACAATTAAAAAGTTGTAGGGGTAATCCTCGTAATATAAGTTTGTGTGTTAGAATTGCCACTAACAAATAACCTTTCTGTGTTAGCTTCTAGCTTTTATTGTGGTCATTGTGACAATACTTTACTGATGCTAACCCTGCCTTAACATTGTTCTTACCTGGATAACAGGTCAAATTGTTTTACACGCCCATACATATACAGACATAAAAAAAAAACCAACCAGGAACAAATTTGTCCTTAGCCATCCTGTGTAAATGCATTCTTCCAGAGGATGGAAAACTTTTCAGCTCTGACCTAAAAATTTAATTTCTGAAGAAAGTGTCTAGCAGCTAAAATTGATCTTTTCTTGCTTAAAAAGAAAAAAAAAAAAAGATAAAAGAAAAATGTACACTGTACTGGCATAATACCCCATCGTGAAAGACTCTCCAGCACCTAACAAGTTTCAGTTTGTAAACCTCTGAAAGTCCTGGGTAGTAGTTTTTTTCTTGAGGTGGGATTTGCAGGAAGCAGTATTTGTTAAATGATCCTACTCTCTTCAGGTTATCATATCTCTTCTGTTAATTGCTTGTGGGAAAACTTAGGGAGTTTGACCGAAAAATGTTGAAAAACCTGTTTTTAAAACAGGGGAATAAGAGAATATTTAATATCCTATCAGTGCTCTTGGAAATATCAAACCTGTGTTTGAGGGACTTCAGGCCAAGTCAGTAGAAAGGTCCACTAGAAACAGAGGTTTGGACTTAGGTTTTAGTCAGAAGTTTCCTAACCAAAACTCAGACCTGACTCATGACTCTTGTAGCTTCTTGTAATGTTAAGATGAGGCCTTCCAATTACAGGTGGATGGAATTGACCTCAGAGATGCCAGCCATGAACAAGCTGTGGAAGCCATACGGAAGGCAGGCAATCCTGTAGTCTTTATGGTACAGAGCATTATAAGCAGACCAAGGGTAAGCATAAAGAATGTGAAAAGACATGTAATACATAGTAATAGATGAAGCGAATGTTCAAGATGGTGATATTTGGGAATGGGATATTTAATCCTGAAAGTGCCATCTCAACTATTTTAGGAACAAATATTTGATTTAAGTATTATTTCCATTTAGAATGAAATCGATTTGGATTTGGAAATGCCCTCCAGTACGCCGTCCTCAAACTATTTTGAAAAGCCTCAAGAAAGATAATTTGTTGGGGGGCAGAGTAGGAATCTAACTAAAACCACCTGTTAGAGATTGACAGCGTGTCTGAGGAGCGCATGCAGAAATACAGCACCTGTTAAAAAATTCTGTGGACATTAATGAAAGGACCTAGAACTACACAGAAGTTTTCCGTCACTAAGCTGCATGGACATTGCAGACAAAAGCCACTGAGCTTTATTATAAGTTGCTTGCATCACTAGAAACTAAACTTCCTCATTGTAGAGTCTGTGTAAGCTGCATGTTTATTTACTAGTTGTCTCATAACTCTTGTTCCCCAGCCAGAGTCTCTTTATAGCCCTTCTTCAGCTTCTGCTCCCTGTGGGCAGAAAACTACTAACCCATTTTATCGTCAGTCGTCTAAGGTAAAGTTGCATGAAAAAGCTATATTGAATGTTGATTATTGACACTCCAACTACTAAAGTAATGCTTTTGCATTTGCTGTGATGTGAATTGCTGCTACTGAATGCTTAGGCCCATTTGGCATGGAAATGATGCCATTACTTTATCACTACATTTATTTGGAGAATGCTCCTTTGCTATTTTTAATTGTAGTTCTTTATTTTCAGTTTAAGTTTGTTGGTTTTTTCTTGACTGTGATAACAAACTCTTGTTGCTCTGTAAGCAGAAACATTGCAAATGCTCTTCCTGTACCCATACATTATGTTGTGATCTTCATAAATGGCATTGTTTATTATTTTTATCTTTCAAAACTTGCATTTGTACTTAATAATAAGATCTTACAAGGGAATTTCCTGCTTTTGTTCATGTCCAGTCACCCAAGTAGCTAGCTGCCTGCACACACAAGCTATAATTATGGTAACACTATGTATTTAATCAGGAAGTCAGCTTTAAGTGACATAGCTAATGAGTCCGTTTCTTCCCTTTTGTTTTTTTCATGCAAGTTTAGTAGTTAAAAGAGAACCTGTATATACTCCAGAACAGCCTGAATTATGCAAATGGCCTGTGGAAAGATAGTGATAGTTTTGATAATAAGGAGTTGTTTATCGAGTCTGTGTTTCGTACTGATATCGCTCTGTGTATTTCTGAGTAAGAAACAGTATATCATTGTGATTATGGTCCCATAGCAGTGTTACAGCATGATGCTGTATGAAATGCTAGCTAGTTGCTGATAACTTAGCATCTTGGACACATTGATAAAATTCTGAATGGAAGTTAGTTGAAAAAAGGAAAAAGCAGGAAGAAAAAATCCCATTACTTTAGGCTTTGATTTGAATTGTAAAGAATAGTTAAAGAGAGAAATCCCTTTATTTTAGCATTTGCTCTTCTTGTACTAGATTGTGCAAAAAGTATGATAAATCAAGCTGTTCAGGCAAATGCAAATTTTTGATTTGCTCCATATTTTATCATAGTAGTCAGTCCATATTAGTGCAATGCTGTTGCATGGATTAGTGTTAGGGCTAGAGTTTTAGGAGCTATTCCATCACGAAAAAATAAAAAAGGCAAGATTTTGAATGACTGTAGCTGAACTTCTGTTTCCTCTTCTACTAGGATTTCACTGTTGGTATGTGAAGTGTTTGTGATGCTTATTTTAATTGCCTAAAATTTCAACAACGCAATTTTTAATTGCCTAAAATTCTATGCAGACATGTAATTATTAAAGTGTAATAGGAAATTACAGTAACAATTTACTTTTCAGAAGCTTTTCTTTATAATATTCAAAATCAAATATGAATCACATATGCAGAAAATTTTGTACCCTAGGGGAACAGCCTGTTGACCTTGAGTGACTTGACAGTGAAGAAACCTTGGTTATTCATGGCATTGCTTTGTCACTGCTGAAGATACAGTAGAACCAAGACATTTGTTGTCTTACCAAATGGAATTACTTTTTTTCAACATGGTATTTGAAAATAAATATTTAGGGATGTGTTTACTATTTTCAGGAGCATTTAAAAAAACAAATGCTTTAAGAAATTTTTTAAACAGCACCTTACATTTGGATGAAATTACTGTTGATATAAATGATCCTGGAAGGTTCACATTCCCGTCCATACTGTTTTCCAGCAGTGTTGAACTTGCAGCCCTGAGAATTTACAGGTAATTGCCAGATGGATACACCCAGTGTAGAGATTACTTTTCAGTATACACAGTGTATTTCCAACATACTATTTGAAACCAGAGCTGTTTGCTCCTTATTAAGCACATTCTGATTTTAAAATAGAATATAAATAGTCAAATTATATCCTTTTATTTGGTCTAAATATGTAAACTCTTCTTCTGTTAAATGATAATGAGAAAGTACCTTGCTTTGGGGGAAGACCAGAGTACTTAGTTTCAATAAACTATAAATTCAGGCAGTTACACATGCATATGCACATATACAAAGTGTTCTGTAAAATTTATTACTAGATATGAAATCTGCTTAGAGATGCCTAATATTACTAAGCCCTCACTTTTACAAAATACACAGCAAGTTAAATCAAATTATGAGGATATGTATTTTCAGAACAAAACTAAACCTACTGCATTATTACAGATAACTGTTCATCCTAACCCATAAATCCACATTTTTTTCAATTAATTAATGTGTAAGAGTGTCCCATATGCTGAGATGTTTAAAAAAAAATGTTCAAATATCACAGCACATAAATGCTGTGTAATTTTGCACTTGATGTACTTTGTGGTCTAGAACAAGTGTGAGGATTGGTGCTTTTCCTCTCTGCTGACAGAGCATCAGAAACACAGGGCAAATAGTGTTGTCACATATCTGTTGCAAGTGCAGAATGTGGACCTTGTTTGGTTAGCCCAGACAACTAAATTAATTTGTTCTGGTTCATGAGTGAAAAAGATTCATTTAAAACTTTTTTTTTGCTTAGTTTCTATTATGCTTTCCTTTTAGAACCCTTCCCTGCCTTTCCTGCAGAACAGTGTTTTAAGTATGCCAGCTGTCTTCAGCAGCACTAACCCATTTGCTGATTCTTCTCAGTTCAACACTGCTAAGGTTGGATGATGACACACTACCTTTTCACTCACCAAATATCTTATGTGTGCTTCTTTCCCATTGTTCTCTCTCTGTGTTTAAATTCTTTTATACCAATTTGGGTTATGTGCTATGCTGATGAGTTTGAGAACTCTGTGTAGTGAATTTAAAAGACATAGACATGCATACACATAGAAAAGTTATGGAGAAGTTGAAAAATACCAGCTCCATTAATCACAACCGCTAAATCTGATCTATTCAGAGCTACCAAAGGAGTAGGTTTTCAGTTATAGGATCAGTCCCTGAGGTATATGTTAAAATACCTACTAAGTGTAACTCAGCAGTTGTGAGATATTTTGCTGCTGTGTACTTTTATTAGTTTTTGTGGTTATGACTTTCCAGCTTTGATACCTCTCTTCTATTTTTGCATGAAAAAAACACAAACCAAAGCAAAACCAAAAAAAGGCAACTTTTTTTTTATGATGCTTCATGAAAATATTTTCCCTCTGCTTCTTGAAAATAATTTTAATACACAATGAATAGGATGCTGATGTCTTTGGAAATACAAAAAAAGTTAGACTCTTTTTTTTTTTTTTTTTTTTTTGTGGCTAGTGCTTACTGCATGTTGTTCACAATAGGAACAGGGTTAATGTCTAATAAAAAACCCTTAATCTTAATATGCATGCATTTTTAATTTAATAAAATAATTTCTAGCTGGTTTTACATCCTGGAAGTGACTGTGTCCTTTGTCTATTTTCTCATGTTGTTGAAAATATTGAATGTTCAACAAACACTTATGTTATGATATGTGGTGTATAATTGCATGTGTGTTTTGAAACCTCTGTGTTTGTTACAGTTCCGAGGAAAGGAAGTAGACATAAATGATGACCTGCATTTTTTATATTTCTAAAAGTATTTCTGAAAAACATTGCACACATTTTAAAAGAAAACTTGATGATCCTGTAGTTTATGCATAATTCCTTTCTTAGCATTGATATAAGAATGGCCTTTTGTTATCTCTCTCTTTTTCTGAACTCATTCTCAGAGAGAAACTGATGAATCAGAGTCCTTAGTAACCCCTTAAGTACTTTTGTCCATGTATAAATCAAGTTAATAAAGTTGCTGCAGTTAGTAAAATGAATCTGTAATTGCAAATGAGTTATTGGTTGATAGTACTGTGTATTGCCAAAGGTGCTATAACATGTGGATTTTCTGTTACTGTAGGAGGTATCGAATCCAATTAGGGTTACCTTCCGTTGTTCCCCAACTAACCCTTTTGCTCCCACACCATTCAAGGTTTGTCTTAATTTCCATCAGTTGGTCCTAATGTATGTGTGCTCTACAGTTTTACATGGCCTGTGATTCTGGAATACTGCTTCTTCTTCTGCCTGTGCCTTCATTTTTTCAAGTTCCAGACTTGCTGCTGTTTTCAGTATTTGCTTGGCTGTGATCAGAGTGACCCTGATAGCTATGGGTTCAGCAACTGTTGGCCGCTTTGCATTTTAAATGAAATACTGTGGTGTGGTACACTGAAAGTATTTCATGAGTTAAAGCCTACTAGGGTTTTTTTGTGTTGCCCGATTCAGGGAGCAAAAGTCTTATGTGTGTGTAAACTGTGCTTCTGGCTGTTCAAATGTGTCAGGCTGAGTTCTGCAGGCAGGACATGTTCCCCTCCCCCCAAATGGCATTGTAGCACAGTTCTTACCCTCCTACAAAGGAGCCTTCCTTTCATTTTTATTTCAGTATTTCCTTAAACTTCAGAAATGTTCAGATTACATTATGTTGTTACGCATCCACAGTGGTACAAAAAGATGCATTTTTTTGTCAGTCATATTATGGCGGCTGTAGTTAAAAAGTAGCTATACATTCATGCCTTATAAACCTTCCAGAGATCCTTTACACCGCTTTTGGGGTTTTTTTGGTAATTTTTCTTTAAATTTTGCTGTTCTTGGATGCTGTCACTTACAAGCAGTACTCTAAAGTAATATGTTCATTTTGGTTTTAAAACCAAAGAACTATGGTTTGCTGATCTGGTTTGATCTCACACTTTTATTGGATTTGTGTTACAAGATAATAGTGGTTGGGGAGGCTATGGGGTGACTTTTGTCACATTTTTCTCCCCTGTCCAGCTGAAGAAGGAAGTGATAAGCAGTTTTGGCCTTTAGCTAGGGTCAACCCACCATTACACTGTATTTTCTCATTTTTTCAGGACATCATTTAGCTTTAGTAGAACTCTATGAAGAACTACGAAAAAAGAGTGTTTCTAGAACTTCTCTCCCTTTTGACTCTCCTTGATGTGGAGTGTATTACTAACTTTTCATTTTGTGCACACATGAATTTTTGATTGTGAAAAAAACCTATATTACTAGGTGTGTTTCTAGTCTTCTCTGATTCTGGTAGGTGACAATGTCTTTGCTACAATTTTGTTGCTTCAGTTTAGGGATGTTAGGTATCATCTTAGGAGGTTGACATTGTCTTAGATTTGAAGCATGGTGCAATGTGACTAATGATACAAAAAAAATCATACAACACTTATATATATCTTCTATAAAAATTATTAGCTTGGTTTTCACTTCCCACACTTCTGACACTTAGTGACTCCTTAGTTTAGTTCCTAGAACAAGTTCCTAAGTGAAAGGAAAATCTTTATCAAGCAAAAGCAGAATGAGAGAACTGAAATAGGGCATTTGCAATATCTTTATATCTTTGGAGTTAGAGTGAAGTAATTTATGTTTAGACATGGGACCTTTCTCAAATTTCAAAATTACTAAACTGATAAGTTCCCAGGTTTCTTAAGACCTTCAGTTTGAAAGCTGATAAAGTCTTCTGACGTGTATGGTGTTATTTGTTTCACTGTTGCCTCTAATGAAGAGATTATTACCTGGGTGATTTTGGCACCTAAAGATGCCATCTGAGATACTGTTTTCAAACTTGCTGATGGAGGTAGTGAGAACTGAAATGATTAGAATAGAGTAACAAAGCTAGGGCAACACACCTGAAAACTTGAGTTGTAAACGTACTTGGTTTTCATTTAAAATACTTGTTGTTTACTTTGGTAGCTGATCTGCCAAGTATCAAGGTCTCTTGGGCATGCATAAACTAAATAATGATGATATTCAGAGAGAAGTTTCTTGATTACATATTTACTCTAAGCCAAGCAACATTATACAAATTTCACAAAGTGAAATCCGTTATCAGAATCCATATTCCTCCAGGTAACTGTCTTGAATGGAAGCTTGCAAGGCCGTGGATTTCGGCATTTAGCCATTATATTGCAGTAGTTGTGCATTTATACCTCTTAACTTTTTGTGACTACGAACAGAACGCATCAAAACCAAAAGTATTTGTCTCTTGTGATTTATTTAACCTGTATTCTCCTTTATTTGATCTTCTCTGCGCAGCTTATAGGAAACTAGTAGATGTGACTGAAAAGGTCCAGTCACTATGGATTTCTTCAGTTATCATCTATTTCATCTTGGTTTGTAACTGTCCTTTCAATATGCCAGTTACCTCTTTTTCCCCGTAGGTATTTTTGAAAGTTCCCAGTTTTTGTGTACTGTCTATTTCCTCATATTTGACTTCCTAAGCATATGATGGGAGAAAATTATATGTAATGACTTTTAAAAATAAAATTGGTTATAAGTCTTTTAAAAATCTGGCATTAAAACAAAAGCACTTTCGTCTTCATAAGAGGCTTTTTCTGAAATATAAAGTGGCACATAAAACTTTACTGAATTGGGCTTTTATTGTGAGTTGTTTGCTTCCAGACACTTTTTGGAGTGATGTTTTTTCTTACCTTGCCTGGTGTTTGTTTCTGTCTTTGATCTCTCCACCTTTCTGTGCGCTGTTATTAATTTAGAGTTTCAGCTGCTTGGTATTGGAACTTTGAAGCTATAGTCATTGCCATTTTGACATTTTTGTATACTAGTTTACCCTACAGAGAGCCTGCATCTTCTTAGCCACTTCATTTTTCTTATTCTCCACAGGCATTTGGTCAGTCCGATACAGACTCAGAAAAGACTTCGCTTTTTTTGCCTTTGCCTCCTCCTTCAGCATTTTCAGTAATGAGCTGTGATGTGGCACAGTCCTCTTCTATCAGAGTCCCAGAAGATGCGGAGAAGGAGGATGAGTTTGGTTACAGCTGGAGTAAGTTTTTCCTGTGATAATATTTGAAATACTCAGTGTTAAAATTGCACTGTGTAAGACACAGGTGTGTGTGGGGGGTCCAGTTTGAATTGCATCTTTCTCATATGCATCATGGTTTGGGTACTAAGGTTGCTGTTTTAGTTGTGTGTGGTCAGATGCACATAGTAAAATATAAAACTCATTTCTTTTTCTTCATTGCACTGCAATCTTTTTTTTCTCCATGGTCCAAATTCTTTGTAGGACTACTTGAAGATTTTCAGTGTACTTCAGATAACTGTTGACAGTGATAAAAGTGATAGTATCTGTTACCTGGAAGTGTTACTGGAGAGATTACTTCTTTCGTGTATTAATTTTTTTAAAAAAGTTATAATTATTTTCTGAAGTTAAAAGGAAAACAAGAAGCTAGAAATATTATTATAAATCACCTAAGGCTTAGTTTAAAAGAAGGTGTGGTTTACAATGAAAATTTGGTCATCTCTTTGGGCTTCTGTCAGATACTGCCCACTGAGCACTGATCTTGACTCTCTAGGTGAGTTGTGAAACAGTCTAATGTAAATCTAACCTCTGCATTTTACATTTAGAAAAGATTGTGCAGCGCTATGGAAATCTACCAGGAGAGTTACACATGATTGCGCTGGAAAAAGGAAAGACAGGCCTGGGACTTAGTCTTGCTGGTAACAAAGACCGATCCAGGATGAGTGTCTTTGTAGTGGGGATTGATCCAAATGGAGCAGCTGGAAAAGATGGCAGGTTACAGATTGCAGATGAGTTGCTAGAGGTGAGTTTTTGCAATTAATACTGAAGCCCAAATGTACTGACTTCAAATACCAGATTCTTTTTGAAATATATATGTTTTTCAGTGGACTTTGAAATCCCAAATTTATCCAAGTTTATGTCACTATGCTATCAGATTTTCCTTCTGATGTATGCCGAATATGTATAGCAGGTTTTTTTGTGGTTGTAATAAAATCAAGATGTGGGTTAGATCCCTGTATGAACCATTCACTTAAGAGTTGGACTCAATGATCCTTGTGGATCCCTTCCAACTCAGAAGATTTGGCAATTCTGAACAAAGATGTGTTCAATAGAAGTGTGGGATAACAGCAGTTTCTGAGTTATGGAAATGTATGGAATGGCAATGAATTGCAGACTGTGAAAAATATTGAAGTCCTCCAGTCCATATGTCTGTGGACTACTCCAGACTTTCTAATTACTTCTCTGTTTACTAGAAGTGTGATAATAGCAGAATATTTTTATATTGTGTAACACAGAATGTGGAAATTAAATTGAGGAAACAGGAATAGATTTATTTTTATTATGGACTGCTAACTCATGATCTGATTGGGTGCTGTTTTCTTGTGGAGTGGAGTGACCAAATCACTAAACAATTAACATTTCAAGTACATATGTGAACATAACTTACATTTCTATATTCTACAGCCCAGTTGATGATACTTGGAGATGTATTCCCTACTATAGCTTTTCCCGTTCTTTCTGACGGCAGTAGGTAACATTACTCTCACAGAAATGCTTTGTGTAACTTCAAAGCTATATGTTGAGGTGTTTGAGGATGAACTGGGGAAGTGGAGCAGAGAGGAAATGGTGAATCTGAGGAAAGCTTGAGGGAGACATTGAGAGATTAAATTATATAGGCTGAAACTTTCAGACTAGGAAAGAAATTATGGGATTTGTGGCACTATGGACCAAGTCTCATGGAGGGAACTTTGTTGCAGACTCCAGTGTGCATCAGTGTGAGACAGTTCACTTGAAACATCTGTTTTTAAAATCCTGATGTTGAAGAGCTTGAATAATCTGAATACATGTTGAAACATATCTGTCTGAATCTATCATCTTGATTACTGTTCATAGTGTAAACTTTCAGACTAAAGCTAAGAAATTGCTTCAACCTCTTCTGAGAGGAGACATCTGAGCTTGCTCCCGATATTTCCACATAGCTGTTCCTCAGCTATTGAGGGCTATGTCCCATCCTCCCACTTGGCAGCCTGGCCATATGCATCTCTGCTTCTCTTAGTGCTACCTGTGTGCATTTTATTACTTTCCCTTTGTGTAGGTCTTTATGAATAATTTTTCTTTTCTTGAGTTAACTTCATCACCATGGTTTTCCTGTTTTCAAGAAAAAATACAACTAATAAAATGCAAGCAAATCATGGCCTTAGTCTCCTACCTGATTCATAGGTGCTTCAAGGTGTTACAGACTAGTCTGCTCTGCGAAATGGGACAAAAGATTGCCAGGTCAGAGTCACATCTTCAGATAGTAAGTGAGGAGTCATAGAATGTCTTGGATTGGAAGGGACCTTAAGGGTTGTCTGTTTCCAAGTCTTCCTCAATGTCCTGGGTTGCCAACCACCAGATGAAGTAGCTGACGTCCTGTTCAGTCTGGCCTTGAACACTTCCAGGGATGGAGCATCCACAGTTTCTCAGGGCAACCTGTTCCAGTGCTTCACTATCCTCTGAATAAAGAGTTTTTCCTGATATGTAATCTAAAACTTTCTTCTTTCAGGTTAAAGCCATTGCCCCTTGTCATATCCCTATCACTCCATGTAAAAAGTTACTCTTCCTCTTTTTTGTAAGCCCCCTTTAAGTTCTGGAAGGCTGCCAGAGGTCTCCCCAGGGCATGCTCTTCTCTGGGCTAAACAACCACAACTCTCAGCCTGTCTTCACAGGAGAGGTGCTCCAGCCCTCTGATTGTATTCATGGCCCTCCAATGGAGCTGCTCTGACACATTCTTCTTGTGCTGAGAACTCCATAACTGGATGCCATACTTGATGTAGGGTCTCATGAGGGCAGAGTAGAGGGGGAGAATCCCCTCCCTTGACCTGCTGGTCACACCTCTTTGGATGCAGCCCACAATGTCACTGGTCCTCTGGGTTATAAGCCTAGCGTGTTGGTTCATGTCCAGGTTTTCATTCGCAAGAATCCCAATGTCCTTCTCTACGGGATTGCTCTCAATGTTGGTTGTTCCCAGTCCATACTCTTGTATTGGATTGCTCCAACCCAAGTGCAGGACCTTGTAACTGGATTTCTTGCACCTCATGAGATTCTCACAGGCCCACTTAACAAGTGTGTCCAGGTCTCTCCTGATGGTATCCCATCTTTGTGTTTGTCAACTACACCACTCATCTTCTGTCATCTGCAAATCTGCTGAGGGTGTACTCAATTTCTTAATCTCTTTAATTGATAAAGATATCAAAGAGCTCCAGTCCCAGGACAGACTGCTGACTTGTCAGTAGCCTCCACCTGGACACACAGCCTCTGATCACAACTCTATGGTTGCCTCCAGCCAGCCAGTTACTTATCCACCAAACAGTCCACCATTCAAATCTGTCTTTCTCTAATTTGGAGATAAGGACATTGTGTGGAACTTTTTGAAAGGCCTTACAGAGGCTTAGATGTCATTGGTTGCACTGGCTGTTCCAGATCACCTCCTTGTCTTCAATGTGCCTTAACATTGCTTCCATGCGAATCTTTGCTTCATGATGTTCTCTGGTACAGAGATGGGGCTCAATGATCTTTGGTTTCCTAGGCCTTCCTTTCTCTACTTTCAAGAAATGAGAGTGATGTTTGCTTTTTTCCAGTCACTAGGGACTTTACCTGACCTCTGTAACTTCTTAAGTAGGATGGAGAGTTCCTTGGCAACTACATCAGCTAGGTCCCTCAGGAACCTGGATTTCAGATCATCAGACCCCGTTGACTTGTGCCTATTCAGTTTCATCAAGTAGTCTCAAACTTGCTTTTTGCTTACAGTGGGAGAGACTTTGCTTCTCCCAGCCCCCACCTAGAGGTTCACTAACTTGAGAGATGTAAGAAGCCATACTGTCATTGAAGACTGAGGTGAAAAACTTTGAGTTCCTCACCCTTCTCTACATCCATTGCCACCAGCTGTCCATTCTTGTTTGTCAGGGAGGTACATTCTTCTTAGCTTTTCTTTTCTGACCCTTTTATAGAACCCTTTCTGCTAACTCTTCGCATCCCTTGCCAAAGCCCCTTTCTTCTGTGCCTTAGTATTCCTAAACCTATCTCTACACACATCCAAACCATATCCATGTACTCTTCCCTGATCATCTCTCCCTAGTTCCACTGGCTGTGCATTTCTTTCTTAGCCCTCAGTTTGAGGAGCAAATCCTTATTCAGCCAAGCTGGTTTCCAGCTTGCCTGCCATGATTTTTTATACATTGGGATGGAGTATTCTCAAAAAGCTACTGGTGCTGGTGAGGTCCTCTGTCCCTAAGGACAGTTCCTGAGGGAATCTCATCCACTAATTCTTTTAACAACTGGAAATCCATTATTCTAAAGATATTTTAAAGATCCAAAGGGTCAGTTCTGACTCTGCTCTTTTTCAAGTCATGTTGAGATCAGTGATTTTACCAGGTCATGGTCACTGCAGCTGAGGCTGTCTCCAGTCTCAGTGTTTCTGATGAGCTCCTCTGCACTGGTGAGCACTAGGAACACTGCTTCTCTGGTTGGTTTGTCCAATTCCAGGACCAGGAAGTTGTCGTTAACGTGCTCCAGGAGTCTTCTGGATTGCTTGCAGTCAGCTGTACCACCCTCCCAGCAGACATGGAGGTGGTTGAAATCCCTCATCAGGATGAGATCCTGCAAGCATGATGATTCCTGTATCTGAAGCAAGAGGTCTTGTCAATAGGATGACCATGATCAGGCAGCATGTGGTAGACTCCAGCCACAAGGTGTCCCTCACATTTTTCCTCACTGGCTCTTGAGCTGTTTGTGTCCATTTCTCAGCTCTTATGAAGCAGCTCTTCATAATCTATCAATTCCTTAACACACAGCATAGCACAGCTGCCCCTCCTTCCCAGCCTCTCTCTTCTGAGAAGGTTGTAGCCCTTGAGTGAAATGTTCCAGTTGCATGATTCATCCTACCAAATTTCAATGAGAGCAGCTAGATTATAGGATTTGAATTGCACCATTCTGGTTTCCTCTTCCTCTTGTTCATAACCCATGCTGCCCATATTGGTGTAGAGGCACTTAAACTGGATTATCAACCTCTTCACCTTTTGAGAAGAAGCCTCCTTAATTCATTTGGGTCAATTTACAGTTGGCTCCCTACTGCTTCCTAAAGTGTAGGTGTTTCGTGGTTCCTCTCTGACGCAGGGAAGTACATCCCCTTCCTTCTTTCTCATTAAATCTAGTTTAAAACTCTGCTGAATATGCCAGTGTTCAAACTTCTGTGTATGGCTCAGAGATTCAAAGTGCCTGAGATTCATTAAATAATAGCAATCTCATTGCAGGATATAAGCAATTCATTTATTTGTTATGTTTAGAATTTCCCATGGCCCTGCTTAATCACATCATCAGTCATGAAGTCATCCGTGGCAAGTGAAAATAGATGATGTTCCCAGTCAACCTAATATAACTCAGACAATGACATTCTTTAGCACTGAGAGAGTGGTAGTCTAAAGTCGAACTATAGTGAATATTTTTACTGGAAGAAGGGAGTGAAAGTAGGACATAACATAACTCTCTTATTTTTATACTGTTGCTGTTTAGTTAGTGATATGGACTTTTTAAGGCTTAAAAATCAGTTTAAGTGTAAGGAATTAAAGTATTTTGATAAACAATTGCTATTGCTACCTTTTCTTATCTAGATAAATGGCCAAATCCTTTATGGAAGGACTCATCAAAATGCTTCTTCAATAATCAAATGCGCTCCATCTAAAGTTAAAGTAATCTTTATCAGGTAAGTTCTGTTTAAAGGTTTGACTGAAAAGGTTTAATTTTCAATGATCTCAAGTTTCATGCAGTGTTGTTTTTATTTTAATTTTGGTAACATAGATGTGCTTTTGAACACAATCTTACTACTTGTCTTGGACTTTTCTGTTTTGTTGTTTGTATTGCAAGTGCCGGAAATTAAGAACCAGACTTAAACTTGTCCTAAGAAATATGGGGTGGTGCTATTGCCTTTTTACTACATTCTTTAACTGAATATATTGCAGAAACAAAGATGCAGTAAATCAGATGGCTGTTTGCCCTGCAAAGTCAGTAGAAGCTTCACAGTGTACTTCAGGGACACTTCAACACCAAGAGGTAAAGTAAATATTTGTTTTTCTTATTTAACCAAAATGCTAATGTTGTTCTGGATGGAGGAAATACAGTAAGAGAGAAAGAAACTCATAGAAAAACAAGTGAGATTTTTATAAAGTTGTTAAATTTAGTACAGCTGTGATCAACTTTGTTTTGTTTTATATTCTTCTATACTATGAAGTAAGTCTAATATTCCCATTAATGGGGTTTTAGAAGTTTAAGTGAAACTAGAAAAGGAGCATACTCACTTTAAATGTTTGTGCGTTACTTTGTTTTGGTACAAAATGTTGGATATAGTTGCTTATAATTGCATTTTCTTTTTCTCTTAGATTGATATCAGTGTTGCAAACCCGAGTGCATTTTCTGACTTGAGTTCATGTAAAAACATTCGGTATGTGGAACTTCCTAAGGTATGTACTGAAGTTACATCAGTCACGTTTTTATTCAGTAGCCATTCAATTTTATAATTCTGTCCCTCTTACATCAAACAGTCTCTTAGTTACCAGAAGTCAGAAAAGAGATTTCTAGAGATCTATTCTTCCAGTTTGGGAATGGATCCCAAAATTTTCCTTGCAGAAGGACTGTTTTTGATTTGCCAATTGTTTTGTGTCTCTGGAAGAAGTATTCTCTTGTTCTATTTGCCAAGCTTTTTATAACCATCTACTGATGGTTCTTCAGGTAAAATCAATGCCCAATTGTTCAAAGTGAAAACTGAATCACAATTAATCATGTAAGTTTCAAAGGAGTAGGTTTGAATTTAGAAGTGTTCCAGATTTATCTTGGTACTCAGTATACTGTTTGTAGGTTGGTAGAATCTATTCCCGAAATAGTTTAAAACAAAAATATTGGTGCCTTGTGAAACCCCAGACTTGATACGTCAGCAGGCTTCACTAGTCTTTAGTGATTCTAACATTTTGATATTACAGTACTTAACATTTCCATTTTTCTGTTTGCCCCAGGATCAAGGAGGCTTTGGAATTGCCATTAGTGAAGAAGACACAACTAATGGAGTAGTTATTAAAAGCTTAACAGATTATGGTGCGGCTGCAAAGGTGTGAGAATGTTTAAAATCTGATTAGGGAATGAAGAATGTCTTTTGGAGTAGCATCGATAGTTCATATTTTTTATTTTATGTTTTTCCAGGATGGACGTATCAAAGTTGGAGATGTGATTCTGGCAGTGGATGATGAAACTGTTGTGGGATATCCTGTAGAAAAGGTGCTTCTGAAGTGTCAGGAATGTTGCAGAAAGCACACTGCTTAATGTAGGAGGTGTTTGTGTCTTAAACTAGTGAGGTTCTCATGACTATATTTCACTTAATTTTCAAAGCTAGCTAAAAATACAAAGATCTACAGGCACTGACCGGATAAGGAAACTACTGCAAAATAAGCTAAAGCCTAAATTTACAGCTCAACTGTTATTTTACATTAATGCACTAAATTAATCCTCCTATCTCTGCTTCAAATGTGATTTTATTTTCCCTGTGGTTCAGACCTGATGACAGAGAGACACTTAGTAGTGTGATAAAAGCCATGAGCTGTTGCTCAGTAATGACTCTGCATATCTAGTCCACTTTAAAAGTGTTAGAACCAGTTAAACTAATATGTGTAAATTTACATGAGTGAGTTGTATCATTTGTAAATCAAGTCATAAACTGTGCTTATCCATGGTTAGTGTCTGTAGTAACAGCCTAATTATATTCCAAGCATAGTATTTCAAACCTTTGGAGAAAAATATCTCCATTCCTACATAACAAGATTTATTTCTAGCTCTGCAAACTCAATTTGGGTCCTGTAGTAAATCAAGGAGGCCTTTTTTCTAACACCTGCCTTGCTACCAAGAAAAGTTATTCTTTAGGCATGAGTAGGTTACTTTCTGTTTGTTAAAGGGCAGTTAGGAGAGCATCAGTCTTACCTTTGATGTACTGCTATCTCTAAGGCAGTAAATAAGTAAGAGAGAGTGAAGTTGCCTGTAAGTAGGTAGGGGTAGGTAAGCTTTGTAAGAACAGAGACTGAGTTGAAATTTCTGAAAAATATCTCTACTGAAATGTAAAGTCTCAAGAAGATTTGGTGACTTTTCTGTAAGACGGCAGTTGATTTTTAAGGGTTTTCAGTATCGCTTTGAACTAGATTTTACATTACACCCTGCTGTCCTTCTCTCCATTTCACAGTTCTGGTAGTATTTTCAGGTTTTTCTTCCAGAATGACAGTTGCACATTTTTTTAGTTAACTAGATATTTTGGCATTGACTTTCGTGAGACCAGAATTGGGCTCCACCCAGCATTAAAAGGCAATACTTCTGTTTCTCTAATAATTGCTATTCAGATAGTATTTTGTGTAGAGAAGCCATTGAAAGACTGCAGTATTCTCATCTGCTATAGTTTGGCAAAGTTTCATGGAAAAAGGTTTCTTAGAAAAAAACTTTATGTTTGTTCCTTATGAGAAAACCTGCAGGATTATGACTAGTAGCTCCAGTTTGCAGAACTGTTATTCTGCTTTGTTTTTGGTTTGCAAATGAACAATCCAGTTACAGTTTTTATAAGCTTTTCTCTATATCATTCAGTTTATTAGTCTCCTGAAGACATCCAAATCTGTCGTGAGGCTTACAATCAACCCAGCTGAAACAGATAATCTGACTACAGCACCAGTCCCACCCAGCACTGTCCCATCAGAGAAGAGGAATATGCAACCACCAGCAGTTGTCCCCACTTCCAGCTCACCAGAACCAGAAGCAGTGAAAAGTAATGTTTTCTTTGTATTACTGCATTCACTATGGTTGTAACATAAAGACCCAGATTGTAATTTTTCTCTTTTTGTATGCACTGAGCTGTTTTCTGCATTTTCTAGTATTTCCAGATGACAAATTCATATAAATAAAGCATTGTGCCCCATACTGAATACCTACTTCTTGCCTTCCTGTTGCAGAGGCAGGAGGATAAAAATATTTTCTCCTCAATCTCAGACATGCAGCAGGTACCTCTGTCATGGTTGTCTAGAACTAAGTGAAAGTTATTCCTTTGATTGAGGGAGAAGAGTTTCTATCCTAAATAGAATATGTTGTGTACAATATCTTCTTTGGCTGTCCAGAATTAGTTACTTGATGGCATAAAAACTACAGGAGGCATGGCAAATAAATTCCTCCTGAGGAAGAGGGAGATTTGGCAGCATCATTCTCTGTGGATCATCTGTTTAGCTATTGCTGTACAGCTGTCACTGAACTCTGAAAAATGTTTTTTTAAAGTCACTTTCCTAATACTGAACTCTGTTACTGTAACCTGGATGTTTCATTGTTGTTTTAGATACAAGCAGGTCTTCAACTCCAGCCATGTTAACCTCTGATCCAGCTACTTGTCCCATCATTCCTGGATGTGAAACAACCATTGATATCTCCAAAGGGCGGACTGGTCTTGGTCTAAGCATCGTTGGAGGAGCAGACACTTTGCTGGTTGGTTGGAAAAATATGTGTGTCACTCAAGTGAAATAACAGTAATGAAATTAAAGTCTGATAGAAGGGATTTTTTAATCATTTGTTTCTATAGGATTTATAGAAAGATGCAAAAGAAACAAAAATTTAAAAAAGCCCTTTCTGAAATTAAAAATATAAATGAGCTTCTTAAATGTTTTGGTAATCACCATGCATCTGACTTTCATTCCATCTGACTTGTCATTGATAAATTTTAGTAGCAGTTTTCAGTTACTTTTGGTTCAAAATGGTGCCTGTTCCTTCAACATGCAATTTTGTTGTTGTTTTCACTGACAGGGAGCAATCATTATCCATGAAGTGTATGAAGAAGGAGCAGCTTCTAAAGATGGACGACTGTGGGCTGGTGATCAGATACTAGAGGTTTGGTGATTCCTTTGGTTGCTTTTGTTTTTGTTGCTGGCTAAGCCTGTGGTATTTGTCTGCTGGAAGGTGCTACACAATTTGCCATTGTTTGCTTTCATTGCAGGTGAATGGAATTGACCTCAGGAATGCCACACATGATGAAGCCATTAATGTCCTGCGACAGACGCCCCAAAAAGTTCGTCTGACTGTGTACAGAGATGAAGCCCAGTACAAGGAGGAGGACATGTATGATGTGCTGAATATAGAGCTCCAGAAGAAGCCTGGTAAAGGCCTTGGGCTGAGTATTGTTGGGAAAAGGTATGTAATCCACCTGGAGACGCAATGTCTGGAACTTGCTTATCATGTTTCTTTTGTGGTCTGGTACTCAGATCCTGTGGGCTTGAAGAGGCCATACATCCTTTTTTTTGTGCTTAAGCTAACAAATCTTCCCTAGAGGAATTAAGCCAGTGTTACTCAACAAAAAAATGAGACAATTTTTGTTTTGTTCCCAATAGCAAGCCATAAATATGACTGTCAAATAATACTGTAATGTAAAATTTGTGTGTGTATTTGCAGGAATGACACAGGTGTGTTTGTGTCAGACATCGTCAAAGGAGGAATAGCAGATACAGATGGGAGATTGATGCAAGGAGACCAGATATTGACAGTGAATGGAGAGGATGTCCGAAACGCTAACCAGGAGGCTGTTGCAGCTTTGCTAAAGGTATTGTGAAAAGACAAGATGGATAAGAGTGAAAAACTGAGATCCAGATTTTTTGAAAGCTTTAACTTTATTTAGACTGAGATCAGACTGTTATTGGGATATAAGTGAGATGAGTTGGGGATCCAAATTTAAGTAAGCTTCCTGAAATCTAGAGCATTCAGATTTCAGTACGCTGCCTGATAAAACTGGCAGTAGTGGTGAAACAGAAAGCCATATATTTATGAATGTAGGGCTTATAGAAGACCTTTATAGAATACCATTACCTAGACCAACCAAATACTTAACATTGTATTTTGTTGATCAAACTGATAGCTGGTTAACTGTCTCACGTTTTCAGAAAGATATGCAGAACTGACTTAAAGTGATGGAGAATTCAGCAGAGTAGTTGTGCTAAAAGTGACTACTTTCATAGTTTGCTTATGAGGCCCTGTAGTGATAGGACAAAAGAGTAAGTTTAGATTAGTTATTAGTTAGAAATTCTTTACTGTGAGGATAGTGAGGCACTGGAATAGGATGCCCAGAGGAGGTGTGGACGCCCTATGCCTGGAAGTATATAAGGCCAGGTTGGATGGGGCTCTGAGAAGCCTGGTCTATTAGAAGTTGTGTTTTGGAATTTTTTTTTGATTATATATAACTTGTGCCAGCTTACATCTATTAAATACTACAATGCATTTTTCAGTGAACAAGCAATTGGTATAAGAAACTGCTTTCTCAGAGTTTACTGAAGTAACTACCTGTACCTGCAGCTCTTGGAGCCAACCTATTCTTGATAATTTTTTTTGTTTCGGATGTCCTTCCCCTATTTTCAAATCAGAATGAAGTCTGATATTTGCTGTAGTCTGGCAGGAAGTCCAGCTGGTCGACCAGCTTGTCTGTTTTTCAGTCCAGAGTTTTGAGACTACATGGTAAGGGGTTCCACTGAGTCAGCATTTTCAAGGGAAAAAAATTTCACAGACGCTAATTACAGCTGTCTCTTGGATACATTGGCACATGGTCATGCTTCTTAACAATCACATTCAAAGGTATCTTTTTCCAAATCTTGAACATGTCTTTGAGATATAGGATTTACTGGGGAACAGAGGTCTTGGGGGAGAACAGTAGTCAGAAAGGTAAATAGGAATTCTGTGTTTTCAGCATGTGCCCATTAGTGAGATGCCAGAACAGGGTCTATGTTGTGACAGTGGACTTACTAGTATACTCTTCTTTGGTTAGGGTACTTTTCCCTTCTTACATGGCAGTTTTTTAATTTTATTTAAGAACACAGCATTTCTTCTTCGTATGCTGTACCTATCCTCTGAATAAAAATTCCTTTTCATGTGGGAGGTTCCTTTCATTTTGACAAGCATTTTGGAGTACCTAAATGAAGATTCTTAGTTTCCACTTACCATTCATATATTCAAGTTTTAAGTAGTTCATCTTTGTAGAAGTGCTTGTAGTTAGTTTTCATAACCCTGAGAAATGGGTTTTTAAAATACCTTGGACAGATTATTGTTAATAATCGGTTAGTTCACACAGTATAAACGGATTAAAACATGGTCTCTCACATGTTAGGCAGCCACTGTTTCCTGTTCAGGTATCCATTCAGTTTTCATTGAAGAGAGTAGGATCTATGAGTTAAATGTCTTGAACTGCCTCAAATGTATTTTGCTAGAAAATTATTTTACAATCTTTGGAAAATTCCAGTGTAGTTTAAGTAAAATGAGATGAATAGAATGTGTAATCAGTCTGAGAGTTCTGCCTGTTCTTGCAGTACTTCTTTTGAAGTATCCTCTAAAGTATGTGAAAAGACTATTAGCTTTTCCCCTCACTAGACTTAATGGATCTGTCAAATGGAAGAATTTAGGAAGAGAGAGAAAGATGTAATGAAACTAAATGGGAATTGATTTATTCACGAGTTCCATTGGAAAGTATTACCTCCTATTTTCACACATTATTTTAAAGTCTCATTTATGGGTTTGTGTATTCATGAGGATGTAGTAATTTTAGGTAGAAATTTCATCAATTTTCCACTTTGAATAAGACTTGTACATATGGTTTGATACAACTAAATTTATGCAACCAAAGAAGAATGGTTTTGCCTGAGCTGTGATCAAGTCTTTCCCAGGACATTGAGAAGTCAACATTATTTATAAAATAAAAAGCGATTTAGTAATAAATCTTTTTTAATGTCACCCCTAAGAGAATAGCAACAGGATATGAGGTATTGAAACCTTGTTTGAATGGATATGTCTGGTTGGTTTTGATATATTGGCCTGTTACTGTGAATTTTTCTGACAAATGCATGAATCTCTCTTAGGATAATAAAGTTAAAACATGATAAATAAAGGCAACCTCATGTATTATTAACTTCTTTGAAAGAATGAAGAAGTTCACACTGACAGCTTCCCTGTGAAAGAAAAAAGCAACAAAACTGAAATTTCTGTATTAATACATTGCAGATTGATGTCTTCTCTTGACGCTACTTGTATTATTTTGAAAGTCTAATTTTCGTAGCCTTGTGATAATAACTTTTCTGTTTTTACAAAAGAATGTCTTGATTCTGAACTGTTTAATTACAGAGGGAATTTTTTTCCTGAGACATGCATTTTATGTAGACATGTGAATACTCAATAGTGTAGTTAAAATCTTAAATGCTAGTGAAAGGACTTTTTAATGTGCAGTCAGTCCTTATAACCCAGATTATTGCTGGGAGCCAGATGCAGAAAGTTCACTTAAACTATAGACATTTAGGAGATTTTCTGCTCAAAAATTCTTAGTTATATTGATGTCTATCCAGAGTAACAGATAATTTCAAAAGTTTGAGAGATGAGTAACTTCCAGTTTAATTACCATGTTCTCAGTCATAGCAAGAGAAATAATGATTAAGAATTTGAGGTGTTACACTATTTTTAGTTTACATAGTAAAAAATGTATGTTGACATTGAAGTTCAAAAGCTATTCCTTATTAAGTACAATTTAATACATTTAGTCCTCTTGTGTGATTTTCATGTCTGCATTGTAATATTGACTAATCCAGTATGAAAACGATCCTGTTCAGTACTGAGTATCATGTACTTTGTGTGTTTAATTGGTCCTGCCATGAACTCTCTCTGCAAAGGGCTCATTTGAGGATTGCTAGTCCATCATTCTTCCCTCTTACCATCTTTTCTTTTTTTTTTTTTTTCTTCTTCTCCCACTTTGCAAAAAGTCACTTAAATATTGTAGGTTTTAGTCTTGTAGACAGGAGAGATGTGTTACCAGTAACTGGTATTTTAGTGTTCCTTAGGTACAGTGAGACTAGAGGTTGGAAGAATAAAAGCTGGACCATTTCACTCTGAGAGGAGAACATCCCAGAGCAGCCAGGTATGTAACTATAAACTCGTTAGTTTAGAAGAAATAATGTTAAATAATGGAAGCAAATAGAAAGATTTGTTTTATGATGACAGTTACTTTTCACATACCTGATCCAAGATGAAAAAATTTTGCTGCTTTTCTGTAGCCATTTTTTATGTTCTGTTATGAACAGGATACAGCCAAAAATATAATCCAGAAATTACTTTGCTCCAGGCTCAAACCTGGAAGCACAGAGAGCTCCAATTCTCATCAATACCAGAAGAAGCTAGAGTCAGCTTTAAACCTCTTTGTTTCTTTCAGAGTAATTGGCATGCAGTGGAGTATTGCTTCAGTAAGCTCAGGGAATTTCTCCATTCCTTGCATGTTCTTATTGCTGTAACCTTGCCTGCCCAGAAGCAGGAAACCTGTGCTCTTTCCATCAGACTTCTCTCATTTATTTTATTATTGGTCTGATGGTAGATTGCTACAGCCTCACATCAATTTCTGCGATTGAAATCATCTTCCATGGTGTAGCAGCTTGCACTGTGATTCTTTTGAGTAGGAGCTACAGTTCTGAAAGCTCTGAAAATTACTTTAAGAACTTCCTCTGGTTGTGAACTGGAGAGGAAAATTATCAAGTATTAAATATAAATAGTTTTAAGACATAATTAAAATTCAAGTGAGCAGGTTAAGACTAGATAAGGCTGACATGTTAGGCTCTCTTCAGAATTTGTATTGCTAAACAACATGAAAACATGCAAACTGGCTGATCTTAATCTAAGATGAAGTTTTGAATGTTTTGAAGAGTGTGTCACAGTCAGTGAACTATTTTCACTAGGATCCATGTTGTTCCTTTACTTGCCCTTCAATTATAGTGAAAATCTTTCCAGAAATTGTGCAGGTCAAGTTGAGTGGAGAGTCTGATCTTAGTTGTAGCTGATGCAGCAGGTGAACATTTGAGAGCCCACATGAGAATGTACTGAGATCTGTCTTTTGTATTCTGTCCCTACTGTGGTACTTGAGGTTGACTTACATTAGAAGATCTCTATAAGGTGATAGAAGGTGCAGATACCAGGGCCGTGTTGGGCCTTCAGAAGAAGCACTTCAAAGCTTTGCGTGGTGTTGTAGAAATACAGTCTCTGTTGGTCTAATGATGCTTCAAGGAAGAGCCATCTACAGTGACCAAAAAGTTGGTGGAGTTTTCTGACTCAGTTTTAACTGGGTACAGAAAAAATAAAATACTGCAGAAAATAAACTGGATACAGCAAGTTCCAATTTTTCTTTTAGTAGCTGGGTCAGTGAAGCTCTTCTCTAATCTCACTCTAACGTTGTGCATAGGTCAGTGAAGGAAGTGGCAGTCTCTCATCGTTTGGTTTCCCAGTTTCTGGGCCCAGTGCACCTGAGGTCTTTGAAAGCAGCCTAAAGAGGAATACCAGTAAGTCGGAGAGTTTTTTGGTGCTTTCAGTATTTTATGCATGTTAACTGGAAGCTGAGATGTTTCTGTTAATATGTTATAACTATGTGATGTAGGCCTCAAGGTGATTCCTTAGTCAGTAAAATGCTGTAGAAGCGGTTTCTGTTCAGTACATCATATATATCTTGTAGTAGCTTTTAATAAAAGAAACTAGCAGCTTCTTTGTCAGCAGTTCAGATATTTACAATCTAAGTTGAGCCATAGTTTTATATTTAATCTAAATATGTCATATTGTCATGTGACAAGCCGTGTCATTCATAGAAGTCCAGATACATGTGGAATAGCTGTCTCATGCTTAAATTTAGAACAAAATTATTAATGATCAAAGTATTGTTAGAAAATAATGGTTCTTTTCTATTATATTTGAGCATGCTTAGCAGTCTTATTCCGAAAGTTATTTAAATGAAGAAAATGATTGATTCTTCCACCTACTTTAGAAGTATTTTGATCCAATTATTGTAATGGAGGCCGCTATCAAAATCAGATTAAAATGTATATATCAAACAAGCAGAGAGTTAGAATCATCATAGCAATTTGAATAACTTTATTGAAAAAATTTTCAAGGAATCCTAATTTAATTTTTTAAAAATTTATTTTAATTCATTTGACAGCAGCTTCTGAAATACAGGGACTAAGAACAGTTGAAATAAAAAAGGTAAGTTGTAGCATTCAGTGGCATGTATCAGGACTCAGTTTTGTGAATGTTGTGAGTAGGTGTCTTTAGAGAATGAAAGATGTCTAGTCCTGTTCATTGTTTTAAGAAAGAAACAGGAAATTAATTTTTCTACCTTTCCAGTTTAGGACTGTACAATCTCT
Organism: Certhia americana; assembly: GCA_018697195.1. Taxonomy (NCBI): domain Eukaryota; kingdom Metazoa; phylum Chordata; class Aves; order Passeriformes; family Certhiidae; genus Certhia; species Certhia americana. The sequence goes on along the minus strand of CM031878.1, from coordinate 30,128,811 downwards.
ACTACCTATTTTTTTACTTATGTTATCATGCTTTGTGAGTTGTGTTGAAAGCAAAAGGAAGAGATACTGGGACATAATTTTATTGTTACCAGATTGAGTTTAATGCAGACTGTGTTTTGTAAAGTCAGGCTAATTTTACCAAAGTTGGAAGGCTGTTTTTTGGTATTTGATATTTTTCTTCACACATATTTCTAATGAGTAAGTTTTTGCATGAAAGCTGCCAGGTTTTCAAGTGTGAAATTCAGTTACCTTCAATATGTGAGCTTAGTCACAAACTAATGTTATTTTCCAAAATATATATTTGTCTTTGAATGGCATCTAGTTCACTTGATTACATGGATTGTATTCTGCCATTCTCTTTTTACAGTAGAATCTGCAAATACCAGTTTGCAATAGCAGTTTTGAGAGTGAGGTATTTGGGTAAACAGCTGGTTTTGCTCTTCAACATTTGGGCACTAGGGGGAGCATAAAGATTAATTCTAGTCTTCAGGAGATTCATAACAGTATATTCATGTAGACAGTACTAAGGGCAGCAGTCCCATCTCATTGGGTTTCCTTGGTCAGACCTCTGTGCTGACATTAAGAGTCAGGTACAGAATTCTGTAGTTATTTAGTTTAGTTAAGATAAAACACACAACTAAATCACAAAATTTTCACCGAGCACTGAGAAGAAACATCTATTCTGGTCTCTCTGCTTTCTTGAAGTGATGCAAAGCATATAAGCTTAAAAACTGGCTTGACACAAGAATTCTAATTTTCATAAAATAGGGGGTTTAGCGATCTTTTGAGGGAAGCCTACAATTATCTATTTGTTTCTTTCCAGAAAAATCTAATCTTGTTTTCATTACCATAACAGAGCCCTGCAGATTCATTAGGAGTGAGCATTGCTGGAGGTGTAGGAAGTCCTCTTGGAGATGTTCCTATATTTATTGCCATGATGCACCCAAATGGAGTTGCAGCTCAGACTCAGAAATTAAGAGTAAGTTAATTGTTAAGAAGGCTGTAAAGATTGCATGGGTAATGCACTGTAATTATTCTAGATAGGCAGTAAACTAGCAGTTCAGTGATACAGTTATAAGTGCTTCTGGAAAGGATTCGTGCTGCTGGATTGGTGAAAAAGGAACTCAGATTGGTAGCATGGGAGAGTGTAATTGCTGGCATATGCTAACTTAACAAAGGAGGTCCTAAAGCAGTTTTTGGATCTTAGAGGTAGTCAGCTTGTGAAAATTAAAAGTATAGAAGGAGGTTCAGAAGGATGCATTCTATAAACGAGTGCCACTGCTGAGTGTAGTGGTCGTTCCTGCAAATGTAAGTGTGCAGTCTCTCAGATTTATCTCTCATGTTTCCCATACTTAGGCTAGCGAGAGTACATTTTAAGCTCTGAGTTAGAGGGGCAGATTTTATCTGAAACTGTACATAAATGTGTGCTATATCCAATTTGCATCAAAGGTTGGTTGAATTTGACTCTGGTTTCTTGGAAAATGTTATTCCAAGATGAAGTCAGACAGAATCTCTGATGATAATTTGCTACTTCAGTCTCTCTGTCTTAGGTGACGTGCAAAATGCATTAATGTTTTTTAACAGGTGTATTTATAGAGTTTTAGGATCAGTTCTGTAAAGCATCAGTACTTTTTATACTGCTTACACTAAACCAGAGCAATTTGCTAATTCTGAAGTTGAATTACCTGCCTTCATATTGGGTCATTTTGTAGTTCTGCTATTTTTGAAAGTGACAAATTTATGTAACTAAGTTAGATTTTCTACATTTTCTTGTGTAGGTTGGGGACAGGATTGTTAGCATCTGTGGAACATCTACCGAGGGCATGACTCATTCCCAAGCTGTTAATATCTTAAAAAATGCTTCAGGCACTATTGAGTTGCAGGTAAAAAATCCTCAGTGACATTTTGAATATTTTCTAAATACTGTTTTTTCAGTTGCTACATTAAACTCTTTTAGTGTCAGCATTCTTATACCACTGATTTCCAACCTCTGTTCCTAGGTTGTAGCTGGAGGAGAAGTGAGTGTCATAACTGGTCAGCAGCAGGATCCACCTACATCCAGTCTTTCCTTTGCAGGACTATCTTCAACTGGAATTTTTCAGGATGATTTAGGGTCAGTAACTATTGAACAGCTTCTATAGCCTGCTACTTTAAATGATATTCAACCTATAAACCTTAAAAATTCTAGCAAATAATGGAGGACATTTTTGGCTTAATTATGATTAACATATTTGGTACACATGGGACCTGTGGGCTGTAGGTTCTCTTCTGTGTTTTTCATGTTGCAGTATGCTGCACTACAATTTTTTTTTTTTTTTTTACTCTCTGTAGAGTTGTGATGTGGTCTGGTTTCTTCTACAGTCTCTGTTGTTTCACTGAGATTGTGTAGCTGGCATTAATTGATACACCAAAGAAATTCTCTTTCTGCTGTTGTATCTGTGTTTCTGTAGTGTTCTGTCTAGTGCTGGAATATCAGATGTTTCTGGTGTATAATGTATACTGCTTCTGGAATTCTGCAAGGTGCATTATGTAAACAAGTTGTGCATCAAACTCCATTGTAAATCTGAGGCATTTTTTTCTTTTAGGAATTGGATAAGAGAAAAAGGATTCTTTAGCCACACATACCTACTTTGAAAAGCAGAATTCCAAAATTTCTTGCTATCAAAATATATGTGGGAAAATACGCCTATAAATGATGTATAATAAACACGTTCATAAAAATACACAGTCATCTTTTAGGAGAGAAGCAGTTAAACCTTAATAGCATAAACTATTTTACCTAGTATTAGCCATTACAGAATTTTTAAAGTAGATGTTATGGAATCTGGAGATACTGCCAGTACCTCTCTACTTCACTAGTAAGCACTATTGGTGCCACATAGCAGCCATAACTATGCCCTGAGCTGTGTATCTGAAATAGCTACTTTTATATAGTAATATAGGCATTAGGTAGTTTAGAGTGTTTTACATGAACTGAAATATCCAGTTCTTTATACCAAAAGTATTTGTAGTTATAGTGGAAAGAAAAATGTATTTGTTAACTTAAAAGGAGAAAAGGAGTAATGTTTTTTGTTAAATATTCTGTGTGTTAAATCCAAAGTTCAGACAAAAAAACTCTTCCCTTTTCTTAGACCTCCTCAGTACAAGACCATTACTTTGGACAGAGGACCAGATGGCCTTGGCTTTAGTATTGTGGGTGGCTATGGCAGTCCCCATGGAGATTTACCCATTTATGTGAAGACGGTGTTTGCAAAGGTAGGTGGAAATTTGTTCAATCAATCCATTTAGTAGTTCGCTGAAGTTACTGTTATAAATCATGGCCTGGGTTTGCAGTCAAAAGAACGTTACAGTTTCTCACAGCTTTTCCTTTTTAGTGCAAAGGCTGATCAAAATGTGCTTGCAGCATTTTGAAGGCTGTGAATTTCAAAGATTGAGAATTTCCAAATATACATGATTCAGCCTGTTAGTAGTCTTGTCCACCTCTCAAGACTAGAATTGTGTAAATGCTTAGGGAAAAAAAAATCTCCCTTGCCTTATATTTAGAGTGTGTTTACTTCAAGTAGTAGAGGGAAATGTTTAATTGAATTCAGACTGGACCTTCAGAGAAATTCAGATGCTGACCTGGATTTGATAATTTGGATGGCTCTAGGAAACAGGAGAGAGAGAAAACTGGAATCATGAATGCTGAATTCTTTATGGTAAATCAAAGTATAAAGCTGTCCTGTACATCACTTGGTGAAAAGTTCTCCAGGCCTTGAAAATGTTACTTCTGTAATACTAGAGTTTAAATCTTACATTAGCTGGAAAAAAAGGGTTAAGGGAACCAAACAATCATGTAGATCCAATTTCTAGATGTGGAACCTAGATGTGGGCAGGGTGTACTGCAGAATTAGCAGTCTTCACAACAGTTGGCCTGTATGTATCCCTAAAACCCAAAAATGTTGCAAGGGGTTTTCTTTTCAGGGCTGTGTGTCAGGAAGAAAAAGAAATGTGTGAGTTCATAGTTGTTTTATCATTCCAGGGTGCAGCAGCAGAAGATGGACGCCTCAAGAGAGGAGATCAAATCATTGCTGTGAATGGGCAGAGTTTAGAAGGGGTGACCCATGAGGAAGCAGTTGCTATTCTGAAAAGGACAAAAGGAACAGTCACTTTGACTGTATTGTCATGAACTGTCTGCCTGACTGGTTAGAGTCAATAAGACAATATTGTTTACTTTCCACATAGTAAAAAGAATGGAAATGTTTGTGTAGTCTTGCTCTTTCAGCTTCACAGGACTGTTTTACAGCATTGAAGAAAAGTACCATTTAACCATATTTTTGTATACATTAAAAGTACTTCTCTTCCTGTCAGCACTGGGATGATACTATGTTAACTATGGAAACACCTGGATATTTTTCTTATTAGTAAGTCACCACGAAAAAGAAATGTTTTCATTGATAACCAAACAAGAAAACTGAAATGTTTTGGTAAGAGACTTTGAATATTTAGTCTCAAAGATATTTGAATAATGTTGAAAAAGTGGTAAATTCACCAAGTCAGCAAGGAGGTTGCCTGGGTAGCAGTAGTCAGAAAACAGGAGTAAAGTTATTGAAGAAAGAAGGTATTTCTAAAACAGAGATTTGGGATATAAGGGGGGAAAGTATGTAACTTGCAGGCAAATGGTTAATAGACCAGTAGGTTCTTTGGAACTAGATGATCTTTAGGGTTCCTTTCAACCCAAACTGTTCAATGACCATATTATTTCACAATGCTCAAGTAGAAAGAACTAGGTTGGTGACTTGGGGTGGATTATTTCGCTTGTCCTCTTGTGCATTTGAAGTTATTAAGTCATGGTGTATCTGTAAAGGAAAAAAAAAAAAAAATACTGTGTGTCACTTGGCTTAGGTTTGAGGGTTTCATTATTTTGTCATTGGGGGGGGCAGTGTTGGTGGTGGTGATGGTGGGTTTTGGGTTTGTTTGTTTGTTTTCTTTTTGGGTTTTGTGGAACTTGTGCTCAGGGCTGAAAATTCTGTTACTAGTGGAAACTATTCCTGGTGATTGAGAATGCCCAGCAATTCCAGTATTAGAAGAGCTGGACTTTTCAAATAGGAATATTTTGTAGTTTTGATGGGTGAAAACAACTTCCCTAATATGAAGTGTCTGTAAGCAAGGTGCAAGACTACGTACAGGATCACTGTAGACATTTCTTCAAGCTGCTTGCATCAGAGCCATGAACAAACCTCTCAGAGCAGCTCTGCTTAGCTGCCAGCAGTTGTCTGGATATTGCCAGTGTGGAAGGAGTTGACATTAATTGTGTTGCTGCCATTATCACTAGCAGCAAAGGTGGAGTCCTCCTTGAACTGAGGATGTATACAGCCAGGAGTAATGGGGTGAAGATGGGTAAAGACCTGAAAATGCTTCACAGTGGAGGTGAGTAGTAAGACAGCAGTGAAGGCTTACATCAGTAATAAGCAGAAGAGGAGCTTTGACAGCTACAACTATTATTTTGGGGATATTAATTTTAGAGGCACAGATAAAAGTGTCTAGTAAGTACAATGCAACTGTGGAACTGTTCTTTTGATCAGCAGCATGGTCAATAAATACATCACTTTCTCATCACTAAAACTTTATCTAAAAACTGCACTCAATGAAACACTCAGCTGATTGTAACCTGCCTGCCTTTGCCTGCTATGCTCTTAAGAATCTGGCTAATAAAGCATGCTTTTCCCATGATATTTTCCTGCAGAAAAATTGCGCTGAGTCTTTTGAGAGAGGAGATACCAGTCAAACTCGTATGCTATTTAGCAGCAGGATGCTTTGTGTTAATTAGCAAAAATGGAATTTTAGTGAGATGCTCACTGTATCAACTATTACTTAAGAGATGTATGAACTGAAAATGCAGGCAATGGTCAGGCCATTATTAGGGGATAATACAAAAGACTAGCATTCATTTTAGTGGGTCACAAAAGTGCTATTAGGAGTGTCTGTCAAATAGTATTAACAAATTGATAGCTGTGTGTAAGTGAATTAACAAAAAAACCCACTCTCTTTGTCTTTTTAACTATTCTAGAAGTTACACTGTGGTAGCCTAAGATGCAATAAACTAGATGGTACCATTACTGGTTGCTGCTGTTACTGAATTGCTTTTGTACTTATTCCTTGCATAGAGTGAGAAATGCCTACATTAGAGTATGTAAAGTCACTTTAAATAGTATCTATATTTGTAACAAAAGTAGTGTACAGGTATTTTGTTACTGCTCTTGTGTCACAATGGGGGATTTCAATTAATAAATTCCAAACTGTCATGACGAAATAAAGTTCTGGGTGTGTTACTGGTTGCTTTATGATGGCATGCTGGCATTCTTCATTCTCTTGGAAAATACTAATTCAAAAGAATTTATTAGTTAAAAAAAGACATTACTCTTGATGTGAACCTCAAAGCACCTGCTAAAAATTGGGTTTTTTTCTTTTTTTTTTAAACTTCATCTTCACTTGTTAAGTCATAGTAAATTCATGAAACTGTGAAGCTGTCTTGCTCTGAGCATTAGTCATCTTTTGAAAAGCATTTCTTCAGGCATGGGATATGTCATGAGGGGGAAAAAATAGTGGGCTGTGGAGCTTGGGACTCAGAGAACAGGGTCTCCCCCATGCCCCATGCCAGGGAACTTTTGCATGACCACTGCTTTGTGGCTGCCATGCACTGGACCATGTAGTAATAGACTTTATAGGATGTTTGGTATTCTTTATCATTTGGTGTTCTACAGAACTTTTCAGTTACAGGGGTTAGTCCTGTAGAGGTACTGTGGCCCAGTTCTACCAAGTTTTATGGTTTTGGTTACAGTTTTTCCGTGTTACTGTGTTACAGGTTCAGAAGGGCCTGACATCTTAAAGGCTTCGTTCCATTGTCTGCTCAGATATCTAGCCTTTTGTTTTAACGCTGCTTAACTTTCAGCTATTTATTGCTATGGGGTAGTCAGAGTGGTATTAATGGAAAGGTCTTTAATTTTAGAGTGGTATTAATGAAAGAGACTGTCACTTTTTGAAAGCATGGGACTGGACAAAAAAAAAGCTGATTCCTAAGAATGCACGTATTTCATTTCTTGACAGTGAGCAGGTATTGTTGGCATGACTGCTTTTCAGTTCATTCCTCTGTTAGATTTTATTTCGGGGTTTCTTTATGGTAGCAGTAGTTGCTAATTCTCAGCTGGGAGAAGGGTTGGAATTTAATACATATTGCTGATCCCCTTTTCCTTCATTCTATTTAGTCTCTTTTTATAAAAAAAAAAAAAAAAAAAAAAAAAGGCTGTATGTTTTATAGAACTAGATGAAGAAAAACGTGTCATCTTTTTTGCTAAGTGTCAAGAAGATATTTTGTTTTGCTGTCAGAGACTTGCAAGTAATGTAGATGTACTTAATACTTTTAATAGTGTTTTGCAAAGAAAGCATTACCTCAAAATGGGAGTGACATTGGAAAGGGGCATCTATTAGATTTCTACACACACTTTTTCTTGCTTTTTAGAAACAAATAGTTTGAAGCATCTAAAATATTTCTGTGTAGAGGGCACTTCTGTTTTAAGCTCCAATTGAAGCTACTAAGAGCAAAGTTTTCACTTTCATTACAAATATTATTAAAGCTGTAAATATTTTTATTAGTAAACAGTATTGTCCTAGCATGTTCAACACCTGCAGTGTGGATTTTTCTTGTATAACTGGTCATCATGAATGTTCCTCAGCAGATACATAGATTTTTTAATATAATGTGTTTTGGTCCATAGCTGGTGTTGCACGGTAATGCATTAACATTTGAAGTTCAGCCACCTGTATTCATGGAAGTGGTAACAAAGGCAGGTAAGAAGATCCAATTCAAACACTTGAGAAGAATACACCTAATGATGCCCAAGCAGACTGACGTTTCTATGTTCTTATTCTCCTGTCATAAAATCTTTCTAAGTTATATATCCAGTTTGTCCATAGGCAGATAAGAGAGAGCTTATTGTCCAAGAGCAGAAGCTTTGAATTTGTTAACACTTGTTAGTATTCTCTGGTATTTCAGCCTTTGGTATATTATTAGTTAAGATTGCACTTTGTTACGTGAATTCAGTTTAATTAAAAGTATGCTTTGACTGACAAAGGCAGACATTATACCTAAAAGAGAGTGAATGATCTTGAGTACTTCTGTGGGTTGTTGGTTGCCTTTTTAAGTCCTGTGCAGCACTGTTCCACAACAGAGTGTCAGTTTGGTGTGTTTTCTTAGTGTTTTGTTTCTGCTCCTCATTGTCCACAGCCACAGAAGAGACTGTGATACACAGAGAACTGAGGGCATGAAATACATTTAAATGATGCATTATCAGATTTCCTCTACTGCACACCAGTTAGAGATAAAGAAGTTTCTTGTTTGGGCACCTCACACAAGCACTTAGGCTGAGAGATGTGAAAGGTCTCTTCAAGCTCTAATAACTTTCAAGTAACTTGTCATCACAGGGATGCCAAAGCCACTGTGTCCAACACTTTAGGGTTTCACATTATGGGGAATTTTACAAAAAGCAGTGGGAGCAGCATCTTGGGTAGTTAGTAAGTAATAAGTTGCCCTCTCTTTCTGGGGGACTATTTATTGAAAACTGTCAAAAACATGCACAGTTTGTTTTGACTGTAAAAAATATATTCATTATGTGTTGTTACATAGGTAGATAGGTAGATAGATAGATAGACAGATAGATAGATAGATAGATAGATAGATAGATACATCTCAGTACAGTCCTAATTGTTAAGGTAGCAGATGTTCACTGGAATTCATGTTTGTGATAGAGACCACTGAGGATGGGTGATAATAAAAGATTGTCATATGGATAAAGCATTTATCTTTGTTGCTGTTACCAAGACCAGAAGAAGGTTATAACTCTTTTTTCCACATTTTATTTTTTTCCCAAGAGTAGAGTTCTTCTGAAGGTCTAATAAGGTGTTATTCTTCTTATGCTCCTGAAATTAAAAAAAAAAAAAAAAAAAAAAAAAAAAAAAAAAAAAAAATTCAATGTTTCAAATACATAATATTTCTTGGGTTTGATGAATATAAATACATACAGATAGTGCAGAAAAATGTTAATGTTAGGATTCTCTTAGAGAATGCAAGCAACTCCAGATCCAGTGTGTGGGCTGGAGACTACAATTTTGCTGGTTGGGGAATTAAGTAGCACAATTGACACATTAAATGTAGTAAATCAGTGTTGTTTCATGGTGATCTTAAGCACCAGTCAATACCTGTTGCATCTGCAGCTTCCTTTTACATCTGGATGGTACACTATTTGAGTTGCCATGTCCTGGAAAAGTTAGTGTAAGAGAAGTTTTAGGCTCCACCATTTCTCATTGCAAGTTATGCTTCAGTTGAAAATTAAGGTCCAGCAGTGTTTTGGAAGAATAACTGTAGGCTTCTGTCTGTATGAGAAGTTACAAGTCCTGCATACCAGTGCATTCCACAAACTTCACTTGTAGTCCTGGAAATGAGGGCTTGGGTGGCTGGTTGACTGGGGGGGCAGGGTTTAAAAAGATCTGTCCTTCAGCATCTTGGCTGAAATTTAAAGAACATGTAGAGGATCTGAATTTGTTTTGCCTTTATCTCCAGTTCTATCAGGTAGCTCAGGTACCTTCCTTTTTAAGCATATACATAAGGAGAAGTACTCCACTCAAATTTATATTTAATGTAGACCTAGAGGATGTTCTAACTACATACATATGTTGATAATTTCACAAAAATGTTTATGGACACACTCTCTTGGTAAGGCTGTTAGAGATTTTCACAACACTGAATGACAGCAGTGATTGCATTTTTGTTAAATTAACAAAACCTTTGCAGCCAGGATAAATCTCGGAAAGAGAATTGCTTGAAAAAGGTAGGAACCTCCTGGTCTGAGCTGATTTTCCTATTGTGAGTGAGCATTTTCTGTCCAGTCTATGCTTCATCTACCCAAGAACAATTGGGCTTTTGTTTGATTCAAATAGAAGCTGACCATCAGAATTCTGTGTATATAATCTCCCTCTGGACAAAGGCTTTTTTTCTATTGTGGTTACTAGAGCAGGAAGAAAAAGAATACGACTGGACCTTTGCTTTAAGAGCAGATTTATGGAATGTTAACATTTAGTAGAAATAACAGTTTATTGTTTGCTGTAATATATTCTCTTCTTTCCTCTTTAAGTCAGACTCTCTTCAAAGCTAGCTATTTTGTCAGCAGCCAAACATTCTTGTCTGCACTTCTCCTGCTCTCATTTCTTTTGATTGGTGTGTTCATTGAGCTGGGGGGTGGGGTGGGAATTATGTGTGAGGGGAGGTGTCAAAGGCAGTGTGTGTGCTCATGCACATATGTGCAAGTGTTGATCTGGGAGTAGTACTGTGTATGTGCTAACTATTGGCCTGCAGATATTTCCTGCCAGGTATGGGGTGGGGTTTTTTTTTCTTACAGAAGAAATTAAAATAGGTACTCTAATCCTACTTAATATGTATAGGTTCTCAAAGGATTTTTAAAAAGAGAATAAATATTTGATCTATTTTAATGTCAGGCAAAACTGCAGCAGAGGCATTATCTGTTTCTTCTTTGTGATTTTGTGATTCCCAGTGAACCTTTTTCTAATGAGAATGTACATCTTTTCTATTAGTCTGGTAAGTTTAACAATGGAACACATTCTGTATTCTGCTTTCAGGACAATGAAGTCCTATTTGAATATGAGAAATGTTTGGGCCTGGGATATTGATGCTATGTTTCTATGGCTAGGATCACCTCCTAAGTATGAATACACTTTAGAGTTCCTTACTGATAGAAGCTCTTTGTTTAGGCCCATGTGAAAGACCTCACATTTTTAGGATTGTTCCTTCTATATACAGGAATTACACTCAGTTTACAGATAGTTTGAACTCATGTACACATATTATTGACTCACATTTTAGTATAAACCTTGAATCAGTTGGCCAAACTAACAAATCTCTGATCAAGCCAAAAAGTGGCAACATGAATTGGGTTGTTTTGCTTCTAAATGTCAAGGAGGAGGTGAATCAAACAGAAATGTTAGGCAGCCAGCAGCAAGAAGACAACGGTATTTACTGACACCTAGCAGCCTGTGTGCTTTTCTCTATTTTGAAAGATGGCTGCAACTGCCATAATATGGACTTCCAATTCAAAAGTGAATTGAATTAACAGGAGAGGGGTAAGTTAAATTAACAGGCAGCAGAAGAGGGGAAGTACTCACTTATTTATGCACAAATAGGTGTGGAGATATCTCTACGGATATTTCTGTTGTATTGCCAAACCAAAAAACAAGGTGTTTGTGCAGTCTGATGCTGATTTCAGCTTGTGCACTTATCCTGGGAGCTTCAGGTGCTGAAGCTTTGTGGGAGAGGCTATTTGGTTCTACTACACAGCCCCACATGCACATCTTGAAGTCAGACTAGCCCTTGGAAGAAGGACGTAGATCAGTTGATAGAAGCTGACTTTTGTTTAACTACATTTATACACCTTAATAATTTTCAGTAATAGCCACTAGATAGCACTAGAGAATCAAGGTAAATCTCAAACAGCATGGGTTGCAGCGATTTAAATGAACACAAGCACTCCAAAACAAACAACCACTGGAGCCTGTTGTTGGTGTTCAGCTGGTATCATTAGCCTAATGAAAATTATCCAGTTTAGACAATGTTATTTTAACTTCTGGTGTATTTAAAATGTCTACACTGATATATTTTCAAGGAGAAAACCACATAACAGTAGCTTGAACATCTACCCAAATCTGACCCTGGTTTTAATGCTTTTAAACTTTATTGAAAACCACAAGCTTCAACAAAATGTGCGTTAAATCAAAAATATTTAATATTGGCCATCACAAAGTGAATGCTTTAAAATAAAGCCACAAAATATCCATAGGGATATTATGCTTTCCAAAAATATGCCTCAAAAAATCCTCAATTTATTTGCAGAGAGAATAAAAAGTCTGTAACTATTTGTAAGTTTATCCCTTGCAAAATTATTCATAATTTTTAGTTTTTCAAGTGTATTTTAAAATTTTGAAGAAATCTTTACTGATTTACTTTACTATGAAAAGCCAGGGACTGATCTTTCTAACCTCTGCTATGAAAGCAATAGGGGTACTGCTTCTACATGGTTACTGATAGCCTTTCAAGAAAACCCATGTGAATTTTTTTTTCTGAAGGGTTATGAAAAGCATAAAGGTTTTAGGAGAAAGATGGCTTTCTGCCTGCATGTACAGCACATTTTCATAGGTTTCGCAGTCCACTTGCAAACCATACTTAATGCATGTAAGTAATTTTGTTTTGCACATTCATAAACAGATTTTTGTGGAAGTCTTGAGGAGTATGTGTGGTGTGCAAGGTGTCTTCTCCAAAGACTTGGGTGTCTCCTCTGAAAACTGCATTCCTCAATTCAGTTTCAAAGAAATTTCAAATTAATCACAAATTCTTCTGTTATTTACATGGGTTTTGTACCCAATGCCACATCCTCCTCTGAGGTCTTAGGAGTTTTTCACAAGGATCTAAAATCTGAAGTCTGATGGTCTTGAACTCCTAGAGTAATGTGTCCTAAATGCTTGTCTTGAGGGAGAGATTCATAATCAGCTCAGGGCATCAGGCTCTTGTGGCTTGCTTCTAAAGTACATTAAACAGACTAATATCAAACTGTGCAACTGTACTGAGGCTTTTTGCTATAGGCATGCTTCATCTTAGGTATGGGGACTTCAAAGACCTCAGTCTGGGCTGTCATTGATAGGAGCTCGCAGGAGTTCCCAGTGGACTGGGCTGATACATATGTGAACTCATTCAGCCAGGTTACTGTTTCTTGCAGAAATGACAGCCAGTTATCAGGAGATGCATGGGCTGTCTTTGAGGCTTGCTTGCACTTACAGTACACCCAGAATATCATTACCTACCAGTTTCTATAAATTCATCTTTTCCCAACAGTATGTGAGAAGCACATATTTAAACAAGATAAAAGATTTAATGGAACTGAAGGTTGATCATCTGTTTCTCCACAACTTAAATGGAGATTTTTCAGCTCTCCTGTTTCCTCCCATGCCAGTCCCTCAGCTGCAGCCTGGAGGGCTGAACTTCCTTAGTGATAAGAGTCCATAATGTGAGTATGGAGCTGAGTAAGGTTTTCAGTCACACTTTCAGTCTGCTTCAGGCATCTTTTAATAGTTGACAGCTATTTGCAGTTGCCAGGCCAGTAAAGCAGTTCCTACAGGACTAAGAGGTGAGCTAGTGTTACAATGCAACTAAAGCAAGATTAGCAATTGTTACCGTACTAGAAATCCTTGCAGCCCCTTTTTGGATTTATATTTATTGCACATATAAAACCATAGTAAGCATGCTACTTCATTCTCAAATACAGCAGATTTTATAGCTTGTTTTGCACCAAGAGCCAGTGGCAGGGAAGCTGGTTTTGTAAGTGCTATAAAAACAAGTTCCAGCAAAACTGATCTTTATCAGATCCCATTGAAAAGGCTGCACATACCGAATAGCGAAACAGGCCAGTTAAATTTTAATCTGGGTTACATAAAAGGTTATTCTTAAGTGGCTCATATTGGCATTGTTCTCACACCCAGTAACTTACAGCCAAAAAGTAAAAAGGCCAAGAGACATACAAAACACCAATGTGAATCCATCTGTGCATGTGTATATAAGCAACTTCTACCTAGGGTAAGGTACAATCTCTGAAACCTATCTGCAGCATCCTGCTTATTGCACAGTCTTGTTTTTCCCATGTGGGGTGTGGGGATGGTGCCTTGCAAATTATGAGTTATGTAGTTCAATAGCTCTTTTGGGGGGAGAGCCCTTGTTTTGGAAACCTGCTGTCAAAACACTGAGAATCTTTTTCATATAAGTTTAGAGGGGTAGCAAGGCTGTGCCCAGAAGTTTGCGTGTGTCCTGAATAGGGAAGATTCCTCAAGTAAAAGCAAAGGGATGAAACATTTGGGCATAAAACAACCTGCATTTAGCATTTTAGATGTGGTAAAATTTAGTTGAACTGCCAACATACTATTCTAGCCAGTTACTTTTGAAAATATGGGCTCCTGGCTGCCATTCTTTTTGAAGAAACTGGAGTTACCACGAGGAAGTAGTAGTGAAGACACACATGCCTTGGTAAACCAGACTGTGAATCCTGGGAGATGTAGGATGGCATCAGTGCAGAGTAAGAAAAATGAGAGCACAAACTGATGCTTTAGTTTTTTGTAGGATTTTCTGATAGTATTTCTAGTCTGCAGTGAAACCTGAAGCAAGATTTTTTTTCCCAAAGAATTTCTGATCTTCAATATATAGTTTAAATTATTTATTTTATTTATAAAAGGTTTCATTTCTAATTAACTTTATTTTAAAATTAAATGGCGTTTTTGTAGGGAATTAAAAACAGTTTTCTTGTGTTATAAAATTACACTTTAGGGTATTTTAAGATCTAAGAGCAAGTAAGTTATAGCATGCCAAACTGAGACATCATTTACATACCTGTGATGCCTATTAATCTACATCAGAGGCCTTTCATATTTACTCCTGTGTACCTCAGATGATAAAATGGCCTGAGGCATTTGGTTACCCTTTGGTTTCAAATGCTCTTTCATTAGCATTGGGTATGACTTCATTTAGATGCAGGACTGCTACTCAAATTACCATGGGGAAATTTTTCCTTGTTTTACTTTCTGCATGGGAATTAAGTCATAATCAAAATCCCAGGAACACTGCTGTAGCTAGAAGTTAATCAAGTGGTTTGCAATGGCCAGCTTCTGGGTGAAGTAGTAGGTCCAGGTGAGAATGGTACATGCAGAAGCATCTGAAGTGACAGAATACAAAACAACCTCAAGAGTTGGAGGGCCAAATTTAATTTCCTTAACCACTTTGTTGCTGTCTTTGGGAAGACACAAAACCTCCTTGTTAACTGATTGGTCCTCAACACAGTGTTAGCTGTGTCTGCAATGCAGTGAAGTCTCAAAATGGTGGGTCATTCAGTCCTCATTGGTGAGAAAAGATCAGAGTGGCAGGGAGAGCCAGGGATAGGGAGATGGCCCTCCATTTTGTCACAAAAGCTGTGTGTTTTATTAAAGCTTGAGTTGGGCTCAATCCATGGCCCAGGAAAGCTAACCACACAATAAAATAACATGGTTTGTTGAACAAAAACAATTGCTGAACCCGGTCTTGACACATTTTAATGATTAAACCCAACTTCCTCCCCTCTGTTGCTGTGGTCTTACACTTGCTTGCACCAAATTTGTGTGGGTAATTGCTTGTTTGTATACACTGCCAAGCATTATTTAATTTAAAAAATGTGCTTGGCAGGGGGACTTGGAAGCAGGAAAAGACAGAAATTTGTGACAACAATGCATGTGGTCCTCAAAAAAGCAGAGTGAATGTGTGTGCAAGAGAGGTGGTTTGTTCAAGACATAAGCAGTGCTATGTGTGGTTGCTGACAATCCTGAAAGCAAGCATTAGCAAAGTTATCTGACTAAAAATTTAGAAGCCACTCATCATTATGCTGTCCAGTCTCAGGAGAGGTGCAGGCAGCCTTTGCCTTTCTGGTGCTCTGTAGACCCAGAGCTTACTGGAGCTTCCAGTGCATCTAAGTAAGGCCCAGCTCAAGAAAGGGCGGGAACATTCTTGCCTAGGTGTTTCTGCTGATAACAAGTAGCTTGGGAAATTTGTGCTGTATCACTTAAGAATCCATGGGGACATCTGCTAAACCATTTCCATCTGGTTTCCATTAAAGAGCGTATGTCTTCTACATGTCTTACAGATACACCAGAGATTCACACTGCTGTATTTTAATCCCTGAAGACACTTAAGATCAAGCAGGTACACCACCAAAACAAAACAAAAGGACTTGTCTTTTTCAAAGTGTAGCTACCCCAAAAAACTGCCTTTGGATTATGGTGTCTTCAGAGGAGACATGACATGACCTGAAAGTAAGCAGTCCAAAAGATTTCTAGCTAAGCACAGCTTTAGAGAGAATATATATCTTGTATGCTTTATTGATAGGCTCCAAAGCTAGGTGATGTGGGAAAATGAATCTGAATTTCAGCTGGAACATTTTCCCTCTTATTCATGTAGTCATTGTTTCCTTCTTTGCTTTTCCAAAGACCTGTAATTACTGCTTGAGCAGACAAAACATGCAACTGGAATTAAGACAACTATAGTAAGCAGCCATCTTTGTCTTAGTGATCAAGTCAAGCAGGGCAGATCTGAATTAAATTTGTGAAGCATAAATTTTCCTCATAGCCAAATCAACTGAAAGTAACTCACCCCTTATCATCAGCTCAATGAAAGTTTCCAGCAGTTTTACTGTAAATATACCCTGAAATTACTGTTACAGACAAATAATTGTTGAGCAGTCCAAATGCTTTAAGGGATGATCAGTCCAGTGGTGTCATCAGAGGTCCCTGGCCCTCAAGGGGCCAGAGCAAATGCCCAATTTTCATCCAAATGTATAGTTTTCAGCCAAAATATAGTTATGATGAGATTCCAGCTGCACAATTTGACCCATTAAAGATACAAATTCATTTTCATTGCCATGGGTACATGTTTTCACATTATTAAAGCTATTCTCTATCTTGCCTTAATATGTAATTATTGTTTACTGCTTAAAAATGTGACATTTTAATGCACTATGAAATGTCCAAAATTATAACTGAAACCCTAGAATCTGCATTATACATACTTTTTGCTGTTGGGAATGGAATGGGCAAAATAATAGCCTCTGTGTGCCAGGGAAAATGTGTGAGACACTTGTTTCTGTTGAAGGGAATTACAGCATGGACTGGAGAAACAGGACAGGCCTGGCCCCAAAAGCTGGTGCACTTTTGTCATCAGCAGGGATCCCCCTGTGTAGTGCTCCATATTGCATGGTACAGCAGAGCAAAGGCAGATCAAATTCCAGCATGTTTCTGGAATCTGTGGGGCTGGATCTGGCACACCTGGAGAGATGAGTAGCTCAGGACAGCTAATTCAGAGAGGACTTGACAGCAGAGGCCTTGGACTTGGAATAAGAGACTGCTTGGAATTCTGGAAATTCTGGAACAGTTCACTGTAAGTCAAAAAGTGAACTTAGTTACAGATGATCTTAGTCCTCAGACCCAACTCCTTGTGTCCTCTCAAATACTGGAGCAAAACCAAAATGCTTGTCATGGACAAGGGAGCACTTGCCACTTCTTGTGTTTGATGTGCAGTAGATCCTTTCCAAGTGGCAGTGACTGCTAGAGAATACATATGATAAAATCAGCTTAGTCAAAGGGAACAAAGAAGGTGCAAAATGTTTAGCTGTAGAAACTATCACAATGTAGTGTTCCCCTGAGAGATATCTGGGAGACATATGTATACATATATTTAAAATCTTCTAAGACATGGGTTGCTTTCAAAGTAACACTTTCTTAACTTAGAAGAGCTCTGGTGCGCAGCATTCCAAATATTTTTTTTGCTGAAGATCCACTGAGATTACCAAATTTATCTTTACAGAAAAAGGAGAAATAAAATATCTTACTAAACTGCACAGACAGTTCTCAGATTAGTTAGCCACCCACACTAGTTAACTGAATTGCTTTCTTAGGCTTTACACAGCACCTCAATATTTCCAGTTTCCAAAATTCTGAACCTTTCCCTCAGGGTAAGGACATAATACTTATCATCCAGGAAGATATTACTTCCCAGCACAGCAAGGAAAAGGGCTGACACCCAGCTGTTTACCAGCAGCACCACTGGAACACTTAGGAGAGTTACTAGCTCACAACTACCTCAGTGACAAAAGACATATGATGTTCTGTTCTATGCAGAGGATTGGAAAATTCTTTGGGCTGGCATCTGTAGAGGGTGAGACTGTTTATATTGCTCACTAATTGCATCACTTGATTTATAAGTGATAATTATGAAGCTATAAATTTTTTTAATCAATTTAAATTATTTAAGCTATTGTAAGGTATTCAGTGAAAGCAGCTTTCCCTCCTTAATAGCAATTAATAAAGAATTAATAATAACTAGGACTGCAGACACAGTAATGTCAGTACCAATGTTATTCAATAAAGGTGTTCATGTGGGAAAATGTAGAATTTTGTAACAAGATACTGGATCTGATACAGACTTGACCAGGGAACTTGTATTTGGTCTTGAAACTGGTATCACAAGAGAAATGTTAAAATGTTCACAGAAACCTGAAGCATTATTTTAAAATTATGGTAATTTTTGAGATTCTTAAAAGACTTTGGGTTGACTGATGACAAATTGAGATGGGATTTGGTTTTAATGGTGATAGCACAGAAAATGAATCATGTTTATAGGCCAAAAATTCCATTGTAGATGTTCTCAAGCTTGAATCCTATGGCATTATACTTCATATAAACACACAAACTGGAGTGGTGAGGAGAGGTGCATTTATTTGGAAATGTTACTCCATTAGTATGGTAAAACTATCAGCCTAAGGCCCACATTCAGTTTGTCAAAATCAGTGGTTTGGAGGGAGGTGGGAGAAAACAATTCCCAGGATATCACCCCAAGTATATCAGCTGAACTTTTCTTCCTGTTGACTGACAGCCCTAGGCTTAAAATAGGTTTACCTATAGAGCCTGCAGATTTACCCCCAAACCTGGCAAGGGCCTTATGAAAGACTGTAAAATACTCCTTGTTCTCAGTCCTTCAGCTCCACAATTTGCAACACCACCTGTTACTCCACGCACACTTGAAAGCAAAGTCCCAGGCTCAGCAGAACAAACATTGACCAACACTCTGGTTTTAAGGAAGGGAGTATTTCGCTGGGGAGTTCTCACTGTCAGAAATGGCAGAATCGCAGCAAGAGGAAAAGAAAGCTTCTTTAACTGAGGCACCATAGAGAAATAGGAAGTTGTGCCAGAATTATTCCCATACCAGCCCTGAAGACATAATACGTAGATCCAGGTAAGCAGCAGTCCTCAGATAAAGTGTATTCATAATTGGCATGTGATGGTAATTCAATTACAGTTGCTGAGAACATTATGATCTATTTAATGCAGTATCTGTGATGGGCTAATAATTGAAATTCTCGGTTCCTACTGCAAGGACATGGGATTCAGCCCTTTATTCTTACCAGAATTTTGGCTGTTAACTGGGTCTTAACCAGTGGTGTAGATAACTGTGCTCTGGGATCTCTTCAATTACAAGGGCAATAGTTACACATTCTGGGAAAAAGAAAAAAGACAAGTCAGTGAAACAAACTGGGATAGGCACATAAAATTTTGTTTCTATTAAAGAACAAAAAGTAACACTTTTAAAATTACTTCTGAAATAAAGAAAGATGCAGTTTTGTTGGTCAGTATGGATTTGTGGATATGCCTGGAGCAGAGAAGTAGAATAACCAGTGGGATTATAATGAATTTCCCTAACAGTCTCAACATGAATGAAAATTAATTGGTGCTAAAATAATCGGTCATTTGTGTCCAGCCCTGTGAAGATGATGAGTTTTTTCTATCCAAGAAGTTACTTCATACAAGAGGGAAGCTTACAGACCATGGGTAAAAATATCTTGATCCTTGACCTTGTTTGTTGGAGGTTACATAACTTTTCCCAGATAATTATTTTCTGCATTGATGAAAACCTATTGAGCTGTTATTTAATGCTTAGCTACTGCACGACGCTTTTGAAAAGGAGGTCACAAAAGGATTTTCTCCGTCTCTCACTGTCATAAAATGGGGTACAACTTTTGGTCCTGAGTCTGTTCTCCTTTTCTCAACTGAAGTTTTTAGTCCTTTCAACTAAAGAAGTTGTGTTTCCTCTGATTCATGGAAAAATACACTTGCCTGTAGCAAATTAGTGATAAAAATATACAGGTAGAACTAACCTAATTAAACATAATTGTTCAGTCTCATTTTAGATACTTTATCTGAGACATCTCCACTGTTGTGGATGAGTAAATTCAACCACATACAGTTAATTTTCTGGGTTTACTTTGTCCAATAATATTTTGTCATGCCTTCCACTTAAAAAACCATTCAGAAATCAGAAAGTCCTGTGAGCAGGAAACTATTGATGCTTCTAACACATTTTCTAAAGGCAGAAATCATGCTGAGTGGTATGAATGCATTTATGTGCTTCCACCTATATTTCAGAGCAGAAGTGCTGGCAGAAAAAGGAATTGTGCCTCTGATTTCAGAGGCATGTGCACTTGATCTGATGGTTTGGGTGTGCAGGATTTTCACCTGTGTTTATGCAAATTGTCTTAGTTAACAGTAAAACAGCATACACATCACTAGCCAAAAAATAGCAACTCCTGCCTGGGAGTGGTGTGCATGTCATACTAAGAGGTGGGCACATTGTCCATGTGACACTGCGTTTAGGTCATTGTTTATGCCCAGGCTGCCTTCCCAGTATACATTTATTTAAGGAAAGAACATTTATTTAAGACAATTTACAGTCTGATTTCCCAGTAATTTCAAGGGTAATAGGATATCTAAATAAAATCCTGTGATTCTGGAAATTTGTCTGCAATTCATGGAATCAGTTTTAGCTTCACTGAACTCTCTTTACACATTTACATTTAAACAGGAATGCCTTTTGGTGTTCATTCCTCTGAAATCTTAACTGTAGGAGGTGATTGATAGTGTAGCAGATGATTGATTTTCTTCTCTTGGCTTATTTAAGTTTCTTTTGAGTTTTGTTATAGAAAAGAATACAAAATGCATGAAAAGGGGTAGTGTAGGCATTAAAAAGCTCAGGAATCAGGAAGTTGAGAGTCAAATGATCCAGTAGGAAGAAATTACAGCCACTCCTACCTCTCATCATCTTGACTCTGTATTATTCCTACAGATTTGTGGTCATTTGAAATTTTAATACAGTATTCAATCCTGATAAGATAAATAATACTATTGTACGTATTATGCAAAAACCTTTGCACTTTTATCTGGGGTGTTCATTTTAGGCTGTTCCTAAAACATGAGTTGAAGCAATGGAATGATCCTCATGTCTCAGTAAGAATATTTTGCATTTCAGCCTGGTTTCTGTCAATCTTACTCTCTTAACAAGGGATTCTTCTGTTGTGCCCAATTCTTGAACTTTCTCTGAAATAGTGAAGAAAATTGTGGATAGGATTTCTGTAAGCATCATCTAGATATGACTACACTGACACTCATAAGAAAAGAGATCTGCATTCTCTGGGGACATGCCTGCTCCAAACAGAAATCCTGTCCTAGAGAAACCCATGCTGTTTAGGCTGGATGCCCTAGCAGATGAGGATTCAGCTTGGATCCCATCCAGCTGCTCAACCCTCTCTCAGAGAAGTGTGAGTGCCAAGAGGGTACAAAAGTGAGCAGAAATGAACTCTGCAGAGAAATAAGAATGAGAGTATTACAAACAGAGGGAGGGCGGTTGGAACAGCACTACTAGGTGTACAAAAATCCAAGAGGGAAAACATCTACATAACAATCACAAACTCTACAGAAAGAAAGCAGAGAGTTTAATCCAAGGACTGCTTGATGTCACTAAGTCACCAGTGGCTGTGGCTGGAGATGGTGGCAGAGGGCAGAGCAGCAGCAAGGAGCTGGCCTGAGGAGCTCCAGGCAGTGGCTCTTCTTCCCCAGTTCACTGGTGCTTTCTTCATCAGCAAGGAATGTTTAAGTGCCTTATCAGAGTGGCAAGAATATCTGAAAACTCTTGTATATATGTAATCTAACAAGCA
>CM031878.1:30099664-30102164 GCA_018697195.1 Certhia americana | reverse complement strand
TGATACAGATCATGGCACAGCTGATGATTTCACATGCTATTCCAAACAAATATTCTTCACCTGTATTGGGTGTAGTGATGACATTTTTGTCAGTGGTGACACTCTGTGATTTATCACTATCCACTGGTGCCAGCAGATAATTGCCTTCTGGGGAATCCATGCAAGCATCTCCAGGGTTTAGGCAATGTTGGGAGATGCTGTTTGTGGCAAGAAGGAATACTGGCAAGGAGGAATATGGTAAGAAATAACAAGAACCTTGGGTATGCCCTATATCTGATAATGATACCCTCCCAAAATGTGAAGATTCCTGATAGAATGCTATATAACTGTATTCATGCTGTATTTTCATGCTTAATAACTTAGATTCTATACAATGTATTTAAAAATTAAAAAAAAAAAAAGATTTTTGAACAACTTAATTCTGTGGGGGAAAAGGTCCTGGGTTCTCACTGTTTCCACAGAGTACAAAATAAATCTTTCTTTGATGTGAGGGGACAGACAAGATGTGGCATAAAGTTAACCAGAAGTGACCACGGTGCACATTTTTTAATTGGACCTTAAGACAATTTGCACCTTAGAGCATTTAGCCTGCAATGACTGGCTTGCTTTTGTGTTCTAACTGTACAGTATGGATTCAGCATCTAGTTGCTTTAAGAAAGATGCTGAATATTTGCAAGATACTGAAGGTAGGTTATGAAATAGCTGGCATAGAACATCTTACCTGCACTGCCTAATATGGAGTGATGCTTTCTGTTTTGTTTCTTACCTTTGTGCCAGCTGTCTACCTGTTCTTTCCTTTAAAAAGATAAAAGGTGTGTTTATCTGGGCAAATCCAGACTGGAGTTTCCATGATATTGTTACATAAGAACCTATTCCAGCACATTTCTTATGTGTGAATAATTCTCATCTGTATTAATGGTCCTGCTGGAAACATTGATGTTACTCACAGGAAAAGATCTTGAAATATCAGACCTAGATTTACTCTGGTAAAACTGGAAATGTAGGTTAAACCACTCTGGGATGCCAGATTGGCCGCTTTTTATAAACTGTGGGGTGGTGGAAGGAACAAAAAATGGTATGAGTGCCTTTTGCTATCTGGTATTTCTCAAAACTTGTTATGACCATTCCTCTGCCATCCTGAAGATAAATTGTCATTTTCCTTAGACAATTTTACTGGAAGGGGCTCAATGCATGCCACTAAATGCAAGTGATGCCTCCATGATAAGAGCAGTAATGTTATACTGAATCCTGTCCAGAAGAACTCTCTCTTGGCTATGGCAAAAGACTTTCTAGTCCATAGCCTGGCAGTATTTGGTTTGTTGGGGTTTTTTTTATTCTGTTCAGCCAACATCCTTCCACCTGCTATAGATGTGATGTGTTCCTCTGAAGCAGATGAATAATTTCTCCTTTGTTAAACTTTAGAGGTTTGGAAACCCAGTTTGTTTGGATTGCTAGTAATTTGGCAGATTTGCTCTATTTCCTGGATTTTTATGAGATTACTGGCTACAAAAAGGCATGCATGAAAGAAGCCCTTGATAAGGAACCTACTTGACTTGTTCTTGGCAGAAAATTCAGCCAGTCAGTAGCTCCTGGGAAGACATTCCCCACAGTCCCCCAGAAGACTAAGGAGACAGCCTCCACACTTAGCACCAGGATCTCAGTCTCTCTGCAGGGATCTGGTTCTATACAGACCAGCCTCCTGAGACAATGACACAGTCCCCTTGGCATCTGCTGTAGAGCACAAGCCTTTGTGTGGCAGCTTATGGAAGAATGCAGAAATCCCTGAGCCAAGAGGTGAGATCACAATGTGTATTTAAAATAACAACTGAAAATGGCCATCTCTAGGGGCAATGGTGTCTTAAATGGTGTCTTGAGCAGCACAATATTGGAATCATCCTTTGGCTGCAAATGCACAGTGGCTGCTAAGTGTCTTAATGCTTGGACACTACCTAATACATACTGATTTCAGGCAGCTACTAATTGATAACATCCACACAGAGGAATAAAGTAGTCATGTTGTGACAGATCACACCACTTTGAGAGAGTATTTGCTAGAACTTTTACTGTGCTCTAGACCTGATGGTTAGTAAAAACAAAATTTTTGTAAAAAAATTCAGGACAAAATTTGTAAACCCTTTTTTATTGTTGGAGTTTTATGCAATGGCCCATTGCTGCAACCCACTCCAATCATAGAGGAGCAAAGATAACTAACTCCCTGTGAATAAAGCTGAAAGGACCCTGAATGTTCAAATATTCCTCAAAAACATTATTTAAACCAAATGAAGTTACATGTTCACACACACACACAAAATAATTTTATAGTGAAAGAGGCAAAGATAAAGAATGAGAGGAGAAAAAGAAAAGAGAAAAAGAGAGAAGGGAAGAGAAAGTGGAAGAGAAGAGGAAGAGGAAAAGAAGAGGAAGAGACAAGAAAAGACGAGATGAGACGAGACGGAAAAAGAAAAAAGAAAAGAAAAGAAAAGAAAAGAAAAGAAAAGAA
>CM031878.1:30027353-30099540 GCA_018697195.1 Certhia americana | reverse complement strand
ACAAAGAAAAGAAAAGAAAAAGGATAAGGAATGTTGGTAGGGAGCAGTACTTGAGTGCCCAGAGACAGATGTAAGCTAGAAACATATCACCTTCCATGTGTACCTGATGTCTAAGATCTCATTAGCCTCCCTCTATTTTGTGACCCTTTGCGTGAGGGTCGCCCACCAAAGGCATAGAATAGAATACTATAGATAAGACAGATAGGATAGATAGATAGATAGATAGATAGATAGATTTAGATAGATAGATAGATACGATAGATAGATAAGATAGATAGATAGATATAAAGGCATAATCCTTTGGACATTATTAATATATCATACTCGGGCCAGATGGGAACACCCAGTGTCGGTCACGCCTGGCTTCGTAGGGGGCACGTTTGATGCTCTCTTGCAAGAGCAGAGTCATTTTGCATCACACGTAATGCTCTGGTGCAGGGTCTGGGGACCCCTTGGCAGGGAGGACCCTTTGATGGGCCATGACACCCCTCCTGCTGTCCCTCATGTTGATATCCTGTAAATGTGCCTTTTCCAGGGTGAGGGGCCACTCCAGCTGTGCTGGTCTGTGCAGAAGAGGATGTTCTGATGTGCTGGTCTGTGCAGCAGGGTGTTCATTGACTCCAGAGGCCTTCTTTTCCCATGAGTCCAAAACCTTCCTCCTTCACATGGGTTAGGGGAGTGTGCAAGCCTGGCAATAATAAGAATGGGACTATAGTTCCACACCGAAGCTGCAGATCTGAACCCTACCATGGTTGTTCTTCCTCTCTTATTCATCACTTCCCAGATGCTTTGAACAAGTGTCACTTTTCCTATCTCTATCAACTTGCAGTCCAAGGCCTCAGTCAGGAGGCCCATTCAGGATGCAATGGTTTTCCGTGCAACTTTTCTCACACAATTTTGCTATAATAAACAAAAGTCCTTCATAAAAATAGCCATAAGCCATAACATTTCAGTCTCCAACAACAGTTTCAATTAATTAGTACCTGCTGGGTCTTGCATGTGCATTGCAACAACCCCAGGCAGAGCTTCAGGCTTGGGTCAGAGAGATTTGAGAGCTACTCAGGAGAAAGAGACTTGAGGGTGCTGATTGACAGTCAGCTGGACATGAGCCAGCAGTGCCCAGGTGGCCAAGAAGGCCAATGGCACCCTGGCCTGTACCAGCACTAGTGTGGGCAGCAGGACCAGGGCAGGGATTGTCACCCTGTGCCCAGCACTGGTGAGACCACACCTCAAATTTTGTGCTCCCTTTAGGGCTTCTCACTAAAAGAAAGTCATTGAGGGGCTGAAGCATGTCTGTAGAAGGGCAATGGAGCTGGGGATGGCTCTGGTGTACAAGTCGTGTAAGAAGCAGTTGAGAGAGCTGGGGGGGGTGTTTATCCTGGAGAAAAGGAAGCTCAGGCAGGACATTATTGATCTCTACAACTGCCTGAAAGAAGGATGCAGCAAGGAGGGGGTTGGGCTCTTCTGTCATGTCTCAAGTGAACCGGTGAGAGGAAATGTTGTAAAGTTGTGCCAGGGAAAGTTAAGGTTAGATATTAGATCTTTTTTTTTTCCCTCTGAAAGAGTGGTTAGGCATTGAAATAACTTACACCCTGGATGTGTTTGAGTCACTGTGTCTGGAATAGTTCAAGAGTCATCTGTATGTGGCACTTGGGGGGGTATGGTTTATGGTTTATTATGGAGAAATATGGTGCTGGGTTGATGGCAGGATTTTATGATTTTGAAGGTGTCTTTCAATCTTGATGATTCTGTGATTCTGTGTTTATATGTACTAACAGGTTTTTCTTTAATTTAAACTACCATTGAAGGTTCTGGTAATTTGTTATGGAGAGCAATAAAACCTTGATTGTGAAAGAATATTAAAAAAAAAATCAAGTAATGACATAAAGTACCACAGTCAAGATATAAAGGAAAAAACTGAAGAAGGTAAACAAATAAGATTTTCCTTCAGCTGGAGTGGTCATACGGTTCTCATTATTCAGTATAGTCAAATGGCTGTACTGAAGAGATGATGGACTTATGCTTAAGACAGTGCGACAACACTCAAAGATATCTGGTACATCTTATGTCATGCCTTTTAAATTTTTGGTTTTTTTGGATACACTGCTGCTGAATTTCTATATACTACTTTTAGTTTCCATGGTAAACTGGAAGATGTGTACCACTTCTACACTTCAGCACAATGAAGAGTGCACTATCCACACTTAGGAGAATATGTATTCATCTTGGTCCCTCATGTTCCTCTGCTCCTGAGTTTCTGCTTTTTGTGACATGACTCCCTTGTCCTTGCAAATGACAAAGTTAGATTACAGTAAGCACATCTCTAATCACAGAGAAGACTGAGATTAGCTTTACAAAAGGTCTTTGTGGATCAGATACTGTGATCTCAGAGATTATCTGAAATAATCCTGTAAATGCTTTGTCATTGTGAAGTGAGCATAGTCATGTCTTATTCATTTTACCAAATGGGCTGAAGAGGTTTTGCTTGCTTTCCTGAGTCAAGACATCTCCTGATACCTTCACCAGTCAAGGTACAAATCTCCATGTCCTCTGTTTGGGTAGTTTTATCTCCTCTCTGAATTACTCATGTATACACCTTTCAAAAACTCATTGAAGGTGCTGTATGAGGGAGAAATGTAATTTTCATTGTTCCTTTCAGAAGTACAGGATGTCTCACAGTAAGGTCTGTGAAAGTGGGGTATAATATCCATGTGCAGTGGAGTAGAACAAACTCTGCCACTCTCAATGTTTTACCCAGAATATGGAGACAGAACACCTGCTGACTTTTGGTGTTTGCCAGGAGATGCTAGTGGCAGCAAGTGACTTCAGTGGAAAAATGCACTGGAAGATGTATGCAATACTTCTGTAACACAACTTACCTGACCGTTTTGTTTCAATATGTGCTAGCATAAACATGAGAAAATCAAAGTTCTTAAATGTGAGGAAAGAAAAGGGGAAACATGCCTGTAGATTTTTATCCTACAGGTAGATGTTGGGAATGTTTATGGGTGAAAAATTCAAGTTGGACTGTCAAGCCTGCCAAAATATGGCAGATGGAAGTTTTGAGTAGAAACCTTCTTGTTTTTCCTTTTTTTCCCCCAATACAGCTGTTTCTGAAAACTGTCACAATTGCTCAACAGTGTTTTAATTTTGACTGGATTTTACTGATCTGAGCTATTTTGCTCCACTGAATTTTTCCCTCCTTCTTATTCACATGGAGTATAAATTAATGAAAGTACTTGGATCTTAGTGATCCAAGTCTACTTAAGCATCATTATATTAAAAAAATCTTTTGGATAATCATCTGAAGGTATTCTTAAGGTAAGATATATATTTATTTATATATATATATATATATATATATATAAAAAAAATATATATACACATACATATTTGTGTCTGGGTATCTGTAGGTAGACAAATCATCTGCATCAGACAGTGGAGTCCGGTGTGTCATTTAAATACAACATAACATTTATGTGATTTGGGATCATATCTGAAAGTTATTCCATGGAAATTGATGCAGAAAAAAAATTTAGATTTCTGCTGGGATTAATCAAATGCAAGAGTTTTTCCTGTATAAAATATTGCAATAGCAGTCCCATGTAAATTTATTTGATAGCTATGAAACTTTTGACTAATCCTTGATAATTTTATAAGAAAGTTGAAAAAATCCCAGCAAAATTTGGTAAGAGGTTATGCAGAAAAATTTGCCAGCTCTTGGTACATAAATATGGCTTGGTGTAAAGAAGGAAGCATTTTCAGAGTAAGTTGTGTGCAGGAAAAAACATTGTTGATATATGGGAAAGCAGATATAAGTATAGCTAGGACTGGAAAAATAATAATGATATAAGAACAGTGATACATGGGCTTGGCAAATAAATGAGATAAATATTTGCTTTTAATTTCTCACATGAGTTTTGTTTGTTTTTCTTTCTATATTTTCTTTTTGTTAGAAGTCCAACAACTTTTTCAGATTTACTGCAGAAAGCTGATATATTGAAAAAATTATTTGCTATTAACCGAGTGGAAAACTTCACTTGTAAACATTGACGAGGAAAACTTCTATGAAAAGCAAAGTGCTAATACAGTGCTTTTATGATAGGCTTCACTAATTGTGTGTTGGGTATTTGGATACTCTGACTTCGGTCACAGAATACATGGTTTTCTTAGTGCTACTTGGAGTTCCGCCTCTAACTTCCCTATTCCTATGAGCACTGAAGCAAAAGAACTGTGGTCTGTTACACAGACAGGACTTTAGGTCAGCTACTTTTAATTTTTACTTTTAGTTTTTCCTTTTTACAGCTACTTTTACTTTTTTACAGTCTTTTCAATGGATAAGCATTGAGACTATAATGTAAGTAAAATGAACACACAGTGCTTCAACAGACAGAAGCTCTCTAATGTGTTTTGATCATGTCATGTGGGAAGTGATGCTCTGGAGAAGAACACACATGCATGAGTCAAAAGGATGAAGAGGTTGAAAGGCACTACATCTGCCCCAAAGTGAAGGAAAGGGAAAGCAAGTGGGATAAAGTCCCCACAAAATGTCAAACAGAAACACTGTTGTTTACATGCTAGCTGTTGGTATGCATTCTGTTAGCCCCTGACCAGCTGCACACACTGACAGAGTGCAGGTGGATATTTTTTCTTCATGCTACTTGTTCTATCACCAAATCAATGGCATGCCCCTCTCCATTGTTTCATTTGTTTTAATTTGTTTGGTTTTTTTTTTTTTTTTTCTGCAGCATGAATGCTTTAGACTTTTCCACCTCACTCATTTTGTTCGGTCTGTTTGGCACCAAAATCTGCTAGGAGCTGAGAGACTAGAATGCTTGAATTTTTCCTATTTGTTTTTATAGCTCACTTCTCTCTCTCTCCATATTTTTTTAATAAGATGTCTGATAGATAAAGAATGCTATTAAGTTTGCCTGGCCTAAATTCTAGAAATATTTGGAAAGGATTACAGGACACTAAATGTCTCTATAGTGTAGAACATGTTAAAAAATATATTTCAATTTATGAGGTTTTAAATTTTTGAAATGCTATTTCTTAGCAGTCCTCTTTCACATTACTGCTTAGAAAAAGACAATTCAATGGTTGCATTACTCAGAAGATCTGTTGCCTTAGTTTTTTTAAATAGCAATTGATAACCTAACATTAGAACAGCAATATTAGAGATGAAAGACAAGAAGAATGAGCAGCTTTCAGGTTTTTATGAGATAATTTTTGAAAAGTTCACATATATACCTACTTCCTCAATACCTTTGCATTTTATGTGCTCTTTATGTGCATTTTTTCGTATTAATTGTGCAAAATATCCCGTACTGTGCATTTTGCTTCTCAAGCTCTGACAATAGGAGTCTCTTGTACTTTTGAAAAAATGAATAGCATATGTGGAAATAGGAAGATTTGTGGAGACCTGAAATGATTATTCAGCATTTTTTGCTGAATGGAAGAACCTTGTTCACATTCATGAATCCTAAACATTTTATGTCCATTAAGTCAGAGACAAAGATTTAATCTTACTTGTTAGACATATTCTCACTATCATAAATTTTCTAGTTCCTTTCAGTTTTGTTTTTTGACCCAGGATGATTTATGTATCTTTTTCTGTTTAAATCAAACTTTCTTTGAGATGATGATCAGATCAGATGATGATGATCAGATGTAACTGAAGCCTAGTTATTTTTAGAAGATCTTTAATCACATCTGTCCCAGAGAAAGGCATGCATGCCATGACAATTCTTCTGAAAGCTAACAACTAAATATAGAGAAGTAAAATAAACTAATTTTAGAATTGTTTGCACGCAGTAAAATGACAACATTTAGTTTTAATATGATTTTACTGGACAAATTAGAATACATGACTAGTATTTTTATAAGGCCATCAAGGTCAGCTTATTGCCTGTAAAGTCTCTGATCAGGTAGATCAGCATACAACAGAAATTTGACTTGCACACTGTCTTTATCATAACATTCATTTATTTCAAACTAGGCAAAATATAATCTCTGATAATTAAATTACTAAAAAAAGATTTTGAAAATAATCAAATAAGTAGAGACAACAGGGATATCTCATTTGTCAGAGATATTTACATCAGATGAACCATTTTGATTGCAAGACAATCTGGTGCAGGACTCCATCTCAGTTTCCTTTTTTCCTTGTTCTTACATGCTAAAATGAAAACTAATTCTCTATTGTGCACAGATTTCATCCCCCAGGTACCTTTAGCTATTGATTGCATCTGTAAGAACCTGAGGCTGCTGGCTGCAGTAATTTATTTGTTGTGTCTCCACAGTGAGTAGAGGCTGCTCATGCTCTCATCCCACTCAGAGCACCCCAGTGATAAAACAGCTGCCAAATAATCTCCTGTGTACTTTGAAAAAAAATCTCAGTCTGAAAGTGTTTCTCCATGCCTCGATTTTGTTTGTCTTGTCACTACAGCAACAGAAGCTGTATTTGTATGGTTCTATTATATATAATTCCTTTTCCTGCTGATGACCTTTAACTGGTAAATTTTTGATTGCAACCAGTTTAATGGACATAACTCCCTCTGTTTAATGGACTTAACTCCCTCTTTTGTTAAAAATAATTCAGAATTCACCTGACATTAAAACCCAATAATTTTATATGGTCTAAGGTCAAAAAAAGTCTAGTGTGGGAGAGAAAAGGAGGTATGTGTTTGGATTTGCATCTCAGGCCTGCTGATTTTATATCAGATGCAACATTCTTAGAGATATCTTTTGCCAGGAATGAAAAAATAGTAAATTTTTAAAACCTTTTTAGGCAGAGCTAGTCTTCAAGCTAGCTCTTTTCCAGTGTTGCCAGGCTGTGTTTCCAGAAATAATATTTTACTGTTAACAGTTTTAGAAGTTCCTCACTAGCCAGTGTAATGTGTGTAATTGCATTGTGGGTTGTTGTGGTGGTATTACCCTTACTAAATTTATAAAAACTCTATAACTGCAGATCTATGGAAATGAAAATCCTGTTTTGCTAGAGGCTCTGTTCTGAATGAAAGCCTTGATGATGGAAAACAATTCTGTTCGGTTACTGTAGTGATAATATTTATTTACATATGAAACATAACCGTGCAACTGAAATACACTGACAGAAAAATGAACATTTGAATGCCAGGCTACAGACTGCCAAAACAAAGAAAAAGGAGAATTGGGTAGATGAACTAAGCTAAATTACAACATCAAAGCTTTCTGCAGTCAAAAGCATTGTATGTGAAATAAACTCTTGAAATCAATACAAATATCATGCTGCAAGGGTGAAAGCACAATGGGGCAGCTCATTTCTTCTGGCCTTCCCTGACAATCCTCTGCTGTGTGGGTGAAGAGCTATGAAGGAAAAGACCATGTGCTCATCTGGAAGTGAGGGGGCTGCACAAAGGGAAAGGCTCTTTCAGTCTGGTGCTTCAGTTGCACTATTGTATGAAGCGAAATACTGCTTTGCACAGGGAAATATGGGGACAATCTCAAAAACTGCCACCGTATTAGTCTAAATCAGGTTCCCTTCTAGTATCAGCATACTCATTTTTGTAATTGACAAGAGTAACCCATTATTTCTTTGTTTTTTATAGGTATAAAAATTGTAAAGCATTGATGGGGATATAATCAGGATATTTAGCATCACTTTTTAATGCATCAACACAGCAGCACTGAAATACATCTGCAATTTCATATGAAAATTATACAAATAAATAAGGCATAGTTAGTAGCTCCTGCTTTTGGAAGGCTTGGCTTTTATATTATAAGCAATTTCACTCTTGTTGAATAGAGATTGCAGGTCATGGATTCGATAATTTATTCTGTAGTTTAGTTCCCGTAACACTGCCAAGCTAATAAAAATATATTGTTGGGCTTGCAAATTATAAAGAAGCTATTCAAGTGGCCAGTATCTGATGCTGATGCACTGTTGCTTTGTGAAGACTTGATTTTGGTGATTTAAGTTAATGCATCTGTAATGCAATTTCTTTTTGAACAGGGTAACTACAGTTTCACTGCCAACGTGTAATGGTTAAATATGCAGCTGTAGTTAGCCCTGTATTTCACACATCGTTGTAACAGCTGTTCCACACACAGACAACTAGATTAAGGTTGAATATTTTGTTAGATGTCTGATGCGATGCTTTTTCCCCAGCCAGCTCCCAGCACTGGACCAAGAGTGGGCTGCTCTCAGAAAGCACCACAGGCTGAGATGCGCTCTGTGGCACAGCGTGTCAGGCATCAGAGTAAAGAACAGGGAG
Organism: Certhia americana; assembly: GCA_018697195.1. NCBI lineage: Eukaryota > Metazoa > Chordata > Aves > Passeriformes > Certhiidae > Certhia > Certhia americana. The sequence goes on along the minus strand of CM031878.1, from coordinate 30,091,285 downwards.
GGATCTTTACTGTGGCTCCCCAAAGAAATTTATTCTAGGAGAGCAGCAGGGACAAAAGACAAAAACCAACAGGGTGCACAGTCTTTTATAATAGCGGAGGGTACAAGGGGAGGGTACAATTCTTCAACCACTAGGGGAAAGAATGGAGAGGAGTACAAGGCAAAGTTTACTTTACACTAACCAATGAGGGACTGCATGGGAAGAGAACAGTCACATGGACCAATGGGGCATCCAGGATTAGGGGATTTCCAAAGGGGAGGTACAAACAGGGGATTGGCAGAAGAAAGGATTGCCATCTAGGAAGGGAACATTCTGGAATAAGGGACAGGGTTGGGGTAGGATGGACAGGAAGATACTATTTAGGTTGAACAAACAACATGGGGAGAAATAGGAACAAGCCATTACAAACTGTTAAAGAAAAACCACACTACAACAGATGTCATAATGTATGGTAAATGCTACACATTTAGAACTTACACATAATGCCTTCAAGGAAATTGTGGTGTCATAAACTACTCCTTAAAAACATCACAGTTTTTTAAGTAGTCAACAAGAGGTCTGCAGAGTGGGCTGCAGAGTACAGTTGTCTTTTCCAGCAAACCTCTTGACACATGTGGAAGAGCAGTACAACATCTGCTGGGCCTTTGTGTTCAGAGCACTTACACTGTAAACACCACACCATAGCAACCCCATGAAAACATCTACCCATCCTGCACAGCAGAGTACAAAAGCAGCTACACAATTTGGAAGGGGTTAATGCTGTACATGACATGTACAAGACAATCATGTGCTCTTCAAGGGGACAATGTAGTAGTGCTCTGATGAAACAGGCTGAGTCCACAGTGGCTGCTGCACTTCAGATTAAAGATGTTTCTCAAGGGAAAGTTTGGTTTAGGGCTTACACTTGTGAGCACTGGCACTGTGTAGGAAAATGGATAAGAGTCTTCCTATGAATGGGGTTAATTTTCATGTCAAATGAAGGCAGAATTATTAGTATGCAGTCTCGTCTGTCTTTATAAATGTTAATGTTGATTTATTGTGAGAAACAGAATGGCAGGAAAGCATCTTTTCCCTTGTTTTCCCTATAGATTTTACCTGAGTAAAACCTTAGTATTTAATAAAAATTCAATGTGTTTTCCATGCTATTTTCCCTGGGTAGTAAAGTAAAAGCTTTTAATTTTCTTCAAATACTTATTTAAGAATAACCTATATCTCCCTTTCTGAGGGCATCAGAGACTGCTTTTAAATTATAATAGAAATGAAGTTTGGAAATAACGATATTACACAGCCGTATGGCATTATCTTTGAATGAAGAGGTTTTTGTGAGGAGAATTGGGGCTGGTATGCAGCATAGGCTGCAGAAGGAGTAGAAAATTTTGATAGGCACAAAGACATGGGGCCTTTCTTCCCTGAGTACCTTCTTCCCTGAATAGAAGAAGCATAATGTAATGTAAAATTTTATCTATTTTTTGCCACCTGTCAGCTGGATCTAGCAGTTAAACTCAGGATAAATGGATGGATTATGATGTTACAACTGTAAGCAGACTCTCTGTGTCCTGTCTTCTGTATGATGAACAGCAAAATGGGGGGTTATGATGTAGTCTCAGCTTTTTGGCATAATGAAATAGGAACTTTGGGACTTTGATCTTAATTCTTCAAATTTATATCTTATTATTTTGGGCTGACAGCCAGTGACAGCATTTCTACATTGTGTATCTACGCTGTGAAGTACTAAGTTACACCCTCTCTCTTCTTCTTTAATATCCCACAATCTCCAAGCAAGGTACAAACTGTTCCATAACAACTCTCAAACATTGATCTTTGGCAAAGAAGGGAAATACACAGCACCTCTCTTCAATGTCTGAAAAAACATTGAGTCAAAGTGAATCATTCACTCCCCACTGAGCGCAAGGCAAGATAAACACCTTTACACTGCACATACCCATACCAGCTTGATATGAACAACCCTTCTCTGTGACTAGAGCAGGACATACCAGCAATACAGCAGCAACAGACTGTGGTAAAATACACTCCAGTAACCTATTCTCTTCCCAGCCTTCGTTTTGCATCCAAATCATGACAAAATACAGAAAACACTGGAATCCTCTATGCTTTAATCACTATAAGAGGATTGATCTTATTTCTGTGCCAGTGCTTAGACCACCTTTTTAATCTTCCAGGATGCTGCAAGATTTCTAAAGGTAACTGTCTCCCTGTTGATGGTGTGGGAACCTATCAGATGAGGATGGTTTTCAGTAAAGATGAAAAATTTTTTTTAAACTTTTGGCTATGTCTGTGTGACTGGTGGACATGCCACACACATTGCTGGCAGCACCAGAAAGAGATTAAGAAGGGTCTTGAATTCAGTGCAGGGTCTAAAATAAGGGTTCTCAGGTGCTTTTGCCATCAGCCCATGCATGAGGATATTTAATTTTCCATTCCTCCAGATGTAAGAACATGACTGACATGAGTAAAGAAGGTGTTCTGTTAGCAATAGTGATACTCTTGTGCTCTTTGATCAGGACTGTATTACTATAGAATTGCTTTGGAGAAATGTTTCACTTTGAGGTGGGACTTGACCAACCATAAGAATGACTGCAAAAGGGATTGGAAAATTACAATTGCGGTCTGAGAAACTGCACAGAAGTTATGCTTTGTCTGCAGTATAGTTTTACATAGCAGAACAAGGTTTACCCCAAAAGAGCTTTATCCTGTCAGTAGTCACAAAACCATTAGCATTACTACTTTAAACTCCCTTTAAAGTTGGTTTGTGTATTTCTAAACTGTAAACGAATGTAAATGAAGTGGGCATCAAAATGTGTCTTTGGATCCTGCTGATAACGCATCAGTACATATTCTTCAAAGATGTAAAGTAATTCTTCTCCTGGAGAAGAAAGGAGAAAGGGGAGAAAAAATGGAACATGAGAGAACACGTAGATACATGGTGCTGAGGATTGGGAAGGGTCAGTGATAATTTTATGTGTCAAGCAGTGAGAAGAGTTTAGGAGCCCTCCTGGGACAGGAAAACTGATATGTGGTGGGTTGACCCTGGCTAGATGCCACATAACCATCAAAGTCACTCTATCAGATGAGTGGGGGAGAGAAGACATTACAAAAGGTTTGTGGGTCAAGAAAAGAACAAGGAAACATCATTCCCACTTACTGTCACAGGCAAAACAGACTTGATAGGGGGAAATGAGTTGAATTTATTACCAATCAAAACACAGCAGGATAAAGAGAAATAAAAACTAAAACTCAAAACTCCTTTTCTTCCACCTCTCCCTTCTTCCCAAGTTTTACTCCTGAATTCTCTAACTTCCTTCTCCTGAGTGGAGCAGAAGGAGAGAGAATGGGGGCTGTGCTCAGTTCATCACATGTCTTCAATGTTCCTTCAACCTCAGTGGGAGGCCACTCCAGCTGAAAGGAGTTGTCTGAACAGAATAAGATTGTCAGAAATTTTCTGGCAGAAATTTTTCAGACAGGATTGTCAGAAAGCAAACCAAGCTCGGGCAGGATCATCAAGCTGTACCACCAGCACCACTCTCTAGCCTTGATGATCCTGCCAATGTAGGAAAGATGGAGATATCTATCACAGCAAAAGGCCCCCTGTCTTCCAACATTCGTCCAGTGTGGAGGACATTCCGTGGCAGATAGCCAGGCTGGGTTGGAGAGGGCAAGATCAACTCTGGGCAGCTGAGGTTTAACAAATGGTAGCTTTCTCTGTCTCAGTGCCTATTTCTGCTCCATGGCAGTTGATAGCAGGGCCAATGCCAGCTCACTTCTCTCACCAACTTGTTACCAAGGTTAATTATCCAGCTCTTTAAAAAGTTGCAGCCATGCCTGAGAGCCTTTGTGTTTTTTCTTGATCTAGATGAACTACTGTGCAACAGCCAGGATGTAGGGGGATATTTGACTTCAGATATAGTCCTGTGGCCAACCAAGGGAGGTCAGTATACAATGTGCTCAGGGGAAACTGCTCTGCTGACAGCGAATCCCAAAGAATTTACTAGGATTTGTGCTTCACCTGGAATTCTCAGTCTGTACATGGCTTTCCATAGCAAGATGACTAAATTCTGCAAGGAACCAGGACTGTTCACAAGGCTCAGGTGTGAGCACTCAGCTATAATATACAGCGTAAAGGTATCCAAATTCAAATGCAGACACAACTGCAACACACTGCTCACATCTCTCCAGCAGCTTCTGGTACAGGTTCACTTGGAACGGTCTCACCAGAAGAGGGGTGCTGTTAAGTTCATAAGAATTTTAATGAAAATAATGCTTGTGTTTAACCTCAGCTCACTTTTCAGTCATCTGGTAGTAAATTAGGTTTAATTCATGTAATCTCACACACGGTTTAAAAGTCTGAGTCGCCTTCAGGTGATTACTTTCAGCTACCCCTGAGCACTAACCTGAGTTTAAAGTTGTCTTAAACTGTCCCAGAGTTGTGGATTGAAATATGCTTTGAAGACAACCCCTTTGCAAGGACTTACGATTTTGGTTGCACTTCTTAAAATCCTGTGCCTGCATTTGGCAACATAGGTCCTTGGACATCAAACTGGATCTGCGTTAGTGCTTAGATTCCTCCCTACAATGCTGGTGAAGATCAAAAGAGCTAGAGTATACTTTTCAGATGTGGATGGTGCTTTTCTTCTACTGCTATTATCCTGTAGCAGCTATGTCCTGTTATTCCTGATTCCAAATTAATTTTTTGAGCATATCTCCTCCACATATAGTAAAAGCAACAGAATTTCACTCCACTATTATTTAAATAACAAATTGTTCATGGATTTTACCTTATATGACCTAACTTTGGTAAATTTTGACTGTATGACTTCCCTTCATTAATAAATAGCTACCTGGTGTTGTTTTGGAGCTCAAATCCCAGAGAGCATATTTACTTAATAATAGATGATCCATGGAGCAACATATGGACAGGTCATTAAAAGGGGTTCACATTATCCAATCTGAACTAGTTCACTGTTTAACTTTCTGCACATTGAATTAAGGCTTGGCTCACAACTCTGCTTCTCTGCTCCCCTGGGAGCTTCAGCTCAATACCAGGCTAAAACTTTAACTGACCCCAGATGAACCATTTTCAGCAAATTCTGCCTTCAGCCCACAGATGACTGTCCCTTCCCATGTAACCTTGAACCTTGGATGGCTGCCTGAGGACTCCATGGGTGTGTGCTTCCCTTCTGCAGGTTCAACAGAGCATCCTGCTTGATGTCTATTTGACCATGGACAAGCCTGCTGACTGTAGAGGCAGGGAAGTAGGAAGGAAAGGCTTTTGAGTGCCCTGAGGAGCATGAAAGGCTACCTAACCTCTGGTTTTGATATACACTTTATCTAGCTTTTCTAACTTGAGAAAGAAAAGACTAAGAAAAGAAAGTTTAGGTGCACCCTTATCACCATGTTTCTATATTTAAAGGATGGCTACAGAGAAGATGGAGATTATTTTTTTGGTGACTTCTTTTTTACAAGGAGTCACATGGAAAAGATGGGAAGTAATGGGTACAAGTTACTTCTGGGATGACTATAATTAGACACAAGAAAAATTTTTTTCACAGTGAGAACAACCAACAATTTCAATAATCTCCTCAGGGAAATTGTGGATTTCTTGAATTTGAACACTTTTAAGATTCATCCAGACAAGCGTTGAGCCATCTTGTCCCAACTGTGCTTTTGCCAAGAAAGGTATGACCAGTTCATCCTTGAGGTCTTTGATACTCACTACAGGCTGTTCTCAATCCTACTAACAGGTGATTACTTAGTGATGAAATTTATCAGCAAACAAGGAGTAAAGGAAAAGAATAACACTTTTCTGGAAATCTCATCCTGTTCTGCTAACTTAAAATTCCAGTAATTTTTTTTCTACCTATAAACAGATCTACAAAAGAAAAGCACCTGCAGTTTCCTCACATAACATTTTCTGGACATCATGTGATTCAGAAACTGTTTTCTCATAGTGTTTTCTTAATGCAGGTAGCAATCAACAATTCCTTTCCTCTACATAACACTGTATTTCTATGAGGGGATTTCTAGGCTATGATTGATGTACAGTCATTGTTCTTTAGTATATAGCCTAAATATAGCATGCAGTTAGATAAATCAGGGATAGAAGAGCTCAGAATACAGTATACAGATGGCAAGCTGGTTGTCCTGGCCCAAGACCTCCTGGAGGAGGTCTCTGCTGTTTTAATTCAGGCTAATAGACTCCCATGAACTGCTGCTGTGTGTCTGGTTCCTGTTTTACCTTTTGAGTCATGCTGAAACAATGATGTAAAAACTGTCTTCAGAATTAGTCATCTAGGTTACTGTTGCAATTCTAACCCAAACTGGTGTTTCAGAGATGTCATTTTTAGACAGTAATTTTTTATTTTACCTTTGTGATGTGCTGGGGTGGATAAGCAAGACCTTTCCTCAAAGAACAAAACCTGTTTCCAACACATTATGTGATAGCATCATAACACGCTATTCTATGAAAATATTTTTTCAAAACACACTACGGATGCATGCTTGAACTGGTTCAGGAGGCATGTAAATCCTGAAAAGCTGTTCTCCTACAGTCTGTGAACAAGTTGGTACAGCCTTACACAAAACACATTGCAGCTTGTTCATTATTGTATCTCAGTCCCTCAAATCAAGACCTTCTGGCAGATTGAACAGAACTGAAAGAGACCAGTTTACAGAGTAGTCATAGCTCACCTAAACAGTTCCAGGTTGTCTGTGTGTGCATGGACCCTTATGGGTTTGGGCAGAGTCCCTTTGCCAAAAGACTGAGCCAGTTGTGAAGTTCTCAGTTCTCTGTTCAAAGAACCTGTGAGATGTTGTCTGCTTCATCTAGGAAGTAAGAAATTCCAGGCTTACTTCTAGGATTGAGCATTGAGCTCAGAGAAGCCCAGAGTACACAACAAAACTCCAAAGGGCAGATGTATAAGAGTTTTTCTTCAAAGAACCTACTTTGGAAGCCCAGGGGCTTTAGTTAGACAAGGGAAGTGCTGTGCATGTGTTCTGGAGCTACCTAATTTGGATACGTACGTGGTTCAAAACTGAAGCAAAAACAACTCATTGGGACACTTGAACTGACTTCAAATAACTTGTATATGTTTTTAATGCATTTTTTCCATGTCTAGAATGCTAAAATGTCAGGAGACTTATTAAACAACAAAGCCAGATGTTTCTCCTGGGCTTGTGGTGGGCAGGATAATTAGACTCAGAGATCAAACAAAGAGACAGATTTTAAAATTTAGACTTTTCATGTATTGCCTTGTAATAATGGGTGTATTCACTAAAGGTCCTATATCTTTCTCATTCTGCTCACAGCAGAATGTGTCTTTTTTTTTGATGGGTTTTTTTTGTTTGTTTGTTTTTTGGTTTTTTTTAAGTTCATCAAACTAATATTATAATCTAAGCAGAGCAAAGGTGGTGTGTGTATTCCTTTATTTAGCACATGATAAATGATGACTGCTATATACTGGAGGTAATTTGATAAACAAGGCATTAAATATGCAAGTAGCTGTACTTGTTTCAGTGAGATTATGTGCCTAAAGATAGAAGCAGATGTGAATATATTACTGGCTTATGGCTACTGTTAGCACAAACCTGAGACTGCAGGAAGTACAGAACAAGTATATTCAGGCTGACAGATTTCATTTTGCATGTTCAAGATGAAGTGGAACATTTTTAACATAACTGGGATGGGATAAAGGATATGAACAAAGAGACAGCTAAGTTTACTAGTGATTTATATTTTTTTCTTTTGTATTTCCATTTTCTCCATTCACTTCTTAGTGTGAACATCTTATGGTTCACTTATTCTGATGAGACTGGAAAAGTTTGCACTAAACTTCAAACAGTGACTAATGCAGCAAACTAAAATGTATGGTTTGTTCATATTTCTTCCAAATCCCTTAATCATCCTACTTTATACAACACAGATTCTAATTCTTCGTCTCCCTAAGCACATGGGACAAATGAAATTGTACTAGCCAGCATGTGGTTCAGTGAAGAAAACAGTATTTTTCAAGATTTTTTTTTTTACTGCATCTGTCTAGACTTTGACAAAAAGGGAAAAAAAAAGGAATATTGTGTGGACCACTCCAGGGTGAGGACCAAAATGGAGAAAAGAAGAGGAAGGAATATTTTGGTGAATGGATCCCAAGTTTTTCTACTCTATTATTCAAGATTTCCTCTAGTGAATCAGACTAATGCTGAATTTAGACTTCTGCCACTAATCTTGTTTTAATTCAGCTTTATCATGACAATGTTGCGATATTGGAGATTTTCTGAAGTATTTCATTGCCTTAAATCTAATAGTCACAATCCTATTTCAGCTTACTTTTCTTCTATAGACATTAGAAAATTAGTTTAAAATGAGTTTTTACAGTAAATATTTCTGAGAAAATCACAAGAATGTGAATGAAACTTATCAGAGAACTCAGCATCCTGCTTTTAGTTATGAAAGACAGAAGTCCTCAGTTGTAAAAATGGAGCACTAGATTTATTTCTGTTGCTTGGACTTAATAACTAGACCCTGTTTAAATTTTTTCTTCTTTGAGTGTTTGCATGAAACATACAAATTTAAAACTAGTAACTTGCATGTCAGAGTGACTCACTTAATAGATAAAGGAAAGGCTGGGGACACTGTCTGTCTGGACTTTAGTAGCGCGTTTCCCACAGCAGCTTCCTGGAGAAACTGTCTTCTCCTGCTGTGAAGGGGTGCATTCCTTGCTGAGTGAAAACCTGTCTGGCTGGGTGGGTCCAAAGGGTGGTGGGGAATCGAGCTACATCCAGCTCCAGTTGGTCAGTCACTAGTGGTGCTCCCCAGGACTCTCTACTGGGGCCAGTTCAGTTTAATATCTTTATTGATGATCTGGATCAGGGGATTGAGTGCACCATCAGTAAGCTTGCAGACACCAAGCTGGGTGGGAGTGTTGATCTGCTGGAGGGCAGGAAGGTTCTGCAGAGGAATCTGGACAGGCTGGACTTGGGTCCTGCTTGGGTTGTGCCAGGTTGTGCTCTTGAGTCACAACCCCAGGCAGTGCCACAGGCCAGAGGAAAAAGTTCCAGTTGAACAACTGGAAAAGTTGTTCACTGGAAAAGGATCTGGGAATGCTGGGAACAGTGTCTGAACATGAGCCAGGGCATGCCCAGGTAGCCAAGAAGACCAAAGGCATCCTGGTCTGTACCAGCAACAGCACGTACCTGGCACTGATGAGGCCACACCTCAAATCCTATGTTCACTTTTGCACCTGTCTGTACAAGAATGACGCGGCTCTCTACAATTACCTGAAAGGAGGTTGTAAAAAGGTGGGGATCAGTATCTTCTGCCACATTTCAAGTGAAAGGACAATAGAAAACAGCCTCAAGTACTCCCATGTTAGGTAGTAGCAATGTTTTTTACTGAAAGAGTGGTTAGGCATTGGAATAAATTGCTCAAGGAGGGGTGAGTCACCATCTGTCAAAGTGTCCAAGACCCATAGATCTTGGGGATATGGTTTAAGAGTGATTATGGTGGTGCTAGGTAGACAGCTGGGCTAGAAGATGTGAAGATCTCTTTGAACCTTGATAATTCTGTGATCCTGTCTCTGGATTCTGCAAGTTAATTGTGGAAAATAAATTAAAGAACCATTGGTAGGGGAGGGTTTGCAACCTATCTCAAGTAAAGAGAGTTGTGCCTGGAGTAACTGCACTTCTCCAAAGTACCCAGAGTATTCTTTAATTCCTGTTTCCTATAGAAAAACTGCTGAACTATGTAAACTGTGATGAGAAAACACCACCCTCAATTCCAAATAACTGAAGGCTGGAAAACATGCTGTATTTAAACTCTCCAGGGTACTTCAGGTGGTAAAGTGGCAATTGATATTTAAATACTCACCAGCTTTTACAAAATTACTTCAGCTAATTCAGTATTTTCTTTGCCCCAATGCAGCAATAAGATTTTGATGACATACCTGACAGTTTTTATTTCTTACATCACTATGAAAACATTCCTCTTCCAAAAGTTCTTGCTGCTCTTGGGCACTGCCCTAAAGCAGAAACAAAATGACAACAGAAAGTAACAAGTGACATGTCAGATATTTCAGCACTGTGTTTATGGTAATCTGTCAGGATGGGCAGCTGATTGAACCAAGATCCATCTCAGTATGATGCTATGTTCTGTGGGGGGAGAACAGCACCGCAGGGGAAGGAAGACAGCACGATCAGGTAGTAGGCTGGCAGCTTTTAAGGATGCATTCTTTGTTCAAGGTAATTATTTGTACTATTAATGTCACTAAAGGGATTTGGTGATATGGATTGATGGATTTAAAGGTATAGTGGCGAAAACATTGGTTTAAAACTCAAAGAAAAGAAAGATAGATTTACAGTAAAGATTTTTTCTAAGAGTTCTAAATGGCAACTAAGGCCACTAGCCATAGCTAAGACTATTTCTGAGGAAATAATATGCTTATATTTTACACAAAAATTCCTCTGTATGATCCCTTTTGGAAGGAATATGGTGTGGGGAGGGGGAGAAGTTAAAGTAAGCCCTAAATTAATTGTCTTTTCTTGACATACTCTCTATGCAGATGAGGTACTTTCCCTAGCAATTTATTTTTTCATGAGCTGAAATCAAATTTCTAGGTTAAAAAGGCTATTGCTTCAGTAGAGTTGATTTTATGATAACACAAAAAAAGTACAATTTATGGTATTACATGGAAGTTGCTATGATGAATTGAAGTATTTTCAGAAGAATATATTTTGACTTTGGGAGCCAATTTTCAGGATATTAGGCCTTATTCCAAATTGGATGAAAACCTAAAGTATTGGCAGGTAAAACCATTTAAAGAATTCATCTCTTCCATATGTTTTATTTACATCCTTGACAGCATTTTCATGTGTTTTTCAGGTTGCACCTAGTGAAAGATCTGGGGAGGCAGAGAGAACTCTAAAGAGGCTACACAAAGCGGTTTGGCCGGGTATCTTTCACCTCCAGTTTCATTTTTGTGAATTTTTATTTACTGCACTCATATGGAGCTTTAAATTTACATTTGTGTAACACCTTGCAGAACTTTGGCCCAAGCTCCCAGTGTGAATAAACAAAGTGATTGCATTTTAGTGGTGAAGGTTTTGCCCCACATTTACTGTGGACAACAGGTGAATATTATACTGCTATATACCAGCTGCTTCCTCCTTTTTCACTTGCTTATTGTAAGCATAGGAGTTACTATAATTTTTTTAATATCTTTGTCTTCCACAGAAGTTCCAGTGACTGTACATTCTATGGCAGAGGGGACTTCTAAATCTGTTGCTGCAGATGAGGACAGAGAAAATGTTGAAGTTTGAGAAAATTCTGAATTTTTTGAGACCTGTCTGAGGCCTAGAAGAAAATGTGTAGAATTTTAATTTCATTCAGTCTAGAGGTTTAATTAATGTCATTCATGATGACATCAGGAATGTATCAGTTATAGTGTTGGTGAGTCTGTTTATGTCTATGGAGACACTGGCAGAACCACTTGTACACCCACCAACACTTTGGACAAAACCGATCCTTAGGTTTGAGAGCAAGTATCTCACAGTGGTTTACTTCTCTATAAAACAAGAATATTACATCTTCTTTTACAAGCAAAATAAAAATGTGTTTTTAAAAAGTCAGAAATCTATTTATTGTTAGTGGCCTTACTAACAGAAGTCCTCAACTACTTACTACTGTGTAATCCTTATTTTATTTTATCTTACCTTCAGTAAGCTGAACTGAGCTCTGACTGCTTTTCTTCCTTTGAGCTCAGCCAACTACTTTCCTTACTTTTTTTTTTTTTTTGAGAACTACCAGTCCAGAAGTCTTCTGTCTCTAGGTGCTATGTTGAATTCTACCTGCAAATAAATAGTGAGAGTAACACAAATATATGGGGCCAAAACATAAATCATGTCAGCTAGCTCATTTTTCCTCATAAGCTCCCTGAAATAGAAGAAACCTTTTAAGTAATGTAGATTTTTAACATACTCATCCAAACTGTTAGGGAAGCATGGCTCATTTTAATCTTGCTATTTTCCAAAATGAGCCTGGGATGTCAAGAATGATGCTGCCTTGGAAATATGGCATGTTTTGCCCTTGGGTTGCTTTACCAAGTCACGAGTTATATCCTGAGAATCAGGTACCACTTACGTTAGTATCTGAGCCATAGATGAGCCTCAAAGTGAGACAATCAGCCAAGTGTGCCGCCACAAGGACTGTGACATATTTTATCTGAGTAGAAAGGTATGCTCTGCAATGAAGCGCTTTACGTAGTTTCAGATTACAGCATCAATATGCACTGCAAACCCCCTGTTAGCTCTAAAATCTAACCAGGTTTGAGCTATGTAGATGCACATTGCTGAATTTCAGTCTCTTGACATACAACCCTGAAAGAGAAAGAGAACTTTAATTGCATCTAGTATGTATTTTAGTGCAGAAGTGTTCAGTCACTTTCAAGGCTTAAAAAAATCTTTACATTTTGAAAGTCTGGAGAACTATAAAAACTATCCTCCAGTGGTTTCTATAATTTCTATACCATACATTTTAAGAAGCAAAATGAAGCATCTGGTTCTCTGTTCTTGTGAGCCTTTCCTGTGATAACTTCTCTTCATTCGCATGTTCTTCATTCTCAGTAATACAGACCTGGCACATTAATGTTCTGAAAGGAGGGAAGATATTTAGCAGGCCATTCTGGAGGGAAGAGATTGATTACACCCCGATAATGGTATGAATAATTCAGAAGGCTGAAGTAATGAGAACCTGAGTAGTGATGCTAAGGAAGTATGTGGGGGATACCCTCAAGAAAAACTTGTTTCACACCTTCCTCACTCACTGACAAAATAAGGTGGATACTCTCTTAGCCATGTAAAATGACTATCCCTAGAGTCTTCTTTAGATACAAAGATGGTCACAGGGCAATTTCATTTTAAGGCCAAAAAACCTGCAGATGTAATTCTAGAGACTGTTGGTGAACTCTTTCAACAGTATGACCCAGGAAGTGATCTAGCTCCCAAGTGAAATACCTCAAAAAAGTACAGGGAAGAAAAGCAAATGGAGCTTCACCAGTGCTTCTGTGGAGTTTGATAATTCTGTTGCTAAAACTTCTTTTCCACATAGTCAATGAATTATCACAAGAGTTGTGAGACAGGCTGTTGAAGAGGTCCATCATTCAGCCACCACCTCTCACCACCTCGGAAAGGTTACATATGATGAATTTTCAGATCCTGATTCTTAGAAATGTTTTCTGATTTATGACAGTGGCAATTACAGTTACAGGAATGTCTCTCCGTCTGACAGGGGTTTCAGGAAGGATTTTATTACCCCCCTACTGTGCCTTTCAACTTGGCAACTACATATGTATTCTAAATACAAAATACACAAGTATGAAAAGAACACAGCCAGATTTTCCTAAAAGATAACTACTCGGATAGTATCTTAGATAACAATTTATGAGTCATTGAAATTATTCCAAACACCATAAAATAAAACTCAATTTGTTGTAGAAATGTGGTTAATGGGAGGGAATACTTCTGAATAAAAAATTTATCCACCTTTCCAAAAACTATAGGTTTAACTTTTTGAAGTAAATCCTGGTAACATATAAAAAAACCCACATATAAGAGACAGCAGATGATAGATCAGATGTAACAGAGAATGATTTGCATGTGGGTTGGTAGGACAGAAGAGAGTACCTTCCAGTTAGATTACAAATTGAGCTGATTATCAGAAAATTAGTTTTCATCTGAAATGATGGTTGTTACAGTTTGTTTATGGTATATCCTACAGATTTTCTTTTCCAATGGCTTGGTCTATCCTATGTTGGTTGTCACTATCAAAGTGAAATTCTGCTAAGGGACACATTCATGTTACAAGAATTTTTGCAAGATGCAATGATCTCTAGTTTGCTGATCTCATAGTCAGAATTTACTTTCTAAAACAGTTCCAATAGCAAAAGACTTCAACAATAAATACTAAGTAGTGGTTAGCTCACTAAAAGTATGCATTCCTAAGTAAATGTGAATGCTGAGAACCATTGATAGGCTGTTATTAGCATTCTTCTTGTATGTTTGAGGCTGATGCTGTTGGAGAGGCATCTCAGTGCTCAAGAAACTTTGTCTGAAATCACCAGCATCATATCTTCTGCCATGATTGTGGCTTCCCATTGTTCTAGTGTATGTTTTTATAAGACAGTGATAAAAACGTACTCGTGTTGTAAATTCAAATAGTCAAGCACTTAAATGTAAACAAACGTGTTCAAGTCTTGATCTATGAGTAACTGTTTTTCCAGTTATTTTCCATAAGTTTTTTTTATGTGTTTTGGTATTAGAAGATACCGAAATTTTCCACAGTTCAAGGAGTTCTGATAGTGAAGTTTGTCTGAATTACATATGTCCATAGTCAATATTTTGAGAGCACAAGACTAGATAAGAAAATCTCTGTTCTTTCAACTGAGTGATTCAAAAGGTCTCTTCTCTGCATATATTATGACTAGCATCTACTAACAACTTTTGCCTATTGCATTGCTTCTTATAGTCAAAAATCTATATGCAAGATTTTAATTGTTGGAATATTTTCCTTGTCTGCAGCTGAAAACTCCTCAGGGTATTTGTTTATTTTTTCCTTTTGTTTTCCTGTAAAATATATTTTTAAATAAAATTTTATAAAAATAGAATAATACTTGAAAAATTCCATTACATCATGATGCGGGTTTTTATATTTTTATGTTAATACAGATCTTCTATATATTGATAGAAAAGCAGATATCCCAGTCTGTAAATAAAATTTTTAAATAATCTGTTGTTATATGCTTTATTGCCTTATATTGTGAATAGGATATTAAACCTTCACTTTTGAATTTTCTTTTATTCCCTGGCACCAGACAAGCAGTCTTGTATGAAAATGAGATCACATCTGGACAAAACACATTTCACACTCATCCCAAGCCCAGCAGAAAACAATTTCAGCTCCTATGCTTGAGTGCTTTTAACTGCAGAAAAGACTGGAAGTTGAATGTTACTTAAGCTGTCATAGGTTATTTTAAGGCTAGGTTCAACATGAGAAGGAACTGTCAGACAGGCCTTCTGAGGGACCAGTTTCTGTGCATTGGGATCTTTGTTCTCAAAGCTGATCTACAAAAGCCCTGTAGACCTGTGGGTTTTGCACAGAAGCATTTCCAGGATGACAAGATACTCTCAGTTACATTGTAAATTCAGATCTTGTTGCTTTTTTGGAGATAACCACTGAGATTTGCACTTCCTGTGACTGATTTACCTCAGAGTAGAATGAATTAGACACTGAGTATGACATTTGCTGATGACTAAACTGGGAATCTATCCAGGTAATGTCCTTTTATACAGATGAAGTTGGGTGAGAACAACTCCACCCCTAATGAAAAGTGTTGGATTTAAGAAATCTGTCCTGTTAATGCTCAGGCCTGATAAAACTGACCCACAGGTAACTGGAATGTCATTGAAGAATTATCTATAATGATATATAATATCATTATCAGTACTAATCCCTGTGTTACAAGTTGTGAATTACTACTGATCTTAAGCCCTGTATTGATATATGGTTATGTTGCCATATAGCCAGTGCTAAGGGGAAAAAAAAAAAAAATTCTGAGGAAAGGCAGACTGGACAACAAGAATAAATACTAAAACAGAAAACACCTAGCAGTCCCCCTAAGTATCTCAGTTCCTTCTCCATTTATTGCTGGCCTTCTGTACAAACTGTATCTGGAAGAGAGAGTGACATCACCAAAGACATCATAGAACAGCCTGCATTCAGCTTTGTGAAAATAAAACTCTTTGTTGTTACTTGACAGAAAACTGAGTTTAACAGTTATGAAAGACTGATCATGATCTTAAATGAGGCTAAGGCTTTATCTGCTGCGAATTTAACTTTAGTAATTATGAGATTTAGCACTGAATGAATGCAGGTCTTGGTATTTGGGTCAACACAGAGGTTGTTACACTGTAAATATGCAGATTCAAAATCTCCATTACTGTCAATAACAAATTAAGATTAATGATGAACTCATTGTGGGTATCCAAAGCTATTCTTCATTCAGTGTTCTAGGTAAGTATGGCGCTAAAAAACATGCTGAGATAATTTTGGGCAGTCGTTCTGTCTTAGTTGGGACTGCTTGTCATAAAGCATTCAGAGTCTGTGGCCTTTACTGTCCAATACAAAATTCAAGATCTTCTTAACTGCTGCTAGAAGAAAGTTTTGCTCATGAAGGGTGAAGGCAGGCTGTAGCATGGACTTCAGGGCATCTGTTTGATCCCAGGTTTTTCCTTTGCAAAGGTTACCTCTCAGCTGTTACATTTACAGCTGTTGGCATCAGTCAAGCCTTTGACTTACTCAGACCCTGAGGAAGTGTCCCCTGTGAGGCTGGGGCACTGCCTTGTGTGCACAAGTGTGGTGGAAATCACACCTGCAGTGCCTGGTGCTGGCCTGCTCCCACCCTCTGCAGAGGACTGGGCACAGCTCCCACACTGCTAAATGCTGCAAGGCAGGCCTTACAGGATAGTAGTGGACAGAGTGGGACCTTCAAACAAAGTTTATTAGCAAAGAGTTTCCAGTGAGTCACATGGTTTAGAAAGAATCCCCTTGCCCTACTCCTTAGAGAGGAGTCCAGGTGAGGCTGGATTCAGTCCCAGATTTAGTCATAAGTTTATGTCTAAACATTATACAGTTTATCTCATCCAACTTCAGCTGTATAAAAGGATATTACCTGGATAGATTCCCAGTTTAGTCATCAGCAAATGTCATACTCAGTGTCTAATTCATTCTACTCTGAGGTAAATCAGTCACAGGAAGTGCAAAATAAAGATTATATGATTTTACCCACAGAATTAAGGATGGAAAACCAAATGTATTTTTCCAAACATATTAAATGATTTATTTAAATTCTTTCACCTTTTGGAGGTATGCTAGAAGTCCTTTTGCTGTGCAAAAATGGGACTGGCGATACAAAGTGACCGTGATTTTTATTACTTTATACATTTTTAGACTCTGTGCTGTCATGTTTATTCAGCAAAATATTCTTTGCTGCTGAAAAAGGTGTTATCAGCTCTTTCTTTTTTTTTTTTTTTTTTTTTTTGATACTTTAAAATTTTGACTCTCACTTCCATAAGAAGGCCTACACGTCCTTGCTGCTCCCAGGCTCAGTCAGGGAGCATCCTTCTTGCATATCCTCACAACTGGATTTGATGGTGTGGTCAAGCAGGTCTTGGCATTCTCCAGCACTAAAAACGGCAGACCCTTCTTGCTTGATCTTGTCACTTAAGATCAAACACAAGACCTTTCTTGCTCAACCTTATCAATGATAACTGGTTAGCTGGAGAAAGTTTGTGCTGCTGTATCCCTGCTCAGAGCAACCTGCTACAAGTAAAGAAGTGCTGCTTGCTTTCACTGTCTAGACTTAATGATGTATGTAATCAAAACATATCATCCCTTACCACTAGCTTGTAGAGGGTTGTAAATATCAGAGATGCTCCAAAAAGAAAAACTAGTAGATAAGGTAGTTTCTTGTAACTTGTGAGCTGTTAAGTGCAAATTTCCCAGGGAGTTTTAGGATATGGCCAAGAGAGCATCCCTCAGGGGTGTTTCCATGCAGTGCCACCTTGCTTTAACAGGCTGTTGATATCTGTTAAGATTACTACAGGAGTTTCTACATTTCTGAAAGGCACATTTCCCAGCAGAAGTGCATCAGTACATCAATATATCAGAGAGATTCAGAATTTTGCTCAGCTTCATGTTGAACATTTCATACTTCAGCTAAAAAAGCTGATGGGCTTGTTTGCAAACAAGGACTAACTCAGCATACAAGTAACTGACAGCTGCAAGAGGGAGTAAGATAATAACATGTGTTCAGGCTGCAATATGAATTAATTTTTCTCCTTTACAGGAGTTATTCTCCTTAAGTCATTTTATGTCATCTATCGAAACAAAAACATAAATAAAAGCAAATAATTAAGTGTATAATTTGATATATATATATATATATATATATATATATATATATATATATATATATCTATATATATATATAATTTTTTATTATAGAGTATATATATATCTCCAAATCTATAAAAACCTTCTTAGTAGAGTCAACAGGAATCTCTAGCTGCATAATCATGAACAAAAAATACACATGCATTTGAAAAAGCGCAATCTTGATTTTATATGTAACCTACTCGTCTAAGGAAATACTATTTAATTGCATTTTAGGACATGTTCACTAAACTTCTTAATTCAGGGATGAATTCAGGGCTGAATTCCAAAAAACTTTTGGAAATTATTTTTTCCAAAACTGATGACTCAGAAAGCCCATTTTAAGGGGGCTGGGGGTGGGGGGCTGAGAGGTGTGGTGGTGCAGGGGGAAATACATGTCTTTTTTGATGAGATATTGAAATGTAACCCTTCAGGGTATGCTAAACAACATTATCAAGACACTGGCTAAATTATTACAGATACAGGGAAACTGCTAGATCACACAGCCTCTACTTTACTCCTGCCATATCTATAAGATTTTCTTACGTGCATTTACAGACCATAATTCCTTACCAGAATTAAATTATTCATCAAGTTTTTCCTTCATTTAAACCTGGTTTCTTTAAGTATAAGTTTATTGTAATATCATGAATTAAGATGAAAGTAACTGCTGAAGTAGCGCTTTCAGTGGTCCCATAAATTATATTTGTGGTCTCATCGACAAAGGACTTGGGAATTTTTCGTCCCAAGTTGAAATGCTGTAATTTTTGAGTAAAGAATTGCAGCTTATCTGTTCTGTCATATTATACAATTATAGGACAGTTTTTCTGCAAAGATGGTGTATAAAGCATTATACATCTAAGAGCTAAAGGAGATTGCCACATGTTGTTTCATGTGGAAAGAACAAATCCTACTGGGATGAGAAAAATCCCATTTTAATATAATTTAAAAACTTAAATCATATTTAGAAAAATTAAATAATTTGTGAAGGATCCATTTAGGAAATATTCACCCTTGGCCATAACTTAAAGAGCAGCAGATTCCCCAGAGAGTAACAGAAAAAGAATGGAAATTCAGAACAACCTCACCATATGGTGTCCCATAGTCTGATCTGTGGAGTGGCTTCTCCCTGTCAGATCAAAAACACTGACCTGTGCTGAAGTCAAAAAAAGATATGCTTCTGGACAAACATGAGTAGAGAGGCAAAGAATTCTTCCACTTCCATGAGCAAAGCAATTGTGGTTTTGGCTGCCATATCAACCATAATGTGAAATTCACAGAGATAAGGTAAATGCCAGGAATAAAAAAAAGAATGTAATAGAAAATACAACAGACTGAGCCTAAAGATGTGGATCACTGAACCTTGAATCTCTGGAAAGATATTTTAAAATACTAATGCTCTAAGGGTTAGAGTTCAATTTTCAAATGAACAAAAAAATTCAAGCCTTTAACAATTTGACAGCATCAGTTTCTGTGTTAAAATCCTTTAAACTTCTTTCATCACTTGCTTTGGAGGAAATTTAGCATAAGTTGTTCTGTCCATATTGTTTCATACTGGCAGTTTTCCTGAGGAACATAATTGGCAAGCAATGCATAAGGGGGCATAGGGATACAGTCCCATTGTATGTATATAAGCATATATATACACATATATATATGTAAGAAATATGTAGTTTATTATGTACTCTGATCTATTAGTCAGACTGTCTATGTATGTATGTATGTATGTATGTATGTATGTATGTATGTATGTATGTATCTATCTATCTATCTATCTATCTATCTATCTATTTATCTATCTATCTATCTGTCTGTCTATCCATCTATCTATCTATTTATCTATCCATCTATTAAAAAAAAAAAGCCAAACAGGAGTTTGGCTGATCCAAATAAAATCAACTCTAACAAAGTTATATCTCATTGTCTTCATTTTATGAGCAGTTCATTTCATGCTGAGCTCCAGATTTCCAAAGGAACAGAAATACTATTAATCAGGATATCCTACAACAGATCACCTTCAGATGTTAAATGAGCTGTTGGGAGAAAAAAAAGCAAAGAATATAAACTACCATTGCCTAAATGTTTATTGATCATGCAGAAACTTTCCACTTTGCCTAGAAAATATCTAATAAATAGAGCTCCAAGACAGCTGAAAAACAGTGATTAATGTTAACATTAGCTTTCCTATTTCAGCAAACTGAAATCTATATAAATGGGTCCAAAGCAGAAAGCAAGGTTATGTCACTATTGCCAGAGGTTCTAGCATAAATAACATTGCAGAAGACAGAAATACAGAAATATGAGGAAGAGAATAACTGTTTATAGAAAAAAGAATCATTAAAGTTGGAATATACCTCCAAGACAATTGAGTCCAATTATTACTCCTACATGAATTTCTACAAACTTTTGGTAATGAATTTAAAACTGTAAGTGAGCTAGCACCTCTGATCCTGAGGATTCCTCATAAAATCATAATTCCTTATAAAGGGTTCTGCGATGAAACTGCAAAACTGCAGAGCAATATAGACATCTGCCACAGTTTCTTACTATACCTATCAGATCAATATAAGTAGTTTACACTTGTGACACATATTTAAACTAGGTAAAATAATAGGACTGGATTTCATGTTTTTTCTCTACCTCCAACATGGTTATCATTGCTGTTATGGACAGTTAAATGTGATCAAAATTATCTTAGTGAACAGCAATGTTAATTTTGATTCCAGACGCTTTATGGTCAAAGAGGTGTTAGCAGACTAAATGACAATGGAGTGAGGAGGAACCCTGGCAAAAGTAATTTGAAAAAAAAGATGGTCAATTTTGTTTCAACTGAAGAATAAAAATAACATTAAAGCAGCTACAGATTGAAATCTACAGCGAAGACTTCTCTTTAATTTCCAGAAAATGCAAATAATTTTTTTCCCTCATGGAACCTTTGTTCTTTCTATCTTCATGTCTTCCTGGTAAAATCTGTTCCCTAGAGAAAATAACATTTAATTCAGCTCATAATTAAACTTTCCCTACTGATCAGAAGAAGGAAAATATGATACATTTGAATTTATAGTATTTTCTTCCCCAAAAGAACATAAAAACAGGTATTCAAAAAATACTTTCTCTGGCTAAAATATATCTTACATGTTTTTGGGATTCTTCCCTTAGATTTTTCATGGTTTTGGCTGTCAAAAATACCTATCACATACAGTTTTTCATATGACCTGCTATTGCTGCACCCCGGCTATGTATATAAATGTATGTGACATTTATAAATGGAAATCAGACAACAGCATTCCTCAAAATTAGGCTCACTGAGATCTTGCATTTGCGTGGCCAGAACAAAAACCCATTTATTTTGTAGTGTTAATTTCTTCTGTCTTAATGCAGAGAGATAAAAGCAGACAGAAAATATGTATGTGTGCTATCCAAATGGTAAAGCTGCTTAAATAACGATATAGCCAGATGCAAACTAATTCTGGTTTGTTTCATGTTATGGTCATAAGAAATATTATTAGAAAAAGAATTTTCTTTGGTGTTTGAAAATTAAATGCCCTCATGTTAAAAATACTAAGGTTTTACTAGCTTCCATAAAATATTTACTTGTTTTTTGCCTTCTTGGATGTCATTATGATAACTTTTTGAAGGTCATTATGAATTTGGAAGGAAATGCTATCAGCAGAACTTCTAATGTGTTTGGAACCATTCTTCAATTAAATCATGGCCCAGGTAAAAAAATTACAAACACAAAACTGTAATTGTGATTACCAACAAACCAATAATTCATCACCAATGAACTGGCAATTCTGATGAATAGCTGATCAGAGAAAATGTGTTTCTGCTGTGAGGAACAAAAAACTATTACATCAGTCATATTTGTTAAATGTAAATGACTGAGAAAGAAAAACAAAACTATTTTCAATAGGCTCCTTGGGAAAGACCTCTCAAAGCCAAAGAACTTTGGTACTTATAATAATGATGTAAATTTTAGTATCAAAAGTTAGAAAAAGCAATTATTTATATCACCTTATATTCCTAGGTATTCTCTAATTGTAATAGAGAACAACTTTTGTAGTAAATATGTCCACTAAGATGCCTATCTAACTTCATCTTTTTGTTAAGGGACTAGTAATTGTATAGAACCACAGAATCACAGAATATGCTGGGTTGGAAGGGACCGATCAGGTTTATCAAGTCCAACTCGTGACCCTTCACAGGAATAACACCATGTGCCTGAGAGCACTGCCCAAATGCTTCTTGAGCTCTCTCAAGCTAATGTTGTGACCACAGAGCGTGTTCCAGTACCCAATCGCCACATGGATGTTAAAACCTTTCCCTGATATCCAGCTCAAACCTTCCCTGACTCAGTTTCATGCAATTTCCTCAAGACCTGTCACTAGCCATAAATAAAGGGATTGGTTCCTGTCCCTCCACCTCCCTCAATGAAGATGTTCAAGGTTACAGTGAGTGTCTTTTCAGTCTCCTCTTCTCCAGGCTGAACAGACCAAGTGACCTCAGCCACTCCTCACAGGGGTTCCCCTCCAGGCCCTTCACCACCCTCACTGCCCTCCTTTGGACACTCTCTAACAGTTTCATGTCTTTCTCAAACTGTGGATCCCAGAACTGCCCCCAGCACTCGAGGTGAGGCCACCCCAGCTCAGAGCACAGCAGGACAATCCCCTCCCTTGCCTGGCTGGCCATGCTGTGCCTGATGCACCCCAGGACAGGGTTGTTCCCTCCTGGCTGCCAGGGCACTGCTGGCTGATATTCAGCTTGCCATTGACCAGGAACTCCAGGTCCCTTTCCACGGGGCTTCTCTCCAGCCTCTCATTCCCCAGTGTGCTTCCAGGACTGACACATATACACCACCTTTCTCTTACTAAATTTCAAAGAGTTGATGATTTCCCAGCCTTCCAATCTGTCAAGGCCTCTCTGCAGGGCCTATCTGCCCTCCAGGGAGTCAACAGCTCAGCCCAGTTTAGTGTTGACAAAATTATTTAGTATTCCTTCTAGTCCTTCATTCTGGTTGTTAATGAAGATGTTGAAGAGCACAGAGCTGAGGATAGAGCCCTGTGGATCCCCACTAATGACAGGTCCCCATGCTGCTGTCACCCCATTCACTGTAACCCTTTGTGCCTGAGCCATGAGCCACTTGCTAGCCCATCCCATGATGTGTGTACCCAGCTGTGTGCTGCACATTTTTTCCTGAAGGGTCCTGTGAGAGACAGTATCAAAAGCTTTGCTGCAGTCTAAAGAGATTACATCAGCTGGCTTTCCTAGATCAACTAGGTGAGTTCCTCTTTTGTAGAAAGAAATCAGATTTGACAAGCAGGACGTTCTCCTCATGAACGTTGTCTCAAACTGTGACCAATGACTTCATTGTTCTCCAGGTGTTTTTCAATACTACCCAGAATGATCTTTTCCATGATTTTATCAGGCACTAAAGTAAGAATGATAGTCCTGTAGTTTCCAGTGTCCTCCTTCTTGCTCTTCTTAACAATCAGGACAATATTTTCCAGTTTCCAGTTAGCTGGAACTGCTCCAGTTTCCCAAGGTAGCTCGAAAACCATCATTTGAGGTTTTGAAAATATATCAGCCAGCTCCTTGAAGATTCTTGGATGAATCCCATCAGGCCCCATAGAGTTGTAGAAATCAACAAATACAAAGCACAGATTGATCTTACCTTTTTATGGGCTTTCCAGTGTGCCAAGAAGTAAAATGATTTATGTATCTGAAGCTCATGTTTGAGTCAATAAAGCTGTACCTAACTCTCAGAAGTTACTGAAGTTTCTTTAAACAGAGCAAATATTTTTTCTAGGTTTGGTACTGCCTGGCATTTTCCCCAATGTCATGTTACCTTGGGGACTGTGGTCAACTGAGAAAAACTGCAGGCACTCCACAGCTGCACTGCAGTAAGTTATGCTGGTTTCATACAATATTGTCTAGTCATCTGCTAAAGAAAATCTCTGAAGAAAAAAGGAATATATTCTGTCAGGCTGTAAGGCTCCTGTACATACACTATGCCATTCACTGGCTGCAAGAATGCCAATGTAATAAAACACACTTCTGGAAGTTTCACATTATGTTGGTATAAGTTTGTCTTTCACCTGTATACTGTAGATATGCATGCACATGCACAGAATAATATTAATTCCCCTAGTTATGAATCTGAAATAAAATATTGAGCCTGTCCAATTCTGGTACTCCTACAGTACTGGCATTATTTAATCACAGCCCAATGTAGCTGCTTGCTCACTCTCCCACCGGTGGGACTAGGGAGAGAATTAGAAGACCAAAATTGAGATTGAGATAAAGACAGTTTAACAGAGAAAGCAAAAGCTGTGTAAAACAAAGAATTAATGCACTTCTTCCTGTGGGCAGGCAGGTGTTCAGCTGTCTTCAGGAGACCAGGGACCCATCACACATAATGGTTAATTAGGAAGTCAAACATTATCACTCCAAATGTTCCCCTTCCCCTTTGATTACTTTCCCCATTTTTTACACTGATCATAATGTTTTATGGTATGGAATATCCCTATGGTCAGCTGGCGTCATCTATCCTTGCTGTCTCTCATCCAAATCTCCCAATCTCCCAATCTCCCAAGCATCCAACTTCCTGGAGTATGAAAAGCAGGGAAGTCCTTGGCTGTGTGTAAGTCCTACTGACCAGTTACAAAAACACTCTGTATTATTGACCCTGTGTTCATCACAAATCCAAAACACAGCCCTATACCAGCCACTGTGAAGAAAGTTAATGCTACCCCAGCCAAAACCAGTACAAGTACCTAACACAAGATACTATCAAAGAACATCTCCTGTTTTGATTGCATATTCCACTTATCTATCTGCCCTGCTGTACATACTTTCTGCTTTGTTTATAACCTCAGTGATGCATGCTGAACTGGAAAGCATCAACAGAAAAAATACAGAACACATAAAAGATAAAGCATATTTTTGGAGGTCATCAGTGTTTGCAGACTTTTTATCATGGAGAACTCTGTGATGAGAGAAAATGTTAAGACGAGCTAATCTTTGATGAACCTGCTGACAAATAAATCTCTAAATTGTCCCATAAATAAAGAACAAGGCATCAAAACTTTAGGCACACAGTTAAAAAAAATATTACTTCAGTGTAGAAATCATTGCAGTTTAAAGAATTGATACAATAGCTTGTTGTATCCCAAAATATATTAAACCAGCACTTTCTAGCACTTGCTTACCTGTGTCTGATTTCATAAATGGTGGTTTTATTCTGTAAATATTTCTATATCATAATCTATCTTCATTCTCAATAATAAAGTCAGAGCTATCTTCAAAGGATCATGTATTTAGACTGAAGCGGGGGGAGGGGGTGGAAACAGTTCTAAAAGTCCTTGTATTAGGCCATAACAGCCTAGAGTGCTAATGAGCCCACTGAGTTAGTGGGCTTGGATTGCCTAATTCTGTCGATGCGAAAGGACTTCAGATGAATGGAAAATTTTAATTTTTCACAGTTTTTTTTTTTTTTAATCATATAAATCTTTATCCAACATTAATGTTTCTTTCTACAAGGAACATGCATAAGATAAAATGGAAACATCTATGTTAAGCTGCATAAATTTCATTCAATTCCTTTTGTCAGCAAAGAATCAAAATTTCTTCAAAACTAATCATCATGGAGAAATTTTAGAGCTTTTTTGCATTTTGCTGCTACCCCGACATTTGTTTCTATGGCTGTACTTTCACCACTGGCTCACATGAAGGCAAAACATTTCATCCACATCAGTGCTCATGCAGCACAATAATTGCTGCGTCCTAGATTCTGGTTCTGCTACTTTCAATGAATGCCCTTTTTTCCTTTTTTTTTTTTTTTTTTTTAAAGATTCTTAGAAGAAAAGCTCTTTCATAAAAGATGTAAAAACTTCATTTTTTTGCCTTTAGTTTTCCAGCTGTGACAGATGAATATTCTAATCAGCCCAAAGCAGAAAAGGGACTCAGGCACATTGTAGTTTTTACCCCTTTAAAATTACTTTTATCCTGATCTCAGTGATTAGTTTTGTGCCACAGAACAGTGAAAATTATGAAGATGAATTTTATAAATAACTATAATTTTAACTATAGGTATTAATTTCATTTAATGGTGCATTGGAAAAAAATTATAGAAGACACTCTCACGTGAATATTAAAAAAAAAAGGAGTGTTTATTAATGGATATTTCTTTTGGAAATTAGAAAGATTCACACAGGAATTTTGTACTTTCAAACTGCTGAAAAAAGTATGAGGTCACCATGCAAAGAACTTTTTTCAAAAAATCTATTTATTAGAGGATTAGATGCTTCCCACCTGTCTTTACCAGAGTTCAGCCTAAACTCTTTCCCTCACCAGCTGTCAGGAAGAGGACAATTTTTGTGCTCTTTGCTGCAGCACAGAGGTCCAAGCCACCCAGGGCAGCTGCCTGACTTATGCCACTGATGTGATGTGTTTCCTGCTTCACAATCTTCAAGACTGAATAAACCATCCTACAGTTTCCCACAACCTCACAGTTACCTAAAACTTTTCTCAAGTCATGGCATTTCCGCTCCTCTACCTTGCTTTACAAATCAAAGGCTACTTTACTGTTTCTTGAGCTCCAGACAACTATTTCAGGTCTGTTTTCAGCTTAGTGCAATTACAAAATACCCTGCTGTGTGCAAGCACAGACTACACTGATTTTTTTAGACATACAATCTCAAGTGACAAAACCAAAAGTTTCTTCAGCTTACTCCTTTACTTCTTTCTGATTCTTTCCCATTTCTCAGACACTGAAGACATTCCCTTCACAGATTGAGAGCTTCTGAGCCATCTTGAAAGTTTGAAACCCTCTCTTTTCCAGGATTCAATAATTAAAGAAACTGGTAACCTCTGGCAAATACTACAATGTAAAAAATACCCATAAAATTCATGCGTCTCTGAAGTCACAGTGATGGAGAAACCAACTATGTCACATACACTTCATTTGCAGACTGCAAAAACTCCTTTCTATGTGGAAAAGTTTAGATTTTCCTCTCCTGTAAACTGAGGAACCTGTAACTTAATCTGCTCAGGAGACATAAATGTGCCAAAGAGCACATTTGGAAAAGGAAGGGGAAAAAGTGGAAAGGGAAAAGTTAGGATTGATTTATTTCACACACATCCCTACTGTTTGACTGCTCTTTTGAGAAATCTGGCATCAAAACTGTTCTGCTTTTCTCTTATCTGCAAATCTCTTTGACAAACCAGTCAGACAGACACTGTAAAATTCAGGATGGATAAGCTTCTTCATCAGTGGCATTTCTGGTATTTTAGTGTTTATATAGAGAGTGGAGTTTCAGTCCATGTGATTCAATGGAAAAGAGTAATGAGGCTGTATGCCTTTCAGACTTTGAGTTTCCCACAGTGAACAGTGATAGTTATTCAAAAACAAAGTGTAAAGAAAAACCCAGCACATTTATTCTAGTGACAGAAGTGGTTTTTCCCTATTACATTGCTAAGCTATGAGGCAGGTGCGCCACCAAACATCTAAACACAGAAACGCTTTGAAGGAATACCTAAAGAGACATTTCATTAAGATTTACCTTCTTAGCACTTGCTTAGCTCTTTTGTATAACATTTCCATTGCCATGTGTTTTGTGGAATAGTTTGTGTCTGTGGAGCTACTGACAAAGGAGAAAAAGGAAGAAATAAATTTTCAAGACGTGCAAATAAGAGCTCCTAAAAGTCCCTGTTCTTGGAACACTTCATGTGGTAGATAGGCTTTATGGGGCTGCAAAGGGAAGCTTCTCAAGCATGGTGCAAAAGTGTATCTGGAAGAAGGGCTTTTTTTATGTATCTATTGAAAAGCAGTTTCAAAATGAAAGGTAAGTTTGGATGCTCTATTATTTCAGTCCAAATATTACTGAGTAAATAAAGTTTATGCCTACTGGATGCTTAAGTACTTAAAAGATGTAAAGATACATCTCAGATGTATCAGTGGATAGTAACTTCTTAAAAAATGTGCAGTCTTGCTTCAAAAAGGTGTTCAAGATTAATTGGTTCTTGATGCATTTTTTAATTTCAATGATATATCTTAGAAATGCATATCAAGATGGTTCTCAAACTCTGTGGGCCAATAAAAATCTTCAAAAACCTAAATCCATTTTAAATATGTAAACAAATGCATTTTTCTAAAATTTCTCATCTCTTTCTTTCATTTCATATTCATTAAAGTTATCAACTGTATGTTGATGTAGTAATGCACCAGCAAAAATCCATGTGGATTCCCTGTGTAGTGGCATGAGCATCTTCTATGAGAACGTATAATACAAATGTCCCATAGTCTTTCCCATTGGATCTTGGAATCAGCCTGACCAAATCTGAACAAACCCAGAGAAAAAGATTGAAAAATTTTACTATTAATAGTAAATATCCTCATGAAGGGTAAGCCTTAGTATGAATTGTAAAAGGGAAACTAAAAACTTGTCATTTTTATGTTCAGATCTATATGTATAATAATGAGTTCTGAAAGAAAAAAACTATTTTAATAGGACACCGTAATATTTTTATCCGGATTCTATTTTGAGTCTGAAGGAAATATTGCAGTTATTCTTGTCTAGATGTTTTCTGAATGAGCTGGTATGGGATGCTAGTATTTTCAAGAACAAGAGCACAGAAGTTCACATATTACTGAGGAAACAAAGGGAATTCCAGAATATTTTAAAGATAGATGGATTTTTTTCCTGGGGTAAAAAGATAAAGGGTAGTTTGCATTCCACAAGGAGTGTATTTATTAAAAGAGATAAAACACGCTATGCATATAAGGTAAGGAATCTTGGGAAAAGAAAACACTAAAATTGTGTCTGAAACACAGTTATTGCTTTATTGCATTAGTAGTAAAGGCACTCATTATTTTCCAGTTGATTTGGTCAGTTTGTTTCTCCTACCAGTTCCCTCCTGACTTATGGTTGCATTCTTTATATACAACCCTTATATCAGAGTAAATTTTATAATATCTAAACCACCATGTGGTACTATGTTATCAAGTTCAAGGTGTTTTTTGATAAACATGCTGTTGATCAATGATTTCAAAACCTTACTCAGTCTGAAACTCTTTAATAATTTGTGCCTGTTCAGATGACAGAAAATTTGTAAAGTGCTGTATCAAGGTCTGCTTCCTCAGAGCTGCAACAACTTAAATTACTTGACGTCCTGAAGAAAATGCAGCTAACTGGTAACATGGTCTCCTATGCTAAAGGCAGAGGCCCATTTTAGCTAGAGAAAAAGGGAAGGGACATTGACAAATACCAAAGTTCCTTGGTTACAAAAGTGAAAATCAGAAAGGGATACAACTTGCTGCTTACAAATCTGAATTCACAAAATCTGTATTGTTATAAAAGAAAACAAACATCTTATGCAGGAAAAAAAATAGCTCAGTAGTGTTTCCTGGATATTGAAATTACATGTAGCTTGAGGAAGGATCCTCAAGTTAAAACAGGATTGTTTATCACGGATGAAATGTATTTTGTGATTTCTTTTTAAAACACCTATTATTTGATCCAACTGCATTGCTGAAGAACAGGCCAAGGTGTTCCTGTTCATATTTTATATAATATAAATAATTGTGAGACCATGTCTTCCTACTGCCATTGACTCATTATTTTCTAAGTTTAGTGATCCAGAACTCATGATTTAATAAACCGCAGACAGCACAAACTGATTAAAAAAATAGGCTGTATAAAAGCTTGGTGAATAGAAAACCAACCCTGGCTTACCTTGAGATGGTTGAATAATTCTTACTCTGAAAGTCTTTCATCATTTTATTCCATAATTGTCTTATGTAAAGTGGTAGACAGAGATACACATAGAAAGAAAAGATCTGTGGCTGTTGTCACCACCTAGAGAACCTTGTTAATCTTGTAATTTTTTGTATTTCTAGATTTTGACTCAAGGATATATTGTGACTGGAATTTCTAGCCTTTTAAAGTTCTTTGAATAAGCAGCAATATATTATGCTTTAGTTATTATGCTGGTACAATAGACCTAGCCTTGTGTAGCCTTAGAAACCCATACCTTATTTGTCTTTTCACAGGGCTGAACAAAGAAACACAGACGACAGAGGTGACATATGGGGTTTGGAATATTCAGCCTTCCAGGGTAAGATCAAAACATTTTCAATTCTGGAATAAATAATAAAAAGTAAAGCATAATAAAGAAGCATTCCATGTGCCCTAAAAGCAAAGATCAGTGATAAGAGCAAATGCATTCCTGTTTAAAATTAAAAAAAAATCTTATTCAGGTTTACTATTGCTCATAGTTTACAAGGATTTTCTGTTACAGTTCATTGGTCAACTCAATCTTATTTTAATTAAAACTACTTGCTACTCTAGGCTTAGGCTAATCTCTGATAATTATAGACATAAACAGATATATAAACAAAAAGTGAGAAAATAGTTACTGACAGCTACTCATGGAGAACAGATCTGGGCTCTTTTGGGTTATCATGCATGTATTTAAAAAGTGAACTTTAACACACAGGTGGGCATTTAAAATTTTGTTTCAAAGTAACCCCAAAACATGAATGGCCACATTTTCTCTCTGGTCTGGATCTAAATAAACCATTGCACAGTAAACTATTGCAAGGGAATGAGGGGGTGTGTGAGGCAGTGGTAGAATGAAAGGAGGAAATGTTGGAAAGCCGGGGAAAAATATAAAAAGAGACCAGCACAGTCACTTAGCAATATGTTCTGATTGTTCTATTCCCCCATTAAATATTCCCAAGCATTCTTCCTCAAAGTATAAATAGTTCTGTATCTGTTCAAGGCTGATGTATTCTGCACAAACAAGGACCATTCCCATGGTACACCCAATGAATTTTTGAATGATAATGATTTCAGATTTGCTCTGCTTCTTGCAGATTCAGCAAGTAAAACATCTGTATATACTGCAGAGATACAAAGTGAAATATGTTCAGTTATCACTGGACTTTAAAATACTCTTCTCTCCTAGGTGACTACTGTGGGGAACAGAAAGAAAATTAAACCACAGAAAAGACTGCAATGCTGACTTCATCAGGGATTCTCATGGTTACAGAGACAGGTTAACCTACACAAATCATTTCAACCCAGAGATAAAGGGAAGAAGGAATTAACTCATACTATTTAATGATAACAAAATCATTTATTAAGATGAGACTTTGCTCTAAGTTTTGAACTATCATAAAGTGAAACCACCATGAATATGTGCAAAGGTCTTCTACAAACTACTCCTGTTGTGGCCAGAAGAATGTAGATAGGGAAAAAACTATTTATGACTGTGTAGCTGCTTTCTTTCTTTTAAAACCTATTGCTTGAGAAAGCATTGTACATAGATAACAGATAGATGGTGCTAGAAATGGAATTGCCTTTGCTTATTTATTAAATGGCTATCAAGGGGAAATTTTCAAAGCAGTAAGCAACTTTTTGATTCTCCACTGAGTTAAGAAGAACACCTTCTGTAAGCTGTCCTCTAAACATTTCTTTATCTGATCTTTTATAGGTACATGGATTAAACTTGGAATAAATTGGCAACAAAATTTTTGATGTTCCTCGCCAATGTGTTGTCAGGAAACAGAAACATTTGTCTCTATGAAAGACAAAGAAAATGATAAGATAAAGAATTATTTCTATATTGTTTATCATCTTGCCTTGCCTAAGATTTTTTTCTTTTAATGGACTGTAAGAAAAAATAATAATTACACAAAGCCAATTGAAAGAAACAGAAAAAAGATAAATCTTGAAATGGGAAACAGAATTGCATTAAGTACCTTCATGCATACACTCTAATCTAAACTAACTTGCTTAAAATCATAACTTTCATAAGATTGGAACCCCTGGCTGGAACCAAGGAATGCAATGCATCTGGTTTGTTTAGCTCCTTCACCAGCCATGAGGATGCCAAGTTTTGATAATTACACTTTGTTAACTGGAGGAAAGGCCTCTCTAATGCTCCCTGATAAACAGTTGTGATAGCAGCCTCAAGAGACCAGTTACCTGTCAGTCCTTCCTTTATGCTATATTCTTATTTGTATGTAAAGATTTGGTCTACTGGCTTGAATAACTGTGCCTTCAATTGCATGTTATCAGAGCAGTTTACAAACATGCATTCATTAATAAGAGCGAATGAGTAGGGAATTAACTATTTTAGTTTATTATTTTTTATCGTTTTTACTGATTGGAATACTAAGCCAACACCAAGCCACTGAAAAACAGAAATGCAGTATTTTATATATATATGTTATTCATTCCTTCACTTCCCACAATATAATAAAAATTATCTGTTGATTTATGGCAAACACATTTTACCAGGAATTCAATAATTCTTATGTGTTTGGAAAATTTTACTGTCTTCTAATCCAAACTGTTAAAAAAGAAAAGGCTTATAATATAAAAATAAAAGAAAGAAATTAATGACGCAAAATTTTAGATAATAAACATTTTATAAAGGAAAAGAGAAAATTATTTTTTAACATATCCTTTGACTATGGAATATTGTCTTTTTAAAAATTTAAAAATTTTTATGTCTCTCTTAATTGAGTAGTTTAGAAAGACCTGGAAACTGATTTAAAAAAAAAAAAAAAAGTTGTATGTAAAACTGATTTATAGTTGTCCAAATGGTTTTCACTTGTGCAAAATGTTCATGGCAGCAGTAGCTAAAGAAAGTTTTTAGAAAGTAGTATTTTAGTCTTTCTAATACTCAAGGGACATACTTTGTGATCTCTAGGCTCTCTGCTGATAAACAGGAAACCTCTAACAGGTAATACAGCAGCTATTCTTGAAACAACAATGAAGGTTTGTTTAACATCAGAAATGTTTTAATTGTGAAGCAAGGACTGATCCTGGAAGCCTGGAAGCCTTCAGGAAGCCTGGAGGAAGCCACTCAGGAGCCTCAAGCTGTTTAAAATGTTAAAGCATAAAAAGAAATTACCCATTGCTGGGGAAACAAATAGCAGTTTGGGAACGGGAAAAACCCTGGGATACAATGCTTCTGCTCCTACAGAAATCATGTTTTCCAAAGTCCAGAATGGTTTTTCCACATTTCAATACCTCAGCTTTGTAGAATACAAGGATACAAGTTTGAATGACTTGAATGAGAGCAAATTCTTAAATTTATCTCAAGTTCAGGAGAGCAAAGCTCATGACATATCTTAGAACTTATGGGAATTTCCTATATGGTTTGACCAGTCTCTTCTGGAATGACAATAGGTGGTTATTAGTTATATGCCTAATAGGTAACATGCAAGAATTGAAGTACCCAGTGACTGTCATACTTTTCAGTGTCAGCTTGTAGACCTCAGAAACTGCACTGTGCATGGCAAAAATGTGTAGGACTACCAGGCTGCAGCTTTTTGCTTTCTGAATTAGTTCACAGCAAAAATAAATCTCAGCCACAAGCACTACAACAGGCTGAGCTCTGAGGCATGACCTGAAATTTTCCCAGTCCATAAAGGAGAAATTATGTCCTGAGCAACAGTGTAACACTGATATTTTTGCACTAAACTCATAATTTCTGTTCGAATTACAACATATCTTTTGAAAAGACAGCTTGTATTGATTTAGGAGTTTCAGGTGGCACAGAAATCATTCCACTGTTAATACAGTTGGCATTCACCTCTATCACCTTCCTTTTCTTGATCTCTTTATGCTTTCTTTTCTCCTAAAATCCATAGTTCTTTCCTATGTAGATACTTTGAAAATGAGATCAAATCACAGGCTAACTTCCTGTTTGGAAGTCTGGATTGTTTGATAGATTGATACCTTAAGTCTTCCACAGGAGAAGGATCTTAAATCTTACCCTTCACAGTCCATTTTTCAGATTTCACACTATCTCACTAGACCTTTTCCAATTTTATATATTGCTTTTAAATATGTCTTTCAGACACAGTAATAGCCTCACTGATCATTAAAGTGTAAGAGCATTTTCCTCCTTCTCCTAATATTCTTCAGCTGCTCTTTTCTCAGGCTGTATTTGAGAGGTGTTTCTTTAGCTTCTTAAATCAAAGGTCACATTTTTTTTAAAAAAGTGGAAATTTTAGGAAAGCATGCCATCCTTGGATTAAATTTTCCCATGAATCTTTTCAACCAAGTTTGTCCATTCAATAGAGGCTATATAAACTGTATGGTATGTTTTTAAAATCAGATTATGTGAACGGAGCCAAAAATGTTCTTGGCTTGATTCTCTAAACACTGGCGATATCATCCTACTCTGCAGCACTGTTTTAAGTATTAAAAAATACAGTCTTCAGTCAATGGAGGTCCAGAGTTTTACTCTTCAGCATTTTCCTCTCAAGCAGGATGTAAATATTTCTTCAAACACTGCTGTTCAGACAAATGTGAAAAACAAAATGCTGCATGCCAGTAAGTGTACCTGGTGCAATATTTCCCTCAAACACCTTTTTGCTCTGAATGCTAAGAGAAACACAGGGCTTTAGAGCAAAAAATCTGGGCCTGAAATCTTACACACTGCACTTAGTTGAAACAATGTGGAAAACAGATTGCACTTCCCTTTCCTCTGGAAATGAAAGGAGAAGAAAACCAACCCCTTTTTTGCCATAAGGGTGGGAAGGGTAGAGGTAAAATAATGTGACAGTGGTTGCATGTGCCTGTTGGACAAAAGCAACTTGCAGTACATATTGCATAGTGCAAGAGGTAGTGTTCCACTGTACACCTATAACTACGATGAACCAAACACATGTGGCTTTTTGAGGCCATGCCAAAAAAAAAAAAAAAAAAAATAAGGGAGACAATAAGGGAGACAACCCATACTGAACATTACAAAATGTGCTTTTTGAATTTTACCTCTCAGTGGTTATGGACATGGACTCTTATATCACCAGATTGAAGCTCTGGAGGTGGAACTACTTGTCCAAGACCTGAAAAAAATGTTTAAGACAGATTTGGTTTCCCAAGCATTCAAGCTTCTGCATTTTTATTTGAGGGCTATAAGTGAGACTGTAAATTACTTAGATTAAAACCCTTGGGATATGACCATTTCTCTGGGATATTTGAAAAAGCACCTAACATTTTGACAAAAGAATCATTATATTTGGGTTTTCTAGTGAACACCTAAAAATTTATAACAGTATACAAACCGTTTCTCAAGAACAGTGAATAATTCAGTGAAATCACAGAAAAATATGTCTGTATCTTTCACTGCAGAATTCCTGAACCAATCTCAACAACTCTCAAGATTTTATGTATGGTGATTGAACTTCCCCTACTCTGTCTCATTAAAGAATCAAACCCACCAAAGTATGTTTCAATACCATTTATTATTAGGTCTGCTCAAGCATTTTCTCCTGACTGGTTCTGTTGGAAAAGACTGTTTTTTTTTTTTTTTTTAAGTGGAAATGTTTTTGTTCTGTGAATTCTTGCAGCAAAACCAGCAGGACCTAATTTTCCTGTTTTCTAAAGTAGGGTTCAAAGTCACCTTGTTCCCAGCTATGTGCCAGATTGCAGCCCAAAGCAGAGGGACCTGGAAAATGAGCCAGAAAGGATTCTAGGCACCTGTCATGATGTTTCTTCTTCATGTTTTGCAGGATTGGTGAATTTTGAAACACTCTGCTTCCAGACTGTTTTAGGAATGGAATTCTCTAGATAATTCTCAAAAAAAAAAAAAAAAAAAAGGCATGTGATGACTGGATAAAAGGTATACAGCAATTTGCTGCTGCTCCAGGAAGAACCTTTTCCACTAAACACAAAATTGTGGAATGCCTTCAACTATACCTGTAAGCTCTGTGTATGCACCAAACACATACTGACATCTAACTACCTAGGAGTAATGTCTTTCAAAAAAAAAAAAAGTCTTCACTTTCCTGAAATCTTTTTTGACAAAGGATAGGTCTTTGTCAATATCCATGACACCTTGGATCAAACCCCATGCTAGGAAGCTATGAAAGGTATCAGAGCAACAGTTTTCAGATGTAACATTTTAACCTTCCATAGCTCTCTCTGTTTTGGGTTCTTTTGGTGTCTTTTTTTGGTTGTTGTGTTGGTTTTGGTTTGGTTTAGTTTGTTTTTTTTTTTTTTTTTTTTTTTTTTTTCTTTTCTTGAAAGGAAAAAAATCCCAAACCATTCTCCCTTATCCAATAAATCTAAACTTGAAAACTTTAAAGCATCATCCTATTTTTTCTTTTGTTATGAAAATCATTTGGTATGTTCCGAGCATCAAAAACCTTTGTGTAAATATTTCTACATCCTATTTGTAGTACAATGTCAAGTAAAATATTATTTCCTCTTCAGCTCATAAGGACCATGTCATCAGCAATCCATCATTAACAAGAAAGTGAAGCCCAGACCTATGCTTGATAAAACTGATTCCTTCCTACTTTCCATACAAAGCTGTCTTAAACATTTTCTCATTCTTTTAGAAGCAAAAAATCTTTTCAAGGTTATTATTCATGTAGCAATTCTTTCCAAGAACTGTTATTAAATTCCTTTTGATGCTTGCTCAGAACAATTCAGAGAGTGGTGATTTTGCATTGTCCCAGACTCCTTTTCCAATAACAGTGTGATTAAAGAGCAAATATTTTGAAGCAGCCTTGGAATTAGTCTTCCTATGGGCAAATTAAACCTAGTAATACTTTTCTTTCTACAAATGAACACAGATTTTACATCATTGGAACAATTCCCTATAATTGGGTAGAATCTTCATTCTTGCATTTTACAGGACATATACCTAATTATTTCATTATTTAGCTTTTATAAAATATCATTTTTCTTTATTTCAAATACTTTAAAGTTCTGCAAGGGTTACTTAGGACTAGAACTTAATAAGATGCAGTGGTTAGGGTCCAGGCATAATGAACCTAAATTTCCTCTTAGTTATAATTTCAGCCTTTTGTACTTTAGTCCTGCATTAACATTAAAACATTAATAATGGCAAATTAATTATATTTGAATTTCTGAGGGTTTTATATACAAAAAATAACATAAAAAATTCCAAAGGCAAAGGCATTGACATGGGTATGCCTTCAAGTTCAACTAATTTTAGTAATCTTAACTTTTGTTTTACCAGCTACCCCAGGAAGGTAAATATTACACAGAACATATACAGGTTACACTAGCAATTATAGTAAAAAATATTAATCAAAAATAATGCTTTAAGTGGTAAAATAATTGGTAATGGAGAACAGTGAATGCCAGAGACCCTTAACTTTTATTTCATTTATTTTGCTAATTGATGAACCTAAAGCAATAAGAAATGGAATGTGAGTGATATTTACATTTTATGAGGTTTAACTGGTAAAAGAACACCAAAACTAGACACAAAATGAGGAGATTTATGTCTAATTTGGAAAAGATGGAGGCTACTCTAGGGGAAGAATAACCTGAAAAGAATATCAGAAGAAGGATTCAGCTAAAATCCCTCAGGGCGACTCCAGATGGCAAACTGTAAGGAATCTTGCAAAGGAACACAGCAACAAAAAAATGCCAGTGTAAATTTGGGCTGTACATGTAGAGGCACAGTGCTCCGGCCTAGGTAAAAGACTGCTCTAGCCTCACAGCATGAAAGAGACCACACCACACATGTAGCTTATGAGAGCAAGCACCTCTGTGCCAAGGAATTTCAACACGCTGGAGGCAGTTCTGAGAAAGCAATATAAATAAATAAATACCTTGATTTGACTAAGCAGTTACTAGGAAGGAATATGGTTAAATGCTTCAAACACTTCAGGACTGTTATCATCAAGGAAGAAGATAAATAGGATGCATAGAAGAGCTGGCTCTACATCTGCTTTCAAAATATTCATATGTTTGAAAACAACTTCTGTATTGTCTTCCAGTAGAACTCTTTCTTCTTACATAAAATTTCTCTCAAAAATGGATGCATCAGTATAGAGGTCAAACTGGAAAAAAAAAAAACAACAAACAAAAAAGTTGTTTTATGTAAAACTAAAGAAAATTATTGAACATAATTTTTTTTTTTTTCAGTTTTGTGTCCTTTTTAGCTTGGTTTATAAAAGGCATTAAGAAATAAGTTAGCTCTTTCATAGAAGATAAGCTCTTCAAATTTTCCTGTTGATGTGCCCCTATTTTGTATGAAATACATATAAAACCTTATTGACAGCAGGATTAAAACTCAGACATGTCAGTTCTTAGGGGAGTGGTCTAAACAATAAACCATATCAGTGCCCGGGGAAATATCTAGAGGGAAATAAACAGAAATTAGGGGTAGAATGGATCTGAATCAAGATTTTCACATTTTAATGGTAGGCTGAATAATAGGCTTCAAGAAGAAAAATAACTTCCTTCTTAATTATTTGGAAGACAGGGTTTGTTTCCCCTATCTAAGGCTGGAGAGGAAACTTGAAATAGTATGTTCACAAAAAGTCAAAATGAAATTTCTTACTATCTCAAAACTAATTCTCCATTCAGATTAATCTAAACTACTAACTGAATAAGGACTAGATTTATAAATAGTTTTAATCTGGCAAAGTTGGCATTTTTCAGTCAACACAGCTGTTAAAAGAAACATGAAACAAAACTAGTTCTCCACCTTAGAACTTGTTAGACTGTAAATACTTTCTGTGCAGATCTGTTTATTCGACTGATATCCACGGCTTAACTGATGCTCATAAAGTCCAAGACAATTTTGTATTAGATAGAGTTAAATAATTAATGGATGAGTTCACTCATGTGCTCATTTAATTGATTAATATGAAGTTAATGGGCATTCTGAACTTAGCTTCACCACAGGGGACTTAGAGCTGGAAAGATAAGTCTTTCTTAGTGGAAAGACGTTCGATCTGGGTATGAGTCAAGCAACAAGCCAAAATGAAATCAATAGCCAGAGTCAACTTGGTAAGACTCTTAATAAACACAGTTGAGCCAAGATCTCCAAGCTTATGGGGAAGAGCAAGAATTTTGTCCTACTTTCTTGAATTAAAGGACTTTGTGGTGTGCACTTCATTTGCGCACTTACTACACATTTCCAGACACAATTTAAGACACAAACACAGAATTTAAGGTGTTAATACCTTTCTACTAA
Organism: Certhia americana; assembly: GCA_018697195.1. Classification (NCBI taxonomy): domain Eukaryota; kingdom Metazoa; phylum Chordata; class Aves; order Passeriformes; family Certhiidae; genus Certhia; species Certhia americana. Next base: position 30,052,305 of record CM031878.1, on the reverse strand, counting down.
GATGTTGTCAATACCTTCTGCCAAGTAGAAAGCATAAAAGTGATGAACATGTAGCTCCATGGAGCTGTGAGATACTGGATCAATTCCATGTTTACCTAAATATGGATCTATTTGCTCAGTTTCAGGCAATCCATTTTTAAGCTGTGACTTTTACTTCAGGACAACTTATTCAAGTCAAACTATCACACTCTCACTGAATTCAAAAGTAATTATTGTTAAAAGTAGCTAAGCTGTACTATAATATTGACAAGAAAATCAATATTCATCTATTTCTGTTGACAGAGGAAGTCAATCCACCATATAAGAGATTCACATTGGAAAATAATTGACTGTAGCTGCACGAACTTTTGAAAGCACTGGGCTGCATACTTCTGTAGAGAAAACATAAACATGAGTTTCACACATGGAAATATCTCCAAAAAGCAAAAAAAAAATTCAAGGAACTGTCCATGCCAGATTTTTTGACAGGGTTTGATAGTTCTGTTTTCATCTTTTTGGGCAAGAAAATTGTATTTTGTTTATGTACACTGATACTGTTCATGATTCAGTTTAACACTGCTGTGAGACACTGGCCCAAAATACTTGTGTTATTCCACAACAATCTGGAAGCTTTTCCCTTGTAATCAGCATGGAATCCCCTGCAGCTATTTTGCTAAACAGCTTTACAGAGTGAAGTGATATAAATTGATGGTTTACTCCTAATGCAATTACAGGCATTACAGCTCTTGTCAGACTAGATTGAGTCCTTCTAAACATTTATTCCACACATATTTTTTGCCACAAAGACATTATCATATTTTGACAAGAATAACTGTCCCTGTACTGCTTCTTCCTCTCAGTGAAAGTAACAATTAGATTAAATAACAGTTCCAAGGGCTTTTTTCATTGCCTAAACAGAACAAAGCTTTGAAAGTTAAAACACTTGTGTGTATTTATACACTTATACCCTGAGGATCCAATATACTATAATCATTCTTTTTTTCAACAGCCATTGATTCTTCAGCACTGGTCAATACTTACTTAATTCCACAGCCTATTATACAGATTTCTTGGTTCTTGCATTCTATTTGGTACAATACATTAAATGTGATCCAGCCAACCATTTGTCTGAGTGTCCTTGAGCTTCACAGTGAATCAAATAATCATTTCCTAAACAATCTTGCATTTCTAACAAAAACCCAAACCAACCAAACAAACAAACAAAAAACCCCAACAAAACAAGCAAACAAACAAAAAAGTGCAGATTCTGGTTAATATGGTTAATAAAGCATTAATCACTTATAATTAAAATGTAAATTATATTAAAGAAATAAAGAATAAATGGATGGAAATTTTCTTGCAAGATTATTTTGCATTTAAAATAACAAAACCCCTCATCAGAGCACAATAGACATAGATTTGATGTGTAAAATGAGGTTTGAGTCTCTTCTTTTGCAAGAGTGCTTGTTCCAAGCCTACCAGCCTTCTGGATTTATGCTACTAATGGTCTCACACTGGAGTTTGATTTTCCCTGCAAGGTCTAGGTTATTTAGAAGTCACAATACACACATATGAGAAGAAGAGAGTATAATGGAGAGAAAAGAGTAAATTGCATTGGTCATACAGTGTGGCACTAATATTTCGTATACTGTGTGTCCTTTATTGTCACACAAGTCATTTTGGCAAAATTCCTGGGACAATTTCAGTAAATAAACCTCAGCAAGTGTGCAGTTTTTGACATAAAAAAGGTTAGTCTTCATTATTTCTAATGGATTCTGTTTATTAGAAGATCTTATTGTTATACTTTCATTTAAACTGTGAGCTATTTCTATACATTTCTGCTATCTCATCCCTAGAACTACAAAGTCGGTGTATTTTCTACTAAAGGGGTCTGTGAGAAAGCATGATGATAGTTAGGCCTCATTTACATTTTTCTACTAATTTTAAGAGAAAAAAAAGGAGTCCCTTTTAGTTAATCTGTATCCAGCGCCAGAGAAACTCTATGAAAAGTCAAATAATATGTCTGAACTTCTTGATCAGAAGACACAAATTGTGGTCCACAGCAATACCATGTCCACTTATATAGCTCAAATTTGAAGGATAATATCTGGTGCATTTACCTTCATTTTTCTGTGATAGTCTAATGTCTCCCTAGCAGAAAATAAAAACAAAGAGGCTTTTGTTGCCTGTTCTTTATTGATAGACAAGAGTGTAACTCCAGCATAAGAGAAGCATTAGCAAAGAGAAAATCCAATCTCGCCTGTAGTCTGAGCTTAATCACTACCAGTTTACAGCTTTTGGAATAAGGATATCAGTAAAAATACTATTGGGACCTAGGAAGAATATTCATACAGAACAGACAGAGAATTACAAATGGATTTACCCTTCATTTTCCTGATCTCACTCTTCCATATTTGTATAACACATTTATTGTCCTCAAGGAGAACACTGCAGTATGTCACCACACAGCTCAGGGGAGTACAAGCTAGCAATGTTCAGGATTGATCTTCAGGGACAAAACTGAGAAGTGCTGTCTTTACTCAGGAAGATGAAACAGCTTCCCTAATCCTTAACAGAAAAAGGGGGGAAAGGGCCATTTGTAGGTGTGTTTTGTTTTGTTTGTTTGTTTGTTTGTTTGTTTGTTTGTTCTCCCCCACCCCAGCATAATTTGAATATATCTAGCAAGTTAACAAAGAAATCAGGAATTTTAAACATCTTAAGCAGGTGCCATGATATACAACAGTACTGAATGACTGAATGATTAATATTTTCTCTACTCCTGTCACAATGCATATTTTCTCTTCTTTTTGAAAGATTGAAAAGTTGGCCTAGATTACAAAACACCTTAAAACAAGTACTGACATTTAAAAAAGGAAAACTAACTCATTTTCTGAAAAATAAACCCCCTACATTTTGATTGAACCCTGGTATGGTAACAATTTGAATTACACCACTATCAGAGAATATTGCTACATGATGATCTCTGTAAAGATTAAGAAGAAAACAACGGAAAGGTGAACTGTCTGTCAGTAATGTGGTGATAACAGAGGCGTTCTAGAGGCGGTGAAAACAATGAACTCTGGGTACTAAGTGAAAACCCTTTGGCAAACTTTCATTTGGAGAGATTCAGTGTCTGCACTGAGCTGTCTCTGTGGAGTCTCAAAGTATAACCAGAAGGAATTACGTCCTGATTCAGCGGGGCATTTCAGGACATGAATAGTCCCATTGAAAATGAGATTACTCACTCACTTGAAGTTAACCACATACTTAAGTATCTTTCTGAAGTGAATGCCTAATGAATGCCTACACTTGCCGAACGGCTGTAGGAAACTGGTTTGCCAGAGACTGGCAACAAATCATCTTTGTAAAGTTTGTTTGGAAAGTCTGTCAGAACTTTCCCAGGAATAGGTACCTTTTTCTACCCTGCTGAACTGCCAGGATAGCTAGGGGCAAGTAGGTAAAATAGATTAAATAGTCCTTTACCCTGTTCTTTCAGATGATTATGCTGCGGCATAAGTTAGCTCTTCCCACTTTGCCTAGTGTGTCAACAAAGCCATTTGTTTTCTAGACTAGATTTTCTTGTATTTGTAGCTTAAATGATTGAGCTTATTACTGTAGCAAATGAAAATGCTTCCTGGGAAGCACTTCTAAAATGAAATTAAAGTGCTGATTGATTTGCAAGATTTGCAAAATATTATTCATATGTTGTTTGTTTGTTTTTCAGAGAGGCAAAAATACCCCAAGAGCATTGTTCCAAAAATTTAAGTCTATCACTCTGAAAAACGAGTGTTCTCAGTTGAAAAGAAAATCAGCTAAAGGGGAAGATGATACTATTAGTCTTATCTAAATTCAATTAGTTCAATGAAAGGGAGAAACCAGTGTCCATGCTTTAGGGTTATGAAAATTAGAAACTCAAAAAAAAAAAAAAAAAAAAAAAAAAAAAAGATGAATCATTCATCTTAAATAATTTTTTACTATTTTAAAATATAAACAGTAACTTCTTAATATTATTAAACAATGAACATAGAAGAAAATAATTAATCTTAATTTCCAAGATGAGGCTAACCAAGAATTCTACATATAAAGTATAAAATAAATAGATAAAATATAATGATACAGTATAAATTTGTTTTTCCTTAACAGCTGAAAACCATCATCCATGTTTGAAGATGAGATGTCTATAGCAGAGAACAGTATTTTGTCAAAATATAAGAGGTAGTCCTTGATAAAGTTATGTGACTTAGGTATTCTGGGCTTTATTTCAAACTGTACTTTGAACTTCTCTCTCTTTGTACCTTATTGCTACATATAAAATAAACATAAGGAATTCTTTTTCATTTGTTTTAAAATTTATTTTATTTGTGAAAAAGTTGCTATTTTGACACAATAAAGCCTCACTTTGTACACAAGCTGCTGAAACAAAAGCAGAATACAGATTGTTGCTGAATTAAGGAATTATAAACCTTTAAACTTTGTCCTTCACCACTTTTGGCTAATAAAGTTCTGTTTACTGTACTGGTTAACACAAATCAGCAGCTAGTAAAGCCTGGAATGCAGTTCTGAGAGGAAAAGGTGGGTTAAGTTCTTTCTCTGACAGGATTCCTTGCCTGAGTGTTAAAAGGTAGAGATTAAGCTTTTTTTTTTCCTAGGCTCTTTCCAAGGTGAAAAAGGAAAGTAGCCCAGGACAAGAGGTAGAAGAGACAAGCATGATGCACGATTTTAAGTGTTTCATGAAATTATCCCTTATATGTCTAGAAAAAGCCTGTGAAAAGGAAGGATGTCTTGTGAGTGTGTATATCCATGAGATCTTCAGTGGAGATAGAGTGACAGATGAGACACGATTGTTTTGCCAGTTCCTGTCTTTCATGACTGATCCTACTTTGTGATTTTGGTTCCTAACCAGCATCTGGAACCTACATGCAACCAGCATCATTTGACATTGTCTGTGTTATAATCCTTTCCTCTCTCTCCAGCTCCTAGTCTTTCTCACTAAACAGTCCTTTTCCATATCATACAAATGCCAGCTTTAAGTTTCACATAAAATAACCTGGTGCTGATGGAAATGTGTGTTCCTTTTCCAGGCCTGGTTGTGAGAAAACTCAGCAAAGCAAGCTGTGTTTTTTTATCTGAGAATATGGCTTCTGTTCAATAACATGTCAAGTTTGTCAAAATTGTCTGACTGAAGCCCTTTATTATCACACAGTGGTGAAATGATTTGCCTGAAGGGGAAACAGAGCATTAATAAATTTAATGAATCGTACATTGTTCATGACAGTCTCTAATGGTACAGTCTTCTGTGTACTGTACATTCCAGTTACTACCTCAGGTCCTACTAATTAATATTCATCAGTATAGAAGCATACAACTCAATTTGGGATTTGCAGCACAAATCAGCCATTCTTAGGATGCCTCACTGAAAGCATTTCCCAGGCTAGGTCATATGCCACCTAGTCTTAAAACATATCAATAGGTTGTGTTTACCTTTTCAGTGGTTTATCAGCCTGATGTCACAGCAAAACTGGCAATTCAGGCTTTAAATATTCATGTCATAATGTCAAGATTAGCATCTACTTAAAAATGTGAAGGAAACTAAACTTGTTTCTTTTACTGCCCTAACTGCCATGGTAAAGAATCTGAAATTATGGATGTTGCCTTGTTAAGTTCTATACTATTTTTTATCTCTGAAAAAAAAAATATAGCAGATCTGTCTTTCTAAATCATGCCAGTATCTTTAAAAAAAAACAGTAAAACCCTTGCTAGAATTTTGTTGGCCCAAATGAAAAACGTAATTTCCCCCCCTTATAATATACTGTATCCTGTATTTATTACATTATGGAAAAGAGAACTATTAAAAAAAAAAAAAAAAATCAATGAATTATTATTGAGCAAAAATGTAAGGAAACCTTGGTCCAGGATTAATTTCCTTAGTAAATTGCTTCAAGTTGATTTCCTACCATTCAAATGCATGCTAAAATATTTCATGCATGCTTATCTAAGGTACAGAAATGCCAGCATTTTAACAGAAAGTCCAACTCCAGGCATGGTGTTAGCATTATGCAGTGAATGTCTTGGTGGTTCTAATTGCCAAACAGTTGAAAGTGCAGGAAGAAAGAAGGGGAAGTATTTGATTTCCTAAACCATAGATTAGTAAAAATAAAAGTTTTTCACCTTATCATTTTACAGGGTGGAAAAGAACCACCCAAACAACAAAACCCCATGCCCTAACCGAACTCCCCAAACCTGCAACCACCAAACATTTGCCCAGAAGGAAGTCTCCACAAATACTGTTTCAAATTCCGAGTTGTTTGTAAGATTCACCTCAGGAAACCAATCAGATTGTAATTGTCTTCCAGGACCTTTGCTAATGCATACTTAACTGGGATCAATGGCACAGTCTGTTTATTCAAACACTCTCCATATTCAGTCACACTCTCATCTGTGTGCTTCACTTCACCAAGAAACTGCAATCCCTGGGTAGCTTATATTCTCTCTGTGAGATAAAAAGAATAAAAAAAATTGTCCTTCAGCAAATCTAGGGGAACATTCTAAATTTTAATTGATTTCAGAGTAAAAAGTATCGTGGTAATATTTTCATAATATTTTCCATGGAATCTTTCTCTTTTATATGTGTTTTGGTGTAAAGAGTCGTCAATAAATCAGTCTTCCTCTTGCAAACTGAAACTCACCCTTCAGCTTCCATCAGATGCCAGAGTAATTTAAGCTACTGTAAAACAAGTGGAATGATAAGACTGAAAACCCTAGGTTTACATTATCTTTTTCAAAAACATAATTACTATCTGAAACTCAAGATAACTAACTACTATTTCTCAACTCTACCTTTCCTGATGATGGTGCACTGAGGAGCAACAAGTTCTATGTGCAGATTAAACAAGCTGGTAGCTTCCCATATGCCCCTGTGACTCACTCTGAAAATCTCTGTGCTGATATCAGCACGTTGAATACCAGAAAGAAAGTGACCCAGCAGTGACTCTGGGTAGCTTCATGGACTGAAACAAATATTTACATTAATTCAGGCAACGGGGAAGTGGGGTGACACAATGAAAGCCATATTTGTCCTAAGAGTTATGTCACTGTTCCAAACACAGCCTCTCTGTGCAAAAAGCGAGGAGCATTTTAATTACCCTTCTCCTCCCCCCTCATCAAAATATTTTTAGGATTACTTGATTGTGCAAACCGTGATAGCCAGTTGTCAGGAACAAAGGGCACTGTATTTCTGAGAGAAAGAAATGGTCTGAGCAATCAAAATTCTCAGAGATTCATAAAAGATGAAGAACTTCTCACTAATTTGATTACTTGTGATATCAACTGGGCAGTTAATGACTTTGCCTAAATAATTGGATTGTAAAATATATACATATTATGAAAGTCCTCTCATATTCACTGGAAGAGCCTATCTTTTAGAAAAAAGTAGCTCACAGAAAACGAATAGGGGAAAAATAAATATGAACTACTGTTAAATAGCTTTTTATATTCATGCACTATTTTAATATAACTGTAGCAGTTTTTCTTCAAACATTTGAACAGTTCCCTGGAAATCAGTATTTCTCAAGGATAGAATAAGCAATCTTGAAAGCCAGACCCAAAATGCCAGTTCTTTTTTTTTTTTTTTCCCTTGGTATAAAAAATGCTCTTAGGTAGAACTCAGTAAATTGAAAATGCAAAGGAATTATTCAGATTTTTTTTCCTATGTATAAAACATTTGGGCTGTCTCCTGCAAGCCTACCATAGGGTCAGATCTGTCTGTAACATATTGAGATCCCCTATCATTTCAATGCAGACAGGATTTGGTGTATTGATAACTGTCTGTTATTGTCTCTCTTCCTTCCTTTCCTACAGAAATAGAAATATCTTTGGTTTGCACTTTTTCTTTTTTTTTTTTTTTTTTTTTTTTTGTGGTTTGTTTTGGGGTTTTTTCAGCTAAAAAGGCAGCACTATTGTTTTATTACAAATACATCTTTATACTGTATTGCTTCATTATGATTTGCCTGAAAAGATAAATGCTATTGTTTGGACATTCATCCAGTAAGATGATAGGAACACTTCTGACAGTAAAGCTTGAACAAAGAATTTACCAAGTGGTTTTCTACAGCTTATCTCACAGATATTATTTATTGTTCTCTTTCTGGAGTGTTGGTTCTTGGAAATTTACTCACAATGCAAATAAAATAGCATTTTTAGAACCAAGAAGACATTTTCTTTCTTTAAAATGAAACTAGTAGCAATAGCCATTTAACAACAATAAACAGTTAAAGTTTAATTTCTAAATCTTACACCCTATTTCTACTTCAGTATTTCATGCATTGTTTTAATGCTTTTGCAACTTAGTTCTGAAAAAGCCTCACATAATACCATTTGAAAAAAGTAAACTGTTTTTTATTCTTTAGGGCTAAAATATGTATTGAAGATAAAGTCTCCAACATTGAAGAGAAACACAGGGACAATACAGATCTAACACAAAAATATTTTTATTTTTGTTGTGTATTTTGTTGAGTTCATAATTCATAACCCATAATTTGCTGTATTCTAACAATAACACTTTTCCTTAAAAAATCAATGCAGTATCCTTTCTAAATTTGAAATGTTTCTGTAGTCTTACAGTTTTCCAGAAGATGAGCAATGAAGTCATGGTATGAAAGGGGTTAAAAGTATTATAATGTTATATCTTTTAGCTATAAAATTTTGGACCCAGCAATGCTGACAAACAGGTAAAACCATGACTTCAAACCTTTGTGCTTAAGCTTGCTGCTCTCTTGCCAGTGAATGTCAAAAAATGGGGGAAAAAATTTCAAAATTGCTCAGGAATACCAAATTGTTTTATGCAGCCAGCTTTTGGAAAAAAGCTAAAAAAAAAAAAAAAAAGAAACACAAGAAAGAAAACCCCATCAACAAATCAAGAACAACCTTCCCTCCCTGCCCTAAACAAAAACTCTGTTACTGGTAATTATTATCAGGTATTTGTATCATGTGGTCCCCAACAATAACTAAAAGACATATCTTATCAAACATCCTTCTTTTGAGATCCAGCCAATATAACTAAGCAAGATTATAAGGAACTATCAGTTTGGAAGACCAGGCATGTTTGCTGGAAGAGTAGGCTTTTAGAAGGCCTTCATAAAGAATACTTACCCAATTGGTGGTATGAAATAGCATAGAAAATTCCATGGTGGGGGGAAAGAAATTGTTTTATTTTCACTCCAGACATACTTAATAGGGAAAATTAATCTCTGGTTAATGAACGGGATGGTCAAGTGTAGGAAGCATTAATCTCTTTTTAATTTATGTAAGGGAAAACCTTCTGTTTGTTTCAGGGTAGGATGCTCTTAAACTGTTTCTATAGTAAATTCGTAGGTATTCTGAGAAAGACAAACTTGCTGTAAGTGCATTTAAAGCAAAACAAAGCCTCCTTTGCTGTAAGGTGATTGATGTTTTCTACTGATCTCATCCTTATTTGGTATGTGCTAATTCTTTATATCAAAGACACATCTTTTAGATCTGGTTCAGAAGTGTTGGCAAGATGAAAAATACTAGCACAAGCTTTTTTTGACAGCTTACTAACTGCTTAAGATTATTAAACAAAACCTGCACAGTTTCTCAGCCAATTGCATAGAGTTATATGAGACGCAGCTTCCAGACATTATTTCAGACTTCACTTCACCCACCTTGACTAACCAGTTCTCTTTTTCAAAGAGAAATGCAGAGTTAAATTTTTTAAACTTCAAATGATTCAACAGCACTTCCAGCATTTTACCACTCCCCTGAAAAGTCAGGGTTTCTTTACACTGTATTGGTGTACTTTCTAAGCATCTTGTTTCTATTATAGTATATGGTAGTTCATCTTCAAAAGAGATACTTTTCTGCCTTTGGTTTCCTAGTGCCATGTCTCCAGCCTCCTGATGCATGGTCCAAGAGTTCCTGCTTCGTTCTTCATGAGCCAATGCAATCATGAGATCAATACTAGATTTGGCAGCTGGTAGGGATATTTCAAGGAATTTCAATTGCTCTTTTGAAAGTGCCTCAAAATGTCATACCTAGACTGTGTTGGCCAGTTTTCAGATGGGAAAATGTTAGCTTTTTTTTTCCCTCCTTCAACAGTTTTTTTTTTTACCAGATCACATCCATTTACTAGCTGGTTCCCATTAGCAGGAAACAATAATCCTAAAACAGAAAGTGTACTAAATTTATCTTTTTTTTTTAGTATCCATTATTGTCTCTGAATTACATAGCTTACACAGCAGAACGTCTTTGAAAGATAAAACTTCAGTGGTATAGAAATAGGAATGGACTGGGTGTTGCCCATCACCTCTGATTTTATAGTGTCTTGAAATTGTTTGTCATACCTGAAAGCAAGCTAAGTCTCAAAAGAGTTAAGGCGATAGTAAATGACACAGAATAAATGAGTAATACTTACTATTTTTCCATGCTTTTTAAATTCTGTTGCTTTTATCCATTTGAAGCAGACAGAGCTTTGTAAAGTGCTTTCAGATACTTTGCCCTGTTCTATTCAATCATCTTTTTAGTTCTGTAAATCAGATCAAAAGTTAAATGGAAGTCCATGCTGTAAGAGGGCATCCAGATTATTTTATGTCACACAAGGAATTTGCAAGACCAAGGTCAACCAGGTAAAGTGGAAGCTAGAAAAAATATGTAAATTGTTTAAAAACAAAGTTAACAAGCCAATAGGAATAGTTTTTTAATGAGCATTGAATTTTCCATTGTTTAAACAGTCAAGTTGTAGTTCAGTTTTAAGTTATTTGATTAATTGTAGGAGATGAGAAAATGTCATGATCTGTCTTTAGGTGGCAAGCCAAGAGTATATCATTATCTTTTGACTATGAAATCCTTTCAAGTCCAATTAAGAAATACAAGTCACACTAAATCTCTGAAGCTTTTATGTTTCAAAAATAAAAAACAAGGTGTTCATGTTCTTGAATATCAGAAACACAACACCTAGAAACACTTTTTCCTTCTAGTAGTCTTCTGACATCTTTGTTTTGGCACTTGTACTCTTTCCCCACTTCCAGTCAAGATATTTAGAGGAAAAAAAGTTTCTAATCACATACAACTCTTACTTCACTGCTTCAGTAGTAGGCTTTTTGCTTCCCCAGCTTTGATTCCCATTTAAATGGACTTTTAAATCATGTGATAAATCTATCACTGATTAAATTACTCTTTATCCAGTGTTACAGTTGTGAGTAGGTGACAGCTACAGCCTGTATTTTCCTTCAAGTGATTTCAGCATAGCTTGATATTTGAGAACGTATGTTAAGAATACTCTTTAATTTTCTTCATAGTTAAAAAATTTTTATGTGCTTGTTGGCCTACTGCCCAAAATCTCAGTTGGAGAAGGAAAGACTGTACATTCACATTCGATTTAGAGAGAATATATATCCTGATGTTCAACTTCCGTGCCAAGCAATAAAGGTAGAAAAACTTTTAAGAGACACAGTTTTATATCAGGGAATTAGTTCTGTTCCCTAGATTAAAGTAACTGAAAATAATAAAATCTTTTTTGAATTCCCATCAATATTCCACTTAGTATCACCCTGAGATGAATTTTTTGCTAAGTTTTTTCTTCAAATTTTTTTTTTTTTTTTTTAAGCAACAGTCATAAGTTGGGGTAGGAATTAAAATAAACCCTAAAAAAGTGAAATCTTCAAATCCATATTTGAGAGCTTGCCTCATTTTTCTTCAAGCTACTAGCAGTACCCAAGTTGATCTCAGAAGAAGAACTGAGCAGGCTCATTTTTAACAACTAAACATTTCTTCACTATCTGATAAATCATCATGACCAAAGCAAAGTATACATCCTGTTTTTTAATTCTGAGAGACATCTTCTGTATTGAGAAGTGATGGTCACAAAGCACAAATTGCTACTTTCAATTTCTTGATTTTTTACCTTTTCTTCACGTTTGATGTTGCTTAAGACTGGACAAGATAGATGAGTGGAAAAGTGGCTTGGATGAGCAAAATCTTATTAGACTATGTCAGAATGAACCAAACTCATATACACCAACTGCTGCATCTACTTCTATTCCTTCAGAATATGTACAATAGTTTTTAGATGGGAACCTGACTTATCTTTAGTAAACATTACTTTAGTGAGGAGTTCACTAAGAGTACCGTCAAGCTTGGTGAAACAATGCTTTTAAATGATGTGTATCAAACCACTTTCACTGTCTGTGTGCTGGAAATATACATTCATTATTTGTTAGAATGTCTAGTTCAATTTTAGTTCTTTTCTTATAATTTTTTTCTTACTGTAGAAGTTTATGATAAAATCTTGGGGGACTTCTTATGATTCTGAAGCACTTAAAAAAAAAATCTACCTCCTAATCCACACAAAAGCAGAGACCAGGCAGCCTCAAAAACAGGGACTACATACAACAGTTACTGTTTTACTTCTCAGCTACATACAATATAACTGGTTAGCTGCAGCTCTCAATGCATCAGTGGGCAGAAAAAAATTATGGAAAACTCTTACTTGTAAAACAGGAAAGAAAAAGACAGCAGGGAAACACTGCTGAATTTAATAAAAAGCCAACAAAACAATTTAGAATCAGAATTTAACCTCAAAGTTACACAAGAGACAAGAGAACATTACAAAATGAAAGACATCCCACACAGAAAAGTTTAGAGTACTTTATATTTCAAATGAAGACAGCTTAACAGAATCAAATTTCATTGCTTAGAAAAGGAAAATTATTTTGTAGAGGTATTTTCAAGATCAGATTTAAGGCTCAAGAAGAACAGTATTTTTGGAAAGGCCAGACTTGGTAGTCAAGAAAATTTATGACAACATGTATTTATTAGAAGATATTTTATTGACAACAAATACAAAATTGTTATTCTCATTCCCTGATGTTTCATTTTAAAGATAAAGCTTTTCCTTCACTACTTCTATAGACTAAATATAACATTGTAAAAAAATTAAAAAAAAAAAAAAAATTGTGACAATAAATTAAGAAAATGTGAGGAGAAGGAAAAAAGCCCAACCCACCAAAAAGAAAATGCATTAGAAGCAATAGAAAAGTTACGCAATAGAATTGAAGTATATTATATTCTCTTTCAAGAGAACTTTGGGGGTTTTGCACATGAAATAAAATAGCAGCAAAGGGAAAGGATAAGTACAAGTGCATTTGTATCCCACTGGAACTTGTTCTTATTAACCAAAACAGTAGTACTCATCAGAATCAATTTTGGGATGCTTATACAGAGACTGTGAGTCCTCTGTGACAGAAGAATCACTGAACTTGTCCATATCTGAAGGGGTTTGGTGACCAGGAACATCATCCGCTAAGGTGTCCAAATAACTGCCCACTGATATTCCATCCAGTCCATCACTACAGTCTTGTAAACTGTTACAGCTGCCATGGAGGGATGTCTCCTGACTTTCTAGCAAGCTGCACAGGCTTCCACTCAAACTACTGCCTCTGCTGGCAATGGCCTTCTCTTCAATCATCCACTTGATTGATTCAATACTCTCATTGATGAGGAGGAGCTGGCGCATAAGTTTCACATCAGTGGCTCGAAGATTAACCTACAAGGCAAAAGTAATTTAAAAAATTACTCTTTTCATAATCAAGCCAAAAAGCAGGCTTGAATGGGTTAAAAGGAAAACACAAAAAAATCCAGCTTTCATATCTAGGACAAATCTATTTCAGTAACTAGTAAAAAAACCCACAAGCAAACAAATAAAAGACCCTGAAAGCACAGCTATATTAGTACTTTCAGTGAAGGTCAGGTGGGAACCTGGTCAGTCTCCCTAAGAACTCCATTAACAGGACTCCTAGTCAGTGACAAGTATTGTATGCACCCTGGTACAATGCTGTTCAGATGAGAAACACAGCTGCTATGACAGCTCCTGGGGATAGCCTTCCACAAGTCAGAGAAGCAAGACAGAAAGCCATTTCTATTTTCCATTACTCTAAGCTACTTACAGCTACAGACATCTAGGCATTCACTCCAAGTTATTTCTACTTGGGCAACCTAAAATTTTCAGATGCGCATAATTTGGAAAAAAAGCTTATTTAACTTTCACTCACACTACTCCTAAGTGGGCATGAAAATCTGCTGTATAAATGTCTGAGAGTTGAAATATCTAACTTATTAAAACTGTAACTTTCAGTTATTTAAACCTATATTAGATGAAGGTGATGAAGTTCAGAGATAACCATATATTATAGACATGGAGCAAGCATTTGACACAGCTATCTAAGTAGAAAGTGGACATTAAGAACAGAATCAGTATTCTCAGGAAAATTTTGCTAAGAGTATAATCTGAATGTGATCCTTTCCATACTCAAATGCCATCTTCCCAATATCCCAAATTTCACTGACCTGGTATAGTTGTTCAAAAATTATTTTAATGTATTTTTATTCTCTTAGATACTGCGGAAAATTGTAGTGGATCCAGCTGAGACTCTTTCTAGCAGCCAGTATGGCTTTGTTCTCTGTATCTGTGACCAAACCATATTGGTAACATTCCACTGTTTCAACTCTTGCTGAGCAGTTAGTGCAATCACAGACTTTTCTTTTTTTCACTCTCAGCAAGTAGACTAGGACTGAGAAAGATGTTTGGAGTGGAAAGAGATCAGACAGTTGACCAGAATTCATCAAACAGGTATTTCTTGCCACAATGTTGTGCTCAGCAATAAAACCTGTGCATTAGATCTTTCCTATACAGCTGTTGCTTGGGGGCTGCCTTGGTCTACTGGTGGGAGATGGTGTGTCACTGACTTTGCATCACTTGTTCATTTAATTTGTTTCCTTTATTTATTAAACTGCCTTTATTACAATATAAGTTTTTCTCACTTTTGTTCTCCTAATTCTCTCCTCTGATCCCAGTACAAGAGGAGATGGGAGTGAGTGAGCAGCAGGTGGGTGCTTAGTTACTTGTCAGGGAAAACACAATGCAAAGACATTTCAAGCTTTGCCAGAAACAAACTAAGTGTCTAACTGTCATACGTATTCCCAGCTTCCTTCCCCAGTCCCCTAGGGACTTCAGAATGACTTCTGAATTATTCTCAATCCAGTATCACAAGATTTAATACAGCTAACCTGGTACTGTGTAAAACAGCTCTACCTACCATTCACAGTTTTAACAATACTGCCCATCTATCATTGTTTCAGAACTGAGGTTATAAAAACAGATTGACCATTTTGTAGTTCTCCTGCTCAAGCCAATTCCTCTAGTCTAACCAATAAATCACTGTAAGCCATTTGCTTGGCAACTAGGCTGTCATGAAAGCAGTAAATTACCCAACTTCTCAAACACAACTACAGACTTCAGCAACCTGAATATAAACATGCTCGGAGACAAGCTTCCCAAAAGGCTGATTAAGGAAATATTTAACAGAAGTAGCATCAACATGACTCAAATGAAACAGATAAAGTAGACATCTCATATAGTTCAGATTCAATTCGCAGGAAATAATTTTTTCCTCTAAATGCATCAACAGTATCAGCATTTTTGTGGAACAGCCTTACTGGAAACAATTCTTTGCATTCCTGTGAGTGGAGTTGTCCTCCTCAAAGCTACCATGTCATTCCAAGTCTCCCATACCAAGAGTGCACTTTTCCTAAAGCATTTATTAAAAAGAAGTTTATCAAGTGTCATCTTTCTTTAATATAGTTTACTGCATCATCTGTTTAATAATACAAAAATGTCAAAATGACATTTTTTGCCCCTTATGTGCTTTAGCACAGACACAATCACATTAGCTTTTACTCCCTTATGTAACTGCAACCCATTTATCTTGGAGTTGTTGGAGTATACAAGTTGGAATGTTTTTGGAGTAAACAAGTCAGTTCAAGACTGTTCAGCTAACAGGACAAAACACAATGAAATCTCTTCATGTTTAACAGCTCCATTTATGCACAGTAACAGGTGCATTTCACGAATAATCTAAACAGTGTATTAGATTATTAATACAGGCTTTCCAGAACAGTTTTCATAGCTGTCCTTTGAGTTAAAGCTAGAGCACAGGACCACCACAGGGAAGGTGTGTGTTATTATGGATCAGTCCTCAGCAAATACTTGTGGTATATAAATAATAGAGTAAAAATTAATTTCCTGTTACAGGTTAAATTTTATATATTTTTGCTTAGTTTTGCTATGTATATTTGCAATAGTCCTGATAACAGGAAGGATATATATGTTTAACATTAGGAGCTAGGCACAGCAAGAGAAAATAATGACATTAAAGTGACAGCATCTTTCAAGTAACACATTCTGGAAGCATGAATGCACAGATTAGCATTCAGACAAAACCAGAACTTTAATCTAGAAGAAATAGCTGGACTAAACACCTGTCTATGCCTCCATCTCATACTTGTTGTTCTAACAGAATATTTCTTTCTTTCTTTTGGTCTTCTGTATGTAGAACATTGTCATAATTTATTTAAGAAAATTGATACATATACAAACATAAGGTCTTTTATGTATGTATATATGCAGAGACACAAAAATATTCATGCTATTTTTATATATAATAAAAAATATAAATATATTTTATATATAATATAAAATTCAGTGTTTTTGAGAAAGAACTTGAGTAGGTTATTGTTTTTAGAATAAAACTCTTAATGACCAGGACTGCTAACAAAGACAGTTATTGCTTCCTGACAGTCACCCAAAGTAGTGCATTAACTGTCCCTAGCCTGATCACTTAGCTTTTGAATCAAAGTCACACACGTAGTCACTATTTGGGCAAAACAGCCTTGCGTTTTGCTGCTGCATGTTCTACAGACATAGCTTCCAGTCATTTCCAAACACAGTGGGTCACCTTCCCTCCCAGAAATTGCAAAGCTAAAATGTGTGTTAAATATGCCTTTTTACTCTGCAAAAGCTGTTTAAAACTCTAGTTTTTTCCTGCAGATTACTTTCTTTTTAAATTCCTGGATTCACATGCTGCTGTTTCTAACTACAGGAACTCTATAGGGAAATTAATGGCAACCATAAAACGTGGTTTGAGGAAAAGATATCCTTACATTTATTATCATTATTTTAAAATAATTTAAATAATATTAATAAATTATGTATTATTATTTTCAAATATGTACTATGTATTATTATTTAAATAATATATTATTTATTATTATCTTTATAATAATTTTAGTAATAATTAATAAAGGATCAACTTATTTTAGCAAACCTAAATAATAAGGTATTTTTTTCAGGACGAGTCTTTCAGTCAGAGCACAGTGAACTAAGTCCTTACAACAAACAAAATCTTACTGGATTCAGGAAGCTATTTAAGTCACTCAGATCAGAAACTCTGTTTTGCACAGAATCTCAAGATGAATCTAGGTTTGGCTGCCTGGAATCTGTGTTCTAAAACATCTTGAGTTTGGACGCAAATTCCATGATAAGTAGAAGTTGGTGGGAACAGTAGCAAAGTACAGTACTCCTGGGAAAGCCCCTCAGTGGTTCAGGCCTGGGGAGTCTTGAAGAAGGTAACAAACATGTGGAGAGGTTAGATGAAACTATCTGCAGCCAATTACATCTGTTGCTAAACACTACCATACCCATCTCTATCATGCTTTTTACAAACAGAATTTCAAACCAGTAGAGCTTTTCCGTACTAAACAGGTGTGCTATGATTCAGAAGCGTTAATGCTTTTGTATTTGTTTCCATTTCCTAGGATGTGTCAGCCATAGCTTTCTGCTATCCTATTCAATGTCTTCTGTTTCCCATATCATTCAGGAGGAAAAGCCTGCCAGCTATACCTACCTCCCCTTTTATTATTAAAAGGGAGATTACTTCACCTTTTCATAAAATTATGAATTATGAAATCAGTAAATTTCATCAATTAACTCGAGATGCAATTAAAAAAAAAATTAACAATCATTGTCCAAATAATAATTTGTTTTGATTCTGAGATGTCTCTTCTTCAAAAAAGCTAACTTTATTCCATTTTCTCCTGGTGTTACTTTTACTATTATAACACTGAATAACAACTTTTAAAGTAACTAAGGAAATCAACTTACAAGGCAAAAGATGAGGGTGAGGAAAATAAAATAGTGTTTGGCAATTACTCAGGTTTTATCAAGGTACAAATATAGTAAGAAGATATATAAGGAGAAAAAACTTGTCAATAAAACCTCATTGACTAATTCTGTGAGACCATAACAAACTAAAACATCATAAGCAACTTATTCAAAATCCAAAATACAGAATATGTGAATCCAGGAGTTATTTAAGTGGAGTCACCATTGGCTGTAAACACCAATGTTTACAACCAGCATAAGTCTGGTGACACACAGGACTTCTTTATTAAGACACCATCTCAAAGTATGAAGCACGGCATTTGAAAGTGAGCAAGCTCCAAGTGATAATAATTATAATAATCCAAATGATAACAGGTTCTCAACATCAGTGAGTAAAAAAGACGCTCTTTCTTTTCCCATTTAACATGTCTAGAATAAAATAAACCCACACAAACAGATAATGTCTAATCCTTTAACACACAGGATGATTACTAGGAAGTGCAGGAGCTACATCCTACTTAAATTAAAACATAAGTATGTGCATGTCTTTAAACTTCTTGCCTGCTTCTAAATTGTCCCATTGATTTAAGGTGTTTGCACTGGTTTCTTCATATAATTATGCTGCTTTAGGCAACAGTATTTCAGAAGCAAGACAAAAAGAATTAGAATGCCTAGGCGGACTTCTGAACTTCAGCTTCTCCTGAATTTGAGTCTTCAGCATCTCCTGTTAAAAATGCAGGGAGTTTCATGTGAGATAGAGTAAGATGGCAAGTTTACTGTCATTAACTGGAAAACATCTTCTATGCACGGGGGAACAGTACATGCTTGTGGGAATGCACAACATGCACTCCACAGCAAAGCAAACTAACTATGGTAAATTTAGACATCACAACAATTGAAGCTAACCCAACCACCATGACTGAAACTCTGTGTGAGTTCTCTCAAAACAATGGAGATGTGGACCAAAGCGTGGAAGAGAATGAGACCATCAGAGTTGAGGTACAATGTTCATTGCTGTATCTTGTGTCTCTGACTGTGATTTACCTCACATTGATCCAGCTAAATTAAATTCAGTCAACAATGATAAATGCAGATCAACAGCTTTTTCTGCATCTGGTTTCTTTCAGCATGGACTTGTGTTCCAATGTATTGTTGTATCATTTTCCCATTTATTTTCTCCCAGTTCTTAGGCTTGTGGTAAGATTCAGACAATGTGGGAGCACACACAAAAGCTACATATAAATACAAAAGCTAAATTCATGTGATTCACTGTTGATCTATAGTTCTGGTTTGCTCATCTACTTTCTTTCTGCAAAGTGAGCAACTTACACGGGCTTTTCTCAGCTGTACTTCCATAATGGTCACAATAACTATATGGTAGCAGACCAGAAGTTTTGATCACTTAATTTTTGACTTCTTTTGCAAGAGATTTTTATTGTACTTTTGCATGTACTTTTGGAAGACTCCAAAATTGTTAAAATCCTCTTATCATATTTTTTGGGCAGCATTCATTACAATTGCTGAACTCTCAGCTGCTCATAAAGTGAGTAGTCGCTGGGCTTTCAGTTTCTGTCTGCACCCTTTGCTACTTTAAACAGAAGCTCTAACCTAGTCATTGTCCTGCTTCAAGTTCCTGCATTTCCACTGCAACCCTTCACCAAGTCCTTGCAATAAATATTTCCACAGGTCCATCTGTAAAATTTGGCACTCACGTAACACAGTGCAGCACTGACTTTGACGACAGTGACTTACAACTAGGAAGGAGAGAGAGAGAGACCTACATGATGTGATTCCACATCAGCCACAAAAGTATTTTACTGTAAGGTAAGCTTACCAACGCATTAGCTAAAGCAAAGAAGCGGGCAGCTCAGGTCTGAGCCACCAGCGGAATTATGTAGGAGAATACACCAAAATAATGGGAAAGCAGAGCAACTTCATGAGACATCAAGTTTGGTCGGTAGGTAATGAGAATAAATAACTCAACGAGCAGGTCCCAAGGACATTTCTTCCAAATATATGAACAAAATATTTTGCTAATATGGTTATCATCTGATACAGGAAATTACTGTAGTGGCAATTAATATTTCTCTTATAACAACATATTTTAATATTTTAATTTTATACATACTTTTTCTATCCCTTTTACTCAACAGGAAAATACACACCACCAAGTTGTGCAAATGTTTAGTCATATTATCTCTGGGGAAAAAAAAAAAAACCAAAGAAAAAAACTCAAGGCCTTTTTTCACTGCCTTGAAATATTTATCATACTTGTCTGGGGACTGTGTGGGCAGCCTGCCAAATGCCTTAATAACTTTGATAATAAAATATCAATGATTAGGATGAATCATTTGATCAGTAGGGTACATTTTTTCTTTTAACATTATACTGCTTGAGGTATCTTGTATGCTTAAATGTAATAAAAAATTCCCAGGGAGGAAAGTATATTTTTATTTGTTGTTTTAGGTTTTTGGCCATCTCTTTATTTTATTGATATAAAGAAGAAACTATTTAAGTTTTTCCTAAGTAGATATGACAATGATTGACAAAAACGAAACATGATGCACAACTGAGAGCAAGTTGAAGGAAAAGAAAAAAAAAGTTCGTTAAGTTCTTATTTCCTCACCTCCTGTCCAAGTAAAACAAATGCTAAATAAGGTTTTTAAATAAATGGAAATATTAAATAAGCTTTTTAAATAAATGGAAATACCACAGAATTCAAAGAGAGAAACATGCAGTCTCAGAATTTATATTTTATGAAAAATATAAAAGGAAAATCTTGACTCTTAAATTTTAGTTGAATTAGCATGAAAGGGAGCAGTGACAAAACAGGGAGTTGTGAAGAGGAAAAACTTGTAATGCTCCTGGAAGGTACTACTGAATGCTTCCAAATATCTCATATACTGTCATAAAAGCATCATCTGACCTTAGAAATGTATCTACTATGACAAAGGTGAACATGTCCAGAACAATCCATAATATGGACCCACATTTGTTGACAGACAAGATAATTCCACTGCAAACATTCAGGTCAATATGAAGCTGTAACATTTGGCTGTGGGCGTCAGAAAGTGTTACAGCAGATGGACAATCACAGCATCATTATGAAGTGTTCTGGACACCAGCCAAAATGCAGGACTGCATGTGTCTTCTGACCAACATGAGACAGCACAGGGGCTCAAGAACTATTTAATTTTTTTTTTTTTCATTGGATTTCACGCTCTGTCTTATTTATGTTTGTCTTGACCAAAACACAGTTTTAGAAACACTATGCAAAAAATGAAAAAATATAATAACCACTCTATACCTGCTCATCCCTCCAAGATTAATTACTTTTAATACTGGCATTGTGGAAGTATACTCAAAAACATATAACCAAAATAAAGCAATATAATGGGATTTTCTTACAGGTATATCCGAAGTTTAAAAATACTGCCTTTATAGAGACAACAGCAAAGTCTGCAAACATTTTAAAATACAAAAAAACCCCCCAAAAAAACCCAATCCAAAAAAAAACCTCATCAAAACACCCAACTTATTTCATTAAAGCACAACTGAAGCACAACAATATTAATATTGTGGAGAAATATGAAATCTCTTCAAATTCTGGTCTGCTTTTACAATACCACTGGACAGACACATACAATTAAAAAAAAAAATTACATCTTGGTCTCCAGCTCCAGAATCTATGAATTCTGTTTGAAACAATTCTGTGTTCTTGGAGATGGGGTATATCCTATTAAAAGTGTATTTTTAATCCAACAATAAAATCTCTAGTAAAGGCAACTGCAGTCCTATTTACTGAAGGTTTACCTTGGTAAGAATAAAAAAGAACTTCAAGACAGCTTTGGTACTATAAATTAATTTTGGTACTAAAAAATAAAAAGCACTATAAAGTGCTCCAAAAAATGCTTTAGTAGTCATAAAAACTGATTTGCTGATCACTGGGATTTTCCCCTATTAAAACATTATAAGCGTTATGTTTCCATGCTAAATTTAAATGAATCAGTATCTTAAAAAATAAGTGGTTATGTTTTGTTTTCTTTATGTTTACTTTGTGGCCTATTTGAAGTTCAATGTCTTTCAAATTCAGCTTCATTTTCCTTTTAATGCAAAACTTCATCCAAATCTCCTCAGTGGTGTAAACACCTTTCTCCTAAAATATGGTCCCTACACAGTCTTTACATCTCTCTGAAAGTATTATCAAGTTTGAGGTCTTTCAGATAATACCAAGTTGCCCATTTTGAGCCTTTTGTACAAAAACACCCTTTCGAACCTCCAGGTATCTATAAAAAAACCAAGTAATTTAGTTCCTTCTCATCCACTGCCAAACAGCTAGAAGCTAGCCTGCATCTGGGATCTATAGATTAATAATCTAGGGGCAAACAACGAGCTACAACTTTTTCTAGCAAGCTGAAATATTGAAATTGCCCAGCACACTGAGCTGAGAAGGCTGTTGAGAACTACACCAGCTGCAGCTTTTGAGGCCTTTTGGCTCTAAAACCCACAGACCCCTTTGTTTCCCAGAGAACACACCACAGCAATGCATTCTGGAGGTCACAAGATGTGATCATCAATGAATATTAACAAGTCAACAAAGACACATCCTGTGCTTCCAGGGAAGGATGTAAGAAGGTAGTAAGAGTAATCAGTCATGAACTATAAACTTCAAGGCAAGACCAGGCACTCTAGGTAACATTTTGTTTCCACATTGTTTGATCCATTCTCTGATCAGTAACTATTACCCACACAGTATAGTGCAGTCCTCACCTTCTCCTACACAACTCTAGTTCATGACATTGCTCTTTTTATACTTAAACCTGTTCTTAGCGAAGATTTCTACATAGAAGAGCACTGGGGAATTGTGGTGTGATTCTAGTTCAGAAAAGAATATTAAACATAGCTTTCAGTGCAGATATCAGATGTATGAGTAGCTTTAGAAGGAATCAAGGTCATTGCTTGCACTTCCCATTTCTTTTTCAACTGAGGAAGTACTAGCTACTAAGCTAGCTGGTGAGGAAAAAAATAAGGTGCAAAGCTTGAAAAACATGGCTAGGAAAAGACAAATATGGCCTTTCTGAATAATCAAGAGTAACCTGGGAAAAGAGAGAACTAGTCAAGGAAAACACAGCAAATTTAAACTAGAGAAGTTTGGTTGTATTTGAGAAGAGCTGATAAGAAGTCTTCTGAAGTAATTCTGTTATTTGTTACTAAATTAAATTAAATTAATTGGTTTTGTTATTAAACTTCAACACAGTACAAATTAATAAAAAGGAAGGAAAGAAATTATGAGATTAAAGATCATAGTGTTGCTTTGATTGCATTTTCTTTCTTTTCTGAAATGGGTGGACTGATGCTCTGCACTGGTGAATGCCTAAGCAGCTTTATGAAGTTATCATCACAGATGGCTACCTCATCTGGCTATGGAGAAAAGAGCAACTGTGCCTTCACTTCCCTGCCTCAGTCACAGCTACCAGGGGCAGGTAGTAACAAAGGAGGACATCAATTCCACAGGCTTTTGAAGAGCCTCACTGTTGCTTTGGTATGCTAGTAGTACTGCTCTTCTCTTGCTTTCTCCTCTCTCTGCTGTAGCAGGATTTACCTTTTTCTCCTACAAACCCTGTAACACTCAAACCCTGCCACACAACACCACTTAAAATAAAAGTATTTCAGTGCACTGCACAATTCTGCCAGCGCATGTGGACAAGTCATTAAGTCATAGTGATTGAAACAGCCTGTTAAAGCAAAATGTAGTTGTCACAGAACATAAAAAGTCCTGTAAAAATTATACTTCGTATTTGCTCCTGTCATAGCTGTATAATCTTGAGAAGACTAGAAAAATAGTCTACAGTTCACAATGACTCCTTGAATGACTTCAAGTTGTCATGCTTTTGTGCAGACCCATCTAAACCCCATTAGTCAGAAAACCTTCCTGCCCATGGAAAGGATTCTTCAACACCAAAACCAACATAAACCACATACACTGTCACTTTGTTTTATTATTAAGCACTTTGTTCTAACAAACATGTACCATTTGCCTTTGTCTAACAAAGAAAGTGGTCTGTATTAGCTGCCAAACTCCACCC
This sequence comes from Certhia americana, assembly GCA_018697195.1. NCBI lineage: Eukaryota > Metazoa > Chordata > Aves > Passeriformes > Certhiidae > Certhia > Certhia americana. Next base: position 30,028,230 of record CM031878.1, on the reverse strand, counting down.
TTTTAACATGGCTGGAACAAACAGGCCTTCTCCAGGCACTTTTATGAAGGTACATATTAATCTCGCTCCAGGAAGAACACTAGATATTCAGAATTAGAGAATCACGGAAGAGATGGGGTTGGAAAGGACCTCTGAAGATCCTACATCACTGCTATAGCAAGTTGAACAGGATTGAGTCCAAGCGGGTTTTAAAAATTTCAAGAGAGGTAGACTCCACAACCTCTCTGGGCATATTTGTACACATTGGTAAGATCCCTGTTCAGCTATCTCTTCTCCAGGCTAAATTTGCGCAGTTTCTTTAGCCCTTCCTCATAAGAGAGATGATGCTCCAGACTCTTGCTCAACTTTATAGCCCTCTGCTGGACCAGCTCTACAGTAGCTCCTTGTCTTAAACTGGAAAGCCCAAAATGGATCCCCAAGCAGCACTCCAGATTATGCCCTTACCAGGGCAGAGTACAGGCAGGGTGTGTACATAATTTTCATCAGTTTTCTAAGAGGCAGCTAAACAATACAGATCCTATTCCTCCTTCCACAGAAATGCTTCATAGTTTCCTCCTTGGTATCAGGATTGGTTTTTTTCTAGAAATTTATAATTATTGGAATGTCTGAGTCTCAAATTCTTAAATTAAATTCAAATTCTAGAATTGAAAAGTCTTTTAATATCTTTGAATATTAAGAAAGTCATGTCCAGTGTTTGCTGCATTTCATAAGCAAGCAACTGAGCTAACAAAACCAGTGCAACTATCTCAAATACAACACTTCTTTAAACCAAAGGAAACTTTGTAGGAAGAAAAAAAAATTCAAAACCAAACAAAAACCCCAAACCAAATCAAACAAACAAACAAACAAACAAACAAAAAAAAAAAAAAAAAAAAAA
>CM031878.1:30012317-30027253 GCA_018697195.1 Certhia americana | reverse complement strand
GTTTCTGCCTTGGGGTAAATTTTGTGAGCTTGGAAACATTCATTGCATTATAGTTCTTGGATGTGTTTCCTTCTATACCTGAAGAGAGACAGGTTTCATAGCCAAACCAGAATGCAGTAAAATAGCTCTTCTTCTTGTTTGGACTCAGATGTTTATTGTACCTCATTTGAGTCATGAATGCAGCTGATATTGAACAGCAGCAAGCAAAATCACAGATTATGCCAGTAAAGTGTTTATAGAATCTGAAACCCCCTGTGGTTAAATAGCAATTTACCACTGCTTAAAGTCACTAAATGCTTTAACTTCATCTGATATTGCATGCAGCAGGCCCATACAGCGTTGAGAGGAGTTTATTGTGACAATAAGTTATGCAACTGGAGCATTGTTTAACTTATCTGGCAGCTTAGCTATTTCGTGTTCACAGTTATGGAAAGAGCCATACCATCCTCTTTACAAACTGTAAGTATTAAGAAAGGCTAGGCTGGTGAGGAAATGTTGGAACTTTGAATGCTGAAAGCATCAGGCTTCCTGCTTTGACAGGTAGTGATCCTCAGATGGATACTGCCTTTGACCTGAGGCCATGAGAATGGCTTCCAAAAATGAGTGATAGCACTCATTTTTTAGAGGGGGTGTGTGTGTAGTTGCACAGAAATGTGTAATGTCACAGGGTAAAATACTTAAGCATATAGAATCATATAAGAGACATATGGAATCATATAAGATCATATGAAGGGGTTTGGGCATTGTCTGAGTCCTTCTTCACTTTTTTCTTGTGTCTTCTTCTTGGGTTTAAGGGAAGCTTTTCTAATTGGGTATTAAAAGTCGCATTGTGGACATTGAGTGATCGGAAACTGGGTTATAAAAATAAATATCTTAGGTGTAAAGTTTTAATTGGTTTTGCTTATTGTTTCAAAGTCCTTGAAACTAAGTAGAAATAGCCATTTTTCTTGCTGTATGAAGCAGAGCTCACATTATGTGAGACTGTACTATAGATGAGGTACAATAAACATCTGAGTCCAAACAAGAAATCTTCTAGACTAGTGTCATCTATCCAGACCTAACTAAACCTTACAGAGTCACAAGGAAACAGTAACAAGGAAGGACAAGGACTGGATTGCTGAGACCAGGGTTGCATTGGTGTGCCAGTATGCTCTTTTCCAGGTTAATGAAAGCTCTAGGCAAGTATGGATATCCTGACAAAACAGAGTAGCTGACTTTATACACCTGACGTATATATACATATACTCTCTAGTGTCTTTCCTTATCTTCTTCTATGGAAGAGAAACCTCCTTGAGAGCTACTTCAAAGAGGGGGATCCTCAGATACATTTTATTCCACATACTCATCAGCAGGCAGACACCAGAGGGACTCAGCACTGAAACACAGAACAAGTGATCTTTGAAATAAATGACTGTCCCAATATCCTTCTAGATTTAAGCTCGAAAGCTTGAACTATGTTGTTTGTATCTTTCGAAGATATAATGCAAAACAGATTATGGACCCTCTGGAAGTGTTTCAGTCACTCACCAGATCAGGCTGCTTCCAGTTGCTTATCACAAACACTTCCACCATAGAAAAAAGCTTGTAATTAGAAGCCACATTTAAGGGAGCAAGGCTGGATAACAAAGGCTATGAGTCTGTCATCACAACAAAAAGTTTGCCTTTTATTGTGACATTGTCTGTAATGCTATGATCAGAGTTCTTCATCTTTACAAACAATACACTGAGAACAATCTTTTGGAACTGCTTACATATAGTAAGTGTAAATTCCATGTTTATAAATGCAAGTTAAATCCATCAGAGAAATCAAACTCCATTTAATTGAATTCCAGTTGCTTTTCAACAGCTCAGATCCTTTGTCTTTTTACTCCTGTAACTTCATTTGCTTCATATTCCAGTAACCAGCCTCCTTTCAGGGTATGGACAGAAATGAAACACATGGAAAGTAAACATATGTGGAAAGTTTACTAGGTTTTGACCTTGAGGGTAGAGAACAGACAAATCATCCAGTAATCATTAAAACATTAATTGAAAATGCATTCTTTTTCTTTTAATATTTACTGTTAGGAAAAAAAAAAGTACTGAAGAGTAACAATGCACTTGCTGGCCATCACCTCTGCTTGAAATATATATTTGGTACTGTGTATTTCAAGTTTTTCATGCTTATATACAAAAGGTAATTCTAAATTGTTGTTTCCATAAATAATCACATAGAAGAAAGCATCCACACAAAATTATGATGATTGAAGGGCTGAAGAATCTGCCATGTGAGGAAAGACTTAAGGAGATAGGTCTTTTCTCCCTAGAGAAGTCTTGGGGACAGGGGTATCTCATCGCAGCATTCCAGTAATTTGGGCTGATACAAAGAGGACCAGGAGAGGTTTCAACTTAATACAAGCTCAAGTTTTTTTCAGCAAAGGCAATCAATCATGAGAACAACCTCCCCAGGCTAAGGTTTTCAAGATGGACAGAGTGCTTGACAAAGTCATCTGGACTCCTTTTTCTTTGAAAGGTGAAACCAGATTGTCTTCTAAAGTCCCATTATGGAATAGCCCTTCCACCCCTGGCAATGCTATGAAAGCCATGCTGTTGTGCTGACTTCATCGGAGAAGTTGTCATCTATTTCACAGAAGTTATCATAAACAACTGTGTACTACTCTGTGAAGAAATGGTTTAGTATTCACAGCTTTATCACAATTTTTCAGGAATCAGGCTTCAAATATCAACTTCAATGATTCTTCTACTCTTGAAAAAATAATCAGGAAGGAATCATGAAAGTATGATACATATTCTCTGAAATAAACACTGTCTCACAGTACATGGGCAGTCCAACTGGAAGTCTTGACTGTAGTATCCCTGACTCTGCTATGGTGATTCACACCAGACAGATGCATGTGTGCCAAAATATCTTACAATGATGCTGCTTAGTCTGGAACCAGAAACATTCCATGGACTCGTGACCACACAGCAGCTAATCATGTAAGCATATATTCATCTGTACTTCCTGGGGACTTAAACCCTTCAGCAGCTGCTACAGCCAAGTAAAAACAGACATAAGCTCTGACTGAGTACACCACCGAGATGTGCCACAATTCAAATCCTTCTGCTAGGCAATGAGTGAGATTTGCCAGTCAAAACATATGTTTAAATATGCATTAATTTAAATAACCTTGGTGATCTCATCCTTCCAGAGATAATCTGAAAAGATGGAAAACTCGGAAAAGTTCTGACATTATAATTAAGTTGCAATTTTTCCTTATTAGATTTATTTTCCCTAAGGATCAATCTACAACTCTGTTTTAACATGAGTCACTGTTATGATTACTGCCTAATCTGAATTATATGCAAAATTTACAAACTCTTCTACTACATCATGCAAACTGGAGGGTATGGAGAGAACATGCTAATGAGATACAGGATTAACCCCCTTTTCAGTGAGCTTCAGGAGGGCTTGGGGAAACAAGTAAATTTCTATTTCTGTATGCCTTCTTTGTATGTCTAAGAGCCTCACTTCAGGGATTCACTGAATAACGGCTCGTTAAGAAACAAAGGTTAAAAACTCTCCTGCACTGGTTTGAAGCGTAGCCACTAGTAATTTTATATTTAAGATTTTATCTTCAGTCAAGTTTTTAGGCAAAAATTACAATTAGTCTAATTGAAAACCAGCATCTGATACATGGCTTTGCATTGCTGACTAGGCACACCGATGCCAGATCTTGGCTTCAGTTAAGACAACTGATATTATCATACAAAATAGTGACTGTAGCAGCCTGCATCTACATCATGTGTTAAAGAGGTATTTCAAGTCACAGTTGTAGACTTTTTAAAATCAGTCCTTCACAGAAACTAGTAAGTGCAGATCCCTCGCAACTGTGGATCTAATCTAAGCAAATATGAAGTTTGTCAGACTCCTTAGAGCTGGTAAAATAGGGTTTAATAGCTCTGCCCTCCAACCTGAACTTTCATTTATGTGCTAGGGACAGTTGAAAAAAAACAAACTCAAAATCAATAAAAAAGCATACAGAAAACAAGACAAACCAAACCATCAATAACACCAAGAAGGACTGCCATTTTAATGATCACATCTGCCTTAATTCCAGTTTCACTTTGTCAGGGATCAATGTTAATTGCCTTTAAAAATAGTTACACTAAAATTAAACTAGGAGAACAAAGGTGAAGAAAACTCAACTGATGAGCTAGTGTAGGAACATGTTTCTATCTCAAATGCCTTTAGCCTAAATCTGGCATGTTCAGCTCCTTGAAAATAGGATTGTTTTAGTTACTTTATCCTTCAGTCTAAAAACTGCTATGTTCAGTACACCCAGACAGATGTTCAGACTCACTAACAAAATTTGATTTTCAACAGTATTCACTGGAAGGAATCTCGTTAAAAATTCCAGCATTGCCATCCACCCCTCACTTCTAGGGCAGTTTATCTTTTTGGCCTTAAATATTTTTATGTAAACCATTTTTTTTAATAATTGTATGTAACGCAGGCTATAACAGTGTTTAAATTTCTAGCTTGCAGAGAGGCATTAAAGAGTTGATTTTGGAAACTTTTGAATTAAAAGGACAAAAAAAGCCCCAACAACCCCAATCTCTTTCTTCAAGAGTTAAAGAAAATCTCCCTTTGAATAACCCCAGAACTCGTGAAGGGGAAATGAGTCTTTATTATTTGCTGTGAAGGTGCATGTGCTGAATGGTGACCTCAGGAGTATGGCACACTAGAAAAAAGGCTGCAACTGTAAAGGTTTATGTCTCCCAGTAGAAATTCCACCTCAAAGACCACAGGAAGAAAGATCTTAACAGTAACACAGTGACAAATTTCATGTTGAATCAAAGGTCAGATAGTGAAAAATATTCATTCCACCTAAGTTTGACCAGAGCACAGTGCTTTTTGACTCACAGTGGCAATTAAATCTTGTTTCTCCTCTAATTTATGGACTTATAACTCAAAGGTTTTCAGGATCCAATACAGTCCACCACACTCTTCATGGGGAAAACGGAGGATAAGAAAAGGGAAGTAAACCTGGCCAAGCAGGTCCATATTTCAAGAATACTCTGTGTGCTTTGTGCGTCATTGCAGTGACAGTCAAGCAAAATCAGGCTTGATGTAGAAAGAACCATTTTGAACAGCAAAAAAATCTGAAGGAGCAAGAGAACACCTCAAATCCTTCACCTATCAGAGATGGACAATTGCCACATATACCCCACCTATTTGTCAGGTACTGTAGCTAACAGTCAAACCCAGCATTTCCAAGTCAAATATTGTCTTTATTTTTATATATACCACTAGAAAAGAAGGACCTGAATAACCTTGTTTTTCATATGTTTACAAAAATTTTGTCTCAAGTCTGGAACAAGCAAGTAACAAAAGCAGAGTAGGTCTATCCAAAATTCAGTGAGTGGGCTGTAAAAGCTTCCATCACAGAAAAACTAGAAAAAGAAACCTTAATAGATGACGCTTGATTTTCTAGTCTTCCATTTTTTTGCATGTTTACTACTGCAGCAGCTATAGACTACTTTTCTACATATTTCAGAACCTCCTCTATGCTTTGCAGCAAAGCTAAAGAATAACACATTATAAAGAGGTGTGAAATAAGAAAATAGATGTTTTGGCTCCATTTTAGAAATAGTATGCAGTGAAAAAGAGAAAAGAAACATAGAAAGGAACCACAATTTTTACCTGGTATTGTTCTTAAATTTATAAAATATGTCCACTAAGAAAACTGCTGAGTTTTCTCAGAGTGGCAGATTAAGATGCTGAAGAAGCCCTCAGGGTTGAGGAAAAGCCCAAAGATGCCAGAGACTAGAGAAAAAAGTCCAGGAAGGTAGTTCCTTTCACACTCTGGATTACAGGATACAGCTGAGAGCATGAAAACGATATAAACAGGGTATCAATACATCACAATTAGTCATTGTACTGGTGGTTTAATGGGCATATATACAGACAAGCAGTCACATGGTAACTTAACTCCCCTTACTGAGCATGAGAAATGAGTTCAGATAAGAAAAATCAGTCATTGAAGTGACAAAGAACAGGAGAGGTCAAGTCTTTTGGAAGTAAAACATGTTTGTGCTTAGGGCAGGGAGAGAAAAGAGAGAAACTGGATGTTGGAAGGATGAAGAGGCAGAAGAAAGACTGTGACATGAAATTTTCAAGTGTGAAGTAGGTGAAGAGACCCACTTGAGAGGAGAAGGTGATATGGCCAATTCACTCAGGTCCCCCTCCCTTAACAGGCCTAGTTGTCCTGACGTGTAACAGTAATGCCAAGACCTCTGGCTACATTATTTGCTTCCTTTGCTTCCTTTCTGACATCCCATATATTATAAGCTACCTGAAGGTACCATTGTGCAAGCTTAAAATTAAAAAATAAGTGTGAGATAAGCAGACACTCAATATTAAAACTGAAATTCAGAGTGATATCTACCCTAAAACCACAGTATCACAGAATAGCTTAAGACAGCTTAGGACATTAAAGATGATCTAGTTCCAATCTCCCTGAAATGGCAGGGACACCTTCCAAATGACAGGCACAAAGGCACCCACAATGTCTCTGGGTAACCTGTTCCACTGCCCCACTACCTGTGAATAAACAACTCCTTCCCAACATCTCTGAATCTACCCTCTTCCAGTTTAAAGCTGTTACATTCTGTGACTCCATGCTGTTGTCTAAAGTCCCGCTCTCCAGTCTTTTTGTTTGTCTAGGTGCTGAAAGGCAACTAGAATACACTGATAGTTTGATTTGTGGAGATCTCTTAAATAATATGAAGCCATACAACAGCAAGTATAATTTATAACTCAAGATTAACATTGCTGCTGTCTTGGCTATTAACTCTCAGAATATCAATACGCTTCCCCTTTTTGCCTAGCACACTTACTCTTTAAAAACCCACACACCTATGTACCTATATGTAACACTGTAAAGGGACTCATGGTATGTTCACACAGAATGATGCTGAATTCCAAGACTGTAGCAGAAAGTTATCTCAACACGTTGCCAGAAAAATCCCCATCCCAACCTGAGGAAATTGCATCCTATTTTCAACTAAGCTTAGTGGCAGGAGCTATCGAAAGAACTGCTTCTGAAAAGTAGAACTTTTATATGATAAAAATGGAAAGCTAGCTATGCTCACATATCTGAGGTGCCCTGCATTGTCAAGATAGTATCTGCTTAGTGTTCACTTGGTCACTTGCTTGCAGAGAGTTTCCTTTTGGTTTGTCTTAGAGAAAATTAAGCTATTTTTGCGGCAAAATAAATTTATTAAGATGGTGACACACGAAGTAGGACAAGCACCTACACTAAGATAAGTAAACAAGTTAGAGGATCTGAACTACCTACAGCAGAGTTCCATCACAGATCACTGGCAAAAGGAAATATACCAAAGTACAAATAGTTGTTTTTTCAAGAATTACTCTGCATCATCTGCAGCCTATTTGGAACTAATTAAGTCTCTGAAGACTGGACTCCAGCAATCAAGTCCCTGAATTCCAGGCCAAATTTCCAGCCCAAAAATATTCTGTGTGTCTTTAGGTGTTAGTCATGACCAGCAAACAGGTGCAGTGCACAACACGCAGTTACATCAACGGGAGACTAGCGTATTATTTCTTTTATTGGTACTCCAGCTTTCAGTACTTCTAATGAGCTGGCAAGAACAGAAGCCAACTGCGAGTCCTTGGCGAACTGCCCTGCTGCGAGGAAAAGAGCTGACGAGTCCCTCGCTCTACGCCGCACCGACGAGCGGCCTCTTGCTCGCCCGGCCGGTGGCAGATCCCTGGCTGCCGCCCGGCCCAACCGGGGATGGATGCGCGGCGCCTGGTGCTCCCGGGGGCAGGCAGCACCTCCTTCCCGTGGCGGGCCGGCCGGCAGGGCGCAGGCAGCGCGGTCCCGTCCCGGGAGCGCTCCCTGCGGAGGGGCCGGTGCTGCCGAGCGGGAGGCGGCGGTGCGGAAGGCTGTGGCCCGGATACTCACCATCTCCTGCCTCAGGAGCTGAAGTTTCGTCTCCAGACGGGCCAGGGCGGCAGCGCGGCGGCGGCGGGGGCCGGGGGCCGGGGCGGCGGGGCGGGCCGGGAGCTCCTCCCCGCGCAGGGGCCGCGCCAGGCTCTCGGGCACTTTGCGCCCCAGCTTCTGCTCGACGTCGCGGAGGTCAGGAGGGGCGCCGGGCTCCATGGCTCGCCTTGCTGTGGCCCGAGGCGGCAGCGGCGGCACTACCCACGCCCGCTCGGCCGCTGCCGAGGCGCGGAGGCGCGGAGAACCGCGGCAGCGCTGGGGCCGGCGGATGCGCCGTGCGGGGAACCCGCGGCGGGCATGGGCATCTCCCGGGCGCACCAGCCCCTCCCGCCCTCTCCCCGGCCGCAGGCGAAAGGCAACAGCGGACGGGCCGGGGAGATGGAGACAAGCGGCCCCGCTTCACGTACGAGACCGCGAGGCGCCCCGGCAGCTCCGTCCGGCACAGCGCGACCCGAGTCATGGCGCGTCCCGCCCGGCTGCAACTTTAAAGCCGCGGGCAGGTGGAAGAGGCGCGGCGCGGCCCTCCCACCGCGGCGGTGCCCCTGTGCGGAGACACGGCACGGCCACGGGGCGCCCCCGCACGGCAGCGACGGCGGCAACCGCGCCCCAGCGGCTGGGGAACACCCGGGGAAACCGCGGGAACAGAGCGGGGAGGCGCAGGAGAGGAGAAAAGAAAGGGAAAAGGGAAAAAAATAAAACAGAAAACGAAACACGGCAGGCAGGCGGGGAAGGCGGGGAAGGGAAGGATGGAAGGAAGGGAAGGAAGGGAAGGAAGGGAAGGGAAGGGGAAGGGAAAGGGAAGGGAAGGGGAGGGAAGGGGAAGGGAAGGGGAAGGGAAGGGGGAAGGAAGGAAGGAAGGAAGGAAGGAAGAAGGCAAGGAAGGAAGGAAGGAAGGAAGGAAGGAAGGAAGGGAGGGAGGGAGGGAGGGGAAAATAAATAGGAAAAGAGAAGTGAAAAAACATAAAAAAAGGAATGAGAAAAAGTGACCCCATTCAACAGGGGTAGGAGCTTTAAATAGTGTGAATGGATTCCAGTCATCAAACAGGTTTTATTGCAGGGCAAGTGCACTCCTCCCAACCCCCTTTAAATATTTCTATTTTTTGTCCCTTCTCTGTAAGAGACGCAAAGGCCATGCAAGCTCAGTCAGTTGCTCCAGTGACACAAGCACATATTGGCTGTGCAGATAGCAGGCTGGACGATGTCCAGTCTCACTTGTCCCAGGGTGCCTCCTTGTCCCATGGCAATGAAAAACATTTTAGCACTGAAGTAGGATACTGCATTGTGAATCAACAGCTGACACACCTCAAGAGGGTGATAAATTGAGGCCAAGCTGCTCTAGGTTACAGGTTCCTCTATAAAAAACGGGATCATGAAGTGTGTGTGGTGAACTTGGGAAAACAGATGTTTTTTACAGACAACTGGGATGCTTTTGATGCAAATAAGGTCATCAGTACTTTTAAGATTTTATTGTCAGGGACCTTTGCAAGGGTTTACGTGAGTAAAGTAACATGTATCTGCAGAGTGTATTGTATCTTAAGGTGCATTGATTTTAGACCAGGAACTTATTTTATCATTATAAACCATCGGAAATCCTGTAGAGAGACATCTGAAAAGACATTTATTATCTCATATTTTCATGTATGTTTTAGTTATATAAAACAAAAAACTCAGTTAATATTTTCTAGATAAAGAAAGTGAAGACCACCTGCTCGCACCAAAAAGAATCTTCCTTCTTACTGCTACCCCCCCAAATATTCCGGAATTTTATTTTAATATATTGCTATTACAGACTAGGGTCTATTCTTAATATCGGTTAATATAAATTTATGACATTCTGTCAATTAGTAGGAGGTACACTGAAATCTTCCTCTGGGACATATGAACATCTGGTTTAATTAAAAGTTTAAGTTTACATGATGTTGTTACAATACTGGAACTTAGAACTCATTTGTTCTACAAGCAGGCATCCTGTTAAAAAAAGTCATGATTCAACTCTCACTCAGACTTTCTGTTTGGAGAAATTAAAAGAAATTTTGAAGTGTTATTTTTCTTTAAATATTTCCAGTTGATCTGAATTATCAAAATCTTTAAAATGTGAAAATGGACGAGAAATAATACAAAGTTTATGCTAGTTTGAAAAAAGATTTTCAAGATAAAACATTTCCCCAAATGATGGCTACTCTCATCCAAAAATAATGAAAATTAGTTCCGTTCTGTTATTTTGGTATTAGCACATTCAGAAGTAACTATTTAATATACCTATGCATTTATGAATTATATTTTACCACTGATGGCCTGATTGTTATACACACCACTGGGCTGCATTAGTTAGCAGATAGCAAGTCAATGGGTATACTTTTGAATTACAAAGATTAAGATAGGCCTATGTTGCAGGTCACCTTGTTAAGTCTTGGAAAGGTTACCAGATTTGCTAAATGTAAGTGTTTCAAGGAAAAGGTTTCTCTAAGTCCAAACAAAACCAGTAAAACAGTATGTAAATTCTATTTTTGTCTCAGGGACAGATCCTGTCTTCATGGTTAGAATCCTAAAGTTTCCTAACTTGGAAGGGTCATAAGGTCATCTAATCCAGTGATGTGCTCCTTGTCAGGAAAACCAAAACAAACCGTTTTTTTTTTTGATTAGGAGAATCATCCCGACACTCCTTGGACTCAGACAGGCTTGTGCTGTTACCAGTTCCCTGGAAAACCTCTTCCAGTTTGTAACTCTGATAAAGAACACTTGCCTAATGTTCAGTATGAATTTCTCGAGAATCTCATTCCATTTACTCATGTCCTGTTATGGTCACCAGTGATAACAGAGGAACCTTTCCACTGCACACACAGAGGAACTTGTAGCTTGAAATGGAACAACCTCAGCCTTCCCTTTTACAAGGTGAAAAAAGTGACCTCGCTGCTCTTGAATGCATTATCCTCAAAGATCTTTCACCATTTGATACCCCCCTCCGATGAGCAAACTCTAAGAGTCGATAGCGTATACCTGGGAACCCACAGCCTGCACACAGGTTTTGAGGTGGGCTACACAGTGCTGTGTGGCCAGGCATCGCCTTCCATTGAACCCCCCACCAGTTGATGGTGCTGTGCTTGATGCACCCCTGGGACACTTGTTTGTGTCAACGCAAAGGGCTGTTGTGACTCATATCAACTTACCACGCTACGTAAACCATCAGATGTCTTTCTTAGTGCTTATCCTCAGCCTTCATCAAAGATTATACAAACCAGGATTACTTGTCCAAGTTGAGAATTGGTGCTTGATTTGTTAAATTCATGCAGTTGGTGATGTGCATCTCTTTGTTTATCCACATCTTTCTGTAAATTCTCTCTTACCCTTTGAAGAGAGTTAACAGTTCCTCCTATTGTGTATAATGAACCTTCCGTAACCTACGGTAGTCCATCCAGATAATTTATAAAACTTCAAAGAGCAATGGCCTAAAGTTGAGCCCTGGGAACCCCACTGGTTGATTGCTGCCAGCCTGATCGGACCCCATTTATTGTAATTATTTGAGTCCGCCAACTTGCCAATCCAATGTATAATGAACTTGAGTAGCTGTGTTGTGGACGTTTCACCAGAAGGAGGCTGGGGTGAGACAGTATCCAAAGTTTTTGTTAAAATCAAAGTACCCATATTAAGCCTTTCTGGATCAATTCAGATGGGTGACTTGTTCTAAAAGGAAATTAATTTAGTGAAGCAGGACTTTCCCCTCTATGAAGGGTGATGTATGACTAATGGACTAATTGTGCTCAGGAATTTTCACTAATTCTGAGAATAAATTTAACAATAGTTTTAACAGGCACTGAAGTGAGACTTACAACCTATTATTACAGCTTCTTACTTCCTAACTTCTTGAGATTGGGAGACATTTGCTAGCTCTGGATGACTGGACCGAATCAAGACTCCAAAGCTTGTTGAAAAAATTACTGGGGAGAATTTCTGCAATGGCATTATTCAGGTTTTTTTGGGTCACACTGGGATAGGTCCCATTGGGACAATTCAATTTATAGCTCAGATGGAGCCGCAAGTCTCAAGCTCAGAGTTCGCTGGAGTTTATCATTTCTCTATCACAGTCTTCCAGAAGCGAATTAGCGACTCACAGATGTTAAAAGACAGAGGCTAAAAGGCAATAAATGCCTCTGATTTGTTGATATGGTCTTACTGATGGACTGACCCAATCAAGTATGGACCAATATTATCTCTGATTATTCTTTTGCAAGGTAACTATATTTAAAAAAGAAGGCCTTCATGTCCTTCAAAGTGCTGCTCAATTTGGACTTTGCTGATCTTTGGTCACAGAAAATTACTCACTATGTTAGTGGTGAATTCTCTCTGTAGTTATTCCGCATTACTCGTATCTTTAGGTCACTGTTGCTGTCGCCTGTTTGAGTAAATTTAGAGCTTTTAAATATAATACTTTGCATCTCTAAGGTCATTTAGATCAGTATTTGCTATATTTTCTTTCTTGCTTTCTTTTCTTTCTTTCCTTTCTTTATTTCTTTCTTTCTTTCTTTCTTTCTTTCATCTTTCTTTCTTTCTTCTTCTTTCTTTCTTTTTTCTTTTTTCTTCTTTCTTATTCTTTTTGCTTTTTTCTTTCTCCTCTCTCTCCTCCTTTTTTCCTTTTAGAAGTTTCAAGTAGGAGATATCACTTAATTTTAATACCTTGTTCAAATTTCCTATCAACCAATTCAGTTCTTCTGTAGCCAATTTCTACATTTGTGGCGAATTCTTTTATATTTCAGTCCAACAAAATGACTGCATGCTCATGTATAAGAGGCCATAACTGGTTTGTTCTGTTAGAAGGCCCTGTTAGCCACATGGATATCATCTGCCACCTCCCAGATGTTTAAGACCAACGGAATAAAAGAGCTTCTTCATGTTACTCTACTGGAGACAGTCTTAGAATTGGACTAGGTCAAACCATGAATTTTACATAAGAAATTGCAGAGTGGGTATAGTTCAAAAATTTGAAAGTAAACTGCAAATTATTTCCTTGTTTTCGGTTTGTGTTTTGTTTTTTTTTTTTTTTTGGGGGGGGGGTTGTGGGGGTTTTTTTGGTTTGTTTTTTGGGGGGAGTGTTTATTTGTTGTTGTTGTTTGTTTGTTTTGTGCCTTCAACAAGATGAGGTCTGGAAACACAGTACTGTCTTTGTCCAGGAACGTGAAAAATATGTTAAAAAAACCCTATAGAGCCATGTTGGGGGTTGGGTATTTCTTCCATAGAATTTTACCAGAAGTTGCTAGGAAGCTAATGGTGGGTGCTTTCGGTACTATGGGTGACTTAGGGCCAAACAAAGGAAGCAGTACCCAGAGACATTGATTCCATTCGCTGGGGGCAGTTTTCTGCTCTGGGGGACGGCCAGGGCTCTCGTCTCGGCGAGGCGGGAGCCTCTCACATCCCCTTCACCTGGGACTCCGTGGGACACCGTTCTCTCGTGGTGTCCCCCGGGATTTGGGAACCGTTTCCTCCCTGCCCTGCCACCCACGGTTTCTTCAGTTCTGCTCGAGGTCTCCCACGCTGTTTCTACAGCCCCTGCCAGCCGGGACACTTTTCCAACAGCTCCAGCCACTGTGAACCCTCGAATTATCTCACCATCTAGAGCTGCGCTAGCCTATTTGCTTGGACACCCAGCAGTATGAGGGGGGGGGGGTGGGGGGGTTTACCAGAGGAAAAACTGTGAACTGATTGTGTGTTGTTTTTTTTCTTCCTCTAGTTCTGTTTGTTGTCAATATTGTAAGTATTGTTAATTACCTTGTGAGACTAACTAGTAAAGAATGTTTTCCTACCTCTTATCGTTGCCTAAGACTTCCTTCAAATTGGAAAAAAAGTGATAACAAAACCCCAAGGGAAGTTTCCCTTTTTTTTTTTGTGGTTCGTCAGCGGACACCCCTGTCTTTCCAAATAAGACATGCCATATGCACTCACCTGTTATTCCAAATGTCACATTTCAACTTGGTTTTATGGGCTTCAGATAACAGTAGTCAATCAGGCAATGCTTTTCAAGCCTGTAAGGTAAGCTCTTTATCTTAATGGTAGTTCTTAATAAGATTAGGCTTTTTAATGATTTGTTAGCAAAATCATGACAAAAATATGAAACAGGACAACATTGGTCAGTTGAGAAGAAGGGACTTAGAGGCTTTTTTTTGCTTTCCATAAAAGATGAGCTTACTGAGGAGAGCTAGACTTAAAATTGAAAAAAAAAAACACCAAAACAATGGCAGGTTATTTTCAGCGATGTATTTTAGATGAGGCAGAGAGCTCAAAGGTTTAAAATGATTTTTAATAAAATGTATCTCGTTATAATACAGTATTTTCCATTTTAATTGAATAAAGTCATTAGATGTCTTAGAGGACCAAAAGTGTTGTAATAGGATTCTGAAATTTTGGAATTTCCCAAAGCCAGATGCAAAGATAGGCACATCCAGTCAGGCCCTCTCTCAGCTAGAATTCATAATACTCAACAGATGATTTGAGTCAGTGATGGGGGAAATACTAGCCAGGCAGACACCAGGTTTTCAGTTGACTGATTGGACAATACAGACAGGATACCAACTTTTGGCCAACATAAATGCCTCCACCATACTGAGCTGAATGCTCAGATCTATAATTTCTGGAGCCCTTCATAAAAATAAGGCCGGAAGAATTATGTTGAATGCGTACAGGTGCCTTAGGAATATAGAAGTTTTATATTTCTTTAATCTGTCAGGCAGTTCTAATAGTACAGCAAAAATTTTGTTGCTATTTAACCGGAGGTCATCATATCACACTGGAATTATTTACAGGATTTTAAAAGAAAATAATTCCTGGAGGACAGACAAGAGTTTTGTGGGAGTTATTTTATTATTGTGGGTAATGGACTTCGTCATAATTACCTACCTGTGGAGTTTGGCTACAGACATAGTCTTCAAAGGATGC
>CM031878.1:29948220-30012217 GCA_018697195.1 Certhia americana | reverse complement strand
ATCACGTTCGAAGGGAAGGCGATTGCTCGCTCTACACAGCCCTGGTGGTAGCCCACCTCAAAACCTGTTGCAGCTGTGGTGCCCAGGTATAGAGTGGCTAGTCGAACTATTAGGTGTGTCCAAGAGGGTGTTTCAAGTATGTGGAAAGATCGTTGAGTAATAAGTGGCATTCAAGAGCAGCGAGTTCGCGCGTTTTTTTGCACCTGTAAAACAGGGACAATAGGCTTGGAGGTTGTCCTTATCAGAGACTACAAGTAATCCTCTGCTGTGTGCAGTGGAGGAAGGTTACTCTGTTAACCTGTTACCATAAGCCAGGACATTGACAGTAAATTGGAATGAAGATTCTCAGAGAAATTCATACTGAACATTAGGCAAGTGTTTCTTTACCAAGAGTGCCACTGGAACGAGTTTGACAGGGACCTTGTAAATAACCAGCACAAAGCCTGCTGAGCCAAGGATTTGTCTGGATGTGCTCCTAATCATACGGTTTTAGTTTGTTATGGCGTTGTCTGCATGTGGTGTCGTCAGCGACTGGTGCAGTAGAATGATCTTATGCACCTCTTCGCGAGTTTAGCGAAACACACTTATCGATTCTAACAGAATACAGGATTCGTCCCAATGGAACACAACAATTAGAATCTCATATCTACATACTGTTTATGCCTGGTTTTTGTTACTTAAAGAGAAACCTGTTTTCCTTGAAAACACTTCTAGACTAGTTGAGCAATCTGGTAACCGTCAAGACTTAACAAGGTACTGCAACGCATAGGCATATCTTTAATCTCGTAATTTCTAAAGTATACCCATTGACTTTGCTGCTGCTATACTCTAATGCAAGCCCAGTGGTGGATAACAATCAGGCCATCCGATGGTAAAAATATAAACTTTCATAAATGCATAGGGTATATTAAATAGCTTCTGTTCTGAATGTTGCTAATTCCAAAATATACAATAAAGGACTTATTTTCATTATTTTTTGGATAGAGTAGCATTTGGGGAAATGTTTTATCATTGAAAATCTTTTTTCAAACTACATAAAATTTCTGTGTATTATTTCCTTCCATTTTCTCTTTTTAAAGTTTGATATTCGATCACTGAAATATTTAAAGAAAAAATAACACTAGTCTCTATCCGTTTCAAAAGTTCTGTTACATAGTTCTCCAAACAGAAAGTCTGAGTAGAGTTGAATCATGAAGTGTTTTTTACAGGTATGCTGCTTGTAGAACAATGAGTTTCTTACATTCAGGTTATTGTAACAACAGTACACAATGTAACTTAAACTTTTAATTAACCAGATGTTCATAGTTCACAGAGGAAGAATTTCAGTGTAAATCCCTTAATAATTTACGAATGTCATAAATCTTATATTAACACGATATTAATATAGAACCTAGTCTGTAAATATTCAATAATACTTAATATAGAACTTCTAGGAAATATTTGGGGGTGGGAGGCAGTCAAGAAGGAGTGATTCTTATTTGGTGCGGAGCAGCAGTAGTCTTTCACTTTCTTTTCTGAGAAAAATATTAACTGAGTTTTTTTGTTATATGACTGAACATACATGAAAATATATGATATAAATATACTGTCGTTTCGATATGTCTCTCATACAGGATTTCCAGATGGTTATAAGATACAAATGAGGTTCCTGGTCTAAAATCACAATGCATCCTTTAAAGATACAAACACATCTGCAGATTACATGTTACTTTACTACCAAGTACACTATAAACCCTTGCAAGGTACCCTGAACAATAAATCTTAAAGTAACTTATGATAAATTTATTTCTATCAAAAGCTACCAGTTTTGCTGTAAAAAACATCTTGTTGTTCCCAAGTTCACCACACCACACTTCTATGATTTCCAGTTTTTATAGAGGACCTGTAACCTAGAGCGGCTGGCCTCATTAAATCAAGCCCTCTTGAGGTGTGGTCAGCGGTTTGATTCACAGATGGCAGCTATCCGATAACTTCAGTGCCTAAAAAATGTTTTTTCAGTGCCATGGGACAAAGGAGCACACCTGGGGACAGTAGGAGGAACTGGACACGTCAGCACTGCTATCTTGCACATCCAATATGTGGCCTTGTAGTCACAGGCTGGAGCAACTGACTCAGCGTGCATGCTCTGCTTTCTTACAGAGAAGGGGGACAAAAAAATAGAAATTATTAAAGGGGGTTGGGAGGAGTGCACTTGCCTGCAATAAAGACCTGTTTGATGACTGGGAGAATAGACCATTCACCAACTGTATTTAAAGCTCCTATCCCTCTGTTAGAAGGGGTAACACTTGTGTTCTCATTCCCTTTTTTATGTTTTCCACTTTCTCTTTTCCTATTTTATTTTTCCCCTTCCCTCCCTCCCTCCCTTCCTTCCTTTCCTTTCCTTCCTTCCTTCCTTCCTTTCCTTCCTTCCTTCCTTCCTTCCTTCCTTCCTTCCCCCTGTCCCTGCCCTGCTTCCCTTCCCCTTCCCCTTACCCGACTATCCTTACCCCCTTCCCTTCCCCTCCCTTCCCCTTCCCTTTCCCTTCCTCCCTTTCCCTCCTTCCCTTCCTTCCCTTCCCCCCCCCTAGCTGCCGTGTTTCGGTTTTCTGTTTATTTTTTTCCCTTTCTTTGCCTCCTCTCCTGCCCTCCCCGCTCTGTTCCCGCTGGTTTCGCCCCGGGTGTTTCCCCAGCCGGCTGGGGCGGCGGTTGCCTAGCCGTCCGCTGCCGTGCGGGGCGCCCCGTGGCCTTGTCTGTGTCTGCCGCACAGGGGCACCGCCGCGTGGTGAAGGGCCGCGCCGTGTGCGACCTCTTCACCTGCCCGCGGCTCTTAAAATGTTGCAGCCGGGCGGGACGCGCCATGACTTCTGGTCGCGCTGTGCCGACGGAGCTGCCGGGGGCGCCTCGCGGTCTCGTCGTGAAGCGGGCCGCTTTTCTCCATACATCCCCGGCCCGTCCTCTTTGCTTGCGATTTCTGGCCTGCGGCCCTGGGAGATAGGGCGGGAGGGGCTGGTGCGCCCGGGAGGATGCCCCATACGCCCCGCCGCGGGTTCCCCGCACACGGCTCAAAAAAAAAAAAAAAAAAAATCCCGCCTAGCCCCCGCGCTGCCGACGGAGAACCGCGGCGAGCGCTGGGGCCGGCGGATGCGCCGTGCTGGGGAACCCGCGCGGGCATGGGCATCTCCCGGGCGCACCATCCCCCCTCCCGCCCTCTCCCCCCGGCCGGCTAGGCGAAAGTGGAAACACCGGCTGGGCGCGCGGTAGTATGGAGACAAGCGTCCCCGCTTCACGTACCGAGACCGGGGGGGGGGGGGGCGAGCGCCTGCCCCCGTCTACTCCGTCGGCGCGGGGGGGTGGCGGTACCGAGTAATGGCGCGTCCCTCCCGCCCGGCTGCAACTCTTAAAGCCGCGGGCAGGTGGAGAGTCCGCGTGACGCGCCCTCCCAACACCGCACAAATCGCCTGCGGTTGCCCCTGTGCGAGACACCACGCGCACGGGGACGCCTCCCGCACGGCAAGGCGACGTGGCGCAACCGCGCCCCCAGCTGCTGGGTGAACAACACCCGGAGGAAACCGCCGGCGAACAACAGCGGGGAGGCGCAGGAGAGGACTAAAACAGAAAGGGAAAAATAAAACATGAAAACGAAACACGGCAGGCAGCTGGGATGGAAGGGAAGGTGAAGGAAGGGAAGGGAAGGGAATGAAGGGAAGGGGAAGGGTAGGGTCGAGGGAAGGGGAGGGAAGGGGAAGGGAAGGGGAAGGGAAGGGGAAGGAAGGGGAAGGAGGAGGAAGGTAGAGAAGGAAAGGAAGGAGGGTGGGAAGGAAGGAGGAAGAAGGAAGTGTGGGAGGGCGGGAGGGAGGGGAAAAATAAATAGGAAAAGAGAAAGTGAAAACATAAAAAAGGAATGAGAAAAATAGTGTTACCCCTTCTAACAGGGGTAGGAGCTTAATACATGTGTAATGGTATTCCCATCATCAAACAGGTTTTATTGTCAGCAGTGCACTCCTCCCAACCTCCCGTTTTAATATTTCTATTTTTTGTCCACCTTCTCTGTAAGAACGCAAAGCATGCAGCTGGAGTCAGTTTGCATCCGCTGACTACAGGCACATTAGGCTGTGTGCAGATAGGCAGTGCTGGACGTGTACCGTGTTCCTCCTTGTCCCAGGGTGCTCCTTGTCCACTGGCACTGAAACATTTAGGCACTGACGTATGGATAGCTGCAATCTGTGAATCAACAAGCTTGACACACCTCAAGAGGGTGATAATTGAGGCCAGCTGCTCTAGGTTACAGGTCCTCTATAAAAAACTGGATCATGAGTGTGGTGTGGTGAACTTGGGGAAAACAAGATGTTTTTACAGCCAACTGGATGCTTTTGATGAATAATTTCATCAGTTCCTTTTAAGATTTATTGTCATGGACCTTGCAAGGGTTTAGTGTAGTAAAAGTAAATGTATCTGCAGATGTGTATTGTATCTTAAAGGTGCATTTGATTTTAGACCAGGACCTTATTTTATCATTATAAACCATCTGGAAATCCCTGTATGAGAGATCTATGAAAAGACTTTATTTATCTCATATTTCTCATGTATGTTCAGTTCATATAACAAAAACTCAAGTTAATATTTTTCCTCAGAAAAGAAAGTGAGGACCACCTGCTCGCACCAAATAATGACATCTTCCTTTTACTGCTACCAACCCCCAAATATTTCCTGATTAGTTTATTTTAATATTATTGATAGTTTACGACTAGGTTCTATATAATATCGTGTTATATAAGTTTATGACTTCTGGAAATTAGTAGGGAATTACACTGCAATTCTCCGCTGTGAACATATGAACATCTGTGAATTAAAAGTTTAAGTTACATGAACTGTTGTTACAAATACTGAACTGTAGAACGCATTTGTTCTCCAAGCAGCATCCTGTAAAAAAGTCGATTCAACTCTACTCAGACTTTCTTTTGGCAAGGAAACAAAATTTAAAAGAATTTTGAAGTGGTTTGATTTTTTTCTTTAAATATTTCAGTTGATCTGAATTATTCAAAGCTTTTTAAAGTGATGAATGGAAGAAAATTAATACAATAGATTTTATGCTAGTTTGAAAAGATTTTTCAATGAAAAACATTTTCCCAAATGCTACTCTATCCAAAAATAATGAAAATAGTCCTTTCTGTTATTTTGGATAGCAACATTCAGAAGTAACTATTTTAATATACCCTATGCATTTTATGAATTTATATTTTTACCATCCTGATGGCCTATTGTTATTCCCCATACTGGGCTTGCATTAGTATAGCAGCTGAGCAAGTCATGGGTATGACTTTGAATTACAAAGATTAAATGCCTATGTTTGCAGTCGCACCTCTGTTAAGTCTTGAAGGTTACCTAGATTTTCTAAACTAGTAAGTGTTTTCAAAGGAAACAGGTTTCTCTTTAAGTAAACAACCCAGTAAACAGTATGTAAATTCTATTTTTGTCTCATTGGACGGATCCTGTCTTCATGGTTAGAACATAAGTGTCCTAACTTGGAAGAGGTCCATAAGGATCATCTAATCCATGTTGCGGTGCTCCCTTGCGGACAACCCAACTAAACCGTCTGATTAGTAGCAATCATCCAGAACACCCTTGGGACCTCAGACAGGCTTTGTGCTGTTACAGTTCCCTGGAAAACCTCTTCCAGTGTCACTCTTGATAAAGACACTTGCCTAATGTTTCAGTATGAATTTCTCTGATGAATCTTCATTTCCATTGTTCTCATGTCCTGTACTGGTCACCAGGATACAGAGTAACCTCTCCACTGCACACACAGATGGAACCTTGTCGTCTCTGATAAGGCAACCCGCAGCCTTCCCTTTTACAAGGTGAAAAAAGTGCACCCTCCGCGCTCTTGAATGCCTTATCCTCAAGAGCTTTCACCATCTTGATCCCCCTCCTCTGGACCAATCTAATCGTTCGTAGCCCTTATACCGGGCACCCATAGCTTGCACTGACAGGGTTTTGAGGTGTGCTACCAGTGCTGTGTGAGAGCAGAAGCAATCGCCTCCTTGAAACAGTTGATGTTTCTTGCTTGAGCACCCCTGGCACACTCTGTCTGGGTTTTGTCACCGCCAGGGCATGTTGTTGATCATATCCACTTACAAGCGACTTAAACCATCAGATGTCGCTTTCTTTAAGTGCTTCTCCTCAGCCTCTCAATCCGACCGATTATACAAACCATATTAC
The DNA here is from genome assembly GCA_018697195.1 of Certhia americana. NCBI lineage: Eukaryota > Metazoa > Chordata > Aves > Passeriformes > Certhiidae > Certhia > Certhia americana. Next base: position 30,006,019 of record CM031878.1, on the reverse strand, counting down.
TTTGTCCAATTTGAGAATCTGGTGCTTGCTCTTGTTAATTTCGCAGTTGGTGATTGCAATCCTCTTGTTATCCACATCTTTCTGTAATTCTCTCTACCCTTGAAGGAGTTAACAGTTCTCCATTGTAGTAATAAGCGTGGCAAACTTCCGTTAACATCGTTTTAGTTCCATCCGATAATTTATATACCTTCAAGACCCACTGGCCTAAGTTGAGCCCTGGGGAAACCCAATGGTGATTTGGCTGCCAGCCTGATATCACCCCATTTATTGTGATTATTTGAGTCAGCACTTGCTCTCCAATGTATAATGAACTTTGAGTAGCTGTGTGCTGGACGTTTCATCCACAAGGATGCTGTGAGAGACAGTAACATCAAACAGTTTTGTTAAAATCAAGAGTACCCTACTACTGCCTTTCCTGGACAATTAGATGGGTGACTTTGTCATAAAATGAATTAATTTAGTTAAGCAGGACTTTCCGCCTCAGAACGGGTGCTGTTATGACTAATGACTATATTGTGCTCAGGGAATTTTTCACTAACTTTGAGCTAAATTTAACACCTAGTTTTCACAGTCACTGAAGTGGACTTACAAGCCTATAATTACCATATTCTTCCTTCCTACACTTCTCGAAGATTGGGAGAACATTTGCTATGGCTTCTGGATGAACTGGGACCGGGGCTCAGACTCCAATATTGTTGAAAAAATATGGGGAAATTTCTTCTGCAATGGCATTATCAGTTTTTTGGGTACACTGGATAAGTCCCATTGGCCACATAAATTTATATCATTCAGATGGAAGCAAGCAAGTCTCAAGCTCAGAGTTAGCTAGGAGTTTATGCATTTCTCTAATCACGTCTTCCAGAAGAGGAACTTAGGACTCACAGATGTTAAAGACAGAGGCTAAAGGCAATAATGCCTCTGCTGTGTCTGCATCTGGTCTTACTTGATGAACTGACCCAATCAAGTAATGGACCAATTATCCTGATTCTTCTTTTTGAGGTAACATATTTCAAAAAGAGGCCTTTCATTGTCCTTCAAAGTGCTGCTCATTTGGACTTTGGCTGATCTTTGGTCACAGAATTTACTCACTTAGTGGTTGAATTTTTCTCTCTGTAGTCTTCTGCATACTCAGTATTCTTTCAGTCCTGTCCTGTTCCAGTGTTTGAGTAAAATTTAGAAGCTTTTTAAAATCTCATACTTGCAATCTCTAAGTTCATTTAGATCATATTTGCTATCTTTCTTTCTTTTCTTTCTTTCTTTCTTTCTTTCTTGTGCTTTCTTTCTTTCTTCTTTCTTTCTTCCTTTCTTTCTTTTCTTTCTTTCTTTCTTTCTTTCTTTCTTTCTTCTTTCTTTCTTCTGTTCTTTTCTTTTTCTTTCTTTCTCTCTCTCTCTCGCTCTCTCTTTTTCTTTTTAATAAGTTCAAGTAGAGATATTCACTCTAATTTTAATACCTTGTCAATACTCTAATCACCAGTCAGTTTCTGTCTGTAGCCAATTTCTCCATTTGTGTAGCATTCTTTCTTGATATTTCGTCCAACAAAATGAATGCATGTATGTATCAGAGACATACTGTTTTGTTCTTGTTAATAGGGCTCGCTTTGCCACATGATATCATCTGACCTCCCAGAGGTTTTAAAGACCAAGGGGAAAAATAAAAGAGCTTCTTTCATGTTACTCTACGGATCACAGTTTTCCCCCCCCCCCCCCCCTCTTAGAACCTTTTTTTGGGCCTAAGGGCAACCATGATTTTACCATAAGAAATTGCAGAGTTGGTATTATGTTATCGTCATTTTTAAAGTACACTGAAATTATTTCCCTGTTTTCGGTTTGTGTTTTTGTGTTTTTTTTTATTTTTGGGGTGGGGGGGTTGTGGGGTTTTTTTGTGGTTTGTTTTTTTGGGGGGAGTTGTTTTTTGTTGTTTGGTCTTGTTTTGTTTGTTTATGACTGCCTTCAACATATGAGGTCTGAACACATTACTGTCTTTGTCCAGGAAAATTGAAAATACTGTTAAAAACCCTCATAGAGCCATGTTGGGGGTTGGTTAATTTTCTTATTAGAATTTTTTCCAGAAGTTGCTAGAAAGCTAATGGCTGGGTGCTTCTTCCGGTTACTTATGGGTGCTTAGGGCCAACAAAGAAGCAGCTACTCAGAGACATTGATTCCACTTCGCTGGGGGCAGTTTTCTGCTCTGGGGGGACGGCCCAGGGCTGCTCGTCTCGGCGATGGCGTAGAGCTCTCACCATCCCTCACCTGGACTCCGTGGGAACACCGTCTCTTCGTGTGTCCCCCGGATTTTGGGAACCCGTTTCCTCCCTGCCCTGCACTCCACGGTTTCTTCAGTTCTGCTCGGGTCTCCCCCGCTGTTTCTACAGCCCCGCAGCCGGGAACACTTTCCAACAGCTCCAGCCACTGTGAACCTCGGAATTATCCTCACCCTCCTAGAGCTCCGGCTAGCCTATTGCTTGTGCGGGACTGAGGGGGTGGGGGTGGGGGGTTACCAGAGATAAAACTGTGACTGATTTGTTTGTTTTGTTTTTTTTTCATTCTCCTCTAGTTTCTGTTTGTTGTCAATATTGTAATTATTTTAATTTAATTGTTGAGACTAACTTTAAAAGAACTGTTAGTCCTACCCTCCTTATCGTTGGCCTAAGACCTCTCCTGCCCTTTTTCTTCAATAACAAACCCCAAGGGAAGTTTCCCTTTTTTTTTTTTTGGTTCGTAGCGGACACCCCTGTCTTTCCAAACCAAGACAAGCCATCATGCAACTCACCTGTATTTCCAAATGTCACATTATCAACTTGGTTTTATGGGCTTCAGACATGTAGTCTAATCAGGCAACTGCTTTCAAGCCTGTAAGGTAAGCTCTTTATCTTAATGGTAGTTCTTCATAAGATTTAGCTTTTTAATGATTTGCTTAAGCAAATCATGACAAAAATCATGAAACAGGACAACATTGGTCAGCTTGAGAAGAAAGGGACTTAGAGGCTTTTTTTTTGCTTTCCATAAAAGATGATGCTTACTGAGGAGAGCTAGACTTCAAAATTGAAAAAAAACAACAAAACAAATGCAAGTTTATTTTCAGCGATGTTATTTTTAAGGGATGAGGCAGAGAAGCTCAAAGTGTTTATATAACTGATTTTAATAATAATGTATCTCTTTATAATACATTTATTTTCCATTTATATTGAATAAAGTCCTTAAGATGTCTTAGAGGACCAAAAGTGTTGTAATAGGATTCTGAAATTTTGGAATTTTCCCAAAGCCAGATGCAAAGCTAGGCACCTACAGTCAGGCCCTCTCTCAGCTAGAATTCATAACTCAAAGATGAATTTGAGTCAGTGATGTGGGAAATACTAGCCCAGTGCAGACTACTCAATGTTTTCAGTTGACTGATTGGACAATCAGACAGATACCAACTTTTGGCCAACATAAATGCTCCACCATACTGAGCTGAATGCTCAGATCCTATAATTTCTGGCTCCCCTTCATAAAAATAATGCTGGAAGAATTATGTTGAAATGCGTACAGGTGCCTTAGGCCTATAGAAGTTTTCTATTTCTTTAATCTGTCAGGCAGATTCTAATAGTACAGCAAAAAATTTTGTTGCTATTTAACCTGGAGTTACATCATATCACACTGTGAATATTTAATGATTTTAAAAGAAAATAATTTCCTGGAGGACAGACAAGAGTTTTGTGGGAGTTATTTCTCTTATTGTGGTAATGGACTTCTCATAATTACCTACCTGTGGAGTTTGGACTACAGACACTAGTCTTCAAAGGCTGCAGGAGCATTAAGAAAGTTCCAAGTACATGACAGCATAGGGTGTGGTAGACATGAGTCCTGCCTTTCCTGCTTTCAGTCAGCTACCTCACAGTGCCAATATTCTTTGTCAGACACTTCTAGGAAGCAATCGCTATTTGTTTATTCAAACCAACACCCAGAGAAGGGTGAGGTGTTTTGAGAGGGATGTTCGTTGTTCATGCTTCAGTGTCACATTGCGTGACTCCTGCTTGGGGAGAGTAAAGCTGAGCTTCCTAAGTAGTTCACTTTGGAGGAATGAAGGTACTCTAGAATTAAAGCAAGTGAGCATGGTCAAGTAGACTAACAGGATTTATTAATATCATCATCATATCACTATTCCTCAGATCCACTACCAGAATGAAGCCTCGTGCATGTTTATAGAATTGGTGAAGTTTGGGTCATAACAACCAAAGTCAGAACTTTCATCTGGTGTATTGTGTAGAGAATTCACCCCAAACTTCTCCCAAATTTAAGACTGTATGAGGGTACTAAGAAAAAAGAACTGTGAAAGTCTGAAATTGCTGTCAAAGTTAGATTGCACTGACAGTCTGTTACCACCCCAGCAGCCTCAAGAGGAATAGCACTGCTATGCGCTGTCCTTTGTAAAATCTGGTGAACAGTGGTACATGAACATGGTGTGAGAAAGTAACAGGGCATTTATTTTACTACTGCCAGTTTTGAAACACTGTCTCAGTGACATCTAAAAGCTATTAATGCCAGTCTGGAACTCTTTGTGGGAGAAGACAGCAGAAAAAGGAATGCTGGAGAAACATCAGAAACACAGATTATTATTTTCTTGGCTTTGTTTAAAGGGAGGAGATGAGACTGCTGCATTTGCCGTTTCACAGGCTTGTACAAAAACCCAGATGAATCAGAACTGAAGTCATGATCAGTTTTTCAATGTGTTCAGAGCAACTGCTTATGCTCTGACTCCATAGGCATTAATCATTGCACATAGAGAACACAGAAGTGTATATATAAAGCATTATTATGTTTCTCTGTGGCTGTGCCCATGTACACACATGATTTCCTCAGTCATTACTGCCCCTGGGAAGAGATTGTAAATACCATTTATACAGTCCAGACTTTACTTTAAAAATACATGGAACAATGCACTGCACCTACAGGTCAAGTTTAGCGTAAGGATTTTAAAGGCTGTGGTATACACATTCATCTCAGAGTTGCAGTGGTAACTTTTATAAGGCTGTAAGCTACACTGGAGACTGTGTGTAGAATTCTGTTCAACTCCAAGAGCATGCAGCCAAGTTAAGTGGTTAAGTCTTTTTTTCCCAACAACTTCCAAGTTGAGTGGTTTAATCTTTTCTTCCCAGCTGTGAACTTCATAATATTTTCCTGCAAAGAAAGATCCATCACTGCATGATAGTTTGAAATCTACTGACGGTAGTTTATACAGACCAGTTCATAAAGGAAGCTTAAAACACAGACCACAGATCTCCCAAGGATTTCAAGCCACTGATTGAAAAATTGTTTCATTGAGCTGTGATGCCAGTGCATCAACAGAACAGTCATTTAGCTGTTGTGAAATTAATAATATGTATCATTTTATAGATAAAGTGAACAAGAGAATGTTATTCAATGCAATAATCTAAACATACAGAGTTTTTTCCTTGGGTCAAAAAATTTTCAACCATCCAATGTTTTTTGTACCAAAACCTTTCCACCAGGCCCAAGCATTGGGCTACATCACATTTACATAAAAAAACCCCAAAACAAACAAAACAACAAAAACCAAAACTCAAACCAAATTAAACTTCTAGAATCAGTCAGATCTGACACATAGGAAAGAGAAGAACAACAACATCCTGTGAATCATTCTCATCCTTTGCAGTTCTGACACATTACAGGAGGAAATGCGAGAGTTGCCTAGTACATTTATAAATCCTTTGACTGTCTGCCCTTCTAATATCACAGATATATCACTACATAAAGCTTGAATATCTGGATGGGCTTTGCTATGAAATTGAATGTTATTTTGTTGGGACATCTCTTCCAAATGTCACCAGTTTTCTGGAGACATTTTCATGTTTACTCCTGACAGGGTTGGACCTACATACAAGCACTGGTAGTTTTATTCTGTTAAAAGTCTCAGCCTGAATGATAAAATAGCATCCATAGTGGAAAGATCAGGTGAAAGATATTTCACACATTAGTTAGAGAAAATTTGTGGGGACGATTTTAAATCTGTTATGTATTGATGTAGAAATATTATGTAAGGATAATTTCTTGTCCTGAAGAGAGGAAGAAACCTCAGAGGAAAAAGCAGGGTGCATCAACATAACACAGTCAATACTGAATTAGTGTTCAGAAGATTATGGTTCTCTTTGCAGATATTCTGAGGCTCTCAGAAAAATCTCTTCAGGCCTTTATGTATCATATTCCTATCTGTAGAGTGAATTTAACTTGGTCTCTGAGGTAGAAATTTTCAACATTTATTTTTGCTTCTCTGGATGTGGAACATGGAGTATTTTCTTATTATCTGAGGTTATCACTATTTCAGTTTCTGGTAATTTGCTTCCAAAATATAATCTGTTTACCTCTGTCCACAGAGGTAAAAGACCTTTGTCCACAAAGTTTTTTTGACTGAAAGCACAACCACCTTTGTGACCCAAAACAGAAAGGAACTTTCTTTACATACTGCTCATGTATCTTCGTGAAAGCATCAAAAGTATGCCACCCAAGTACCAAAAAATATTCTTCATGCAGCAACAGCTTGTATTTAGTTTTTATGAGTACAACTTTTAGTCCTTCTAGTAAGATGAACACAAGTACTAAAATAATCATGTTTCTCTAAAATTTCCTTAGCAACTTGTATAGAAAAGGAAGGGGTGAATTGGCTGACAGTACAAGAGGGTGATCTCAGAAACCTTATCACTGTTCTGTTCACAAAACAGAAGTTATTTTGGACAACTTGTCCTGAGCACATAGGAACATGCTAAACTTACACCTTATATGTCTTTTTCCAATTTCCCTTGTTTTCAGAGTGTGTCAGCAGCACTACATACTTGAATGCAGCCTTACATGGTTGAGTCTTGGCCATGAGCAGGCCTGTGCTATGTCCTGACTCAGTTGGTTGAGTGAAAAATGCTGTAGCAATTCTTACTGGCTCAGGAATGCATTGAAGCTTTGTGGGGCCTAAGGACAGAGATTTTTAGAGAGCCTGCGTTTTTAACATATTCTGTTATGTGCTTTAAACTTCCTGGTCATTTGCACTCCACAGGGAGACCACTGGTAAGGGAAAGCAGCTATTCTACTATGATTTTATAATTTTGGTTGAACAGATTCCTTGCATCTGGCTCAGCCATTGAGCATCTTTTTGTCCCTGCTATGAGTTGTTGGACTTGATGATCCTGAAGGTCTTTTCCATTCTAAACAATTCCATGATTCTACAATTTTGTACTGTGGAAAACAGTTTCTTTGATTGAACTTTGCTTTTTAAATTACTAGTTATCTAAATTATCATGGTTGTTAGTGCAACTTCATTTCTTCCTACTATGTATATAAGCAGTATTTCTCTTTAAAAAGACTTGGGAAGGTAAGTAATGAGATAAACATATTTTTGCAAATGAATCCTGCAAATTTTTATTACAATTTCCAAGACTAACACACTTAACAAAATGCTAAGCCCTTGTAGCATTTGATGGAAATTCTCTTAACCATGCAGCTTATAACACTGGAACTCAGTGGCTTTGAACCTTGGTTCAAGGCTTTGGAGAAAATGTGCTTTTTCTGCTATAAAAACTGCAATTAAAGGGCAGACACAAGGCAGCAGGGATATTCAGTTAAGATTTAGGCCTACTACTACTTTCCTTGTTAGAAAAATTACCCTTTCCTGGAAATAGTATGTAGCCACTCCAACAGCAGACCCACAAATTAAGTACTTAGAAGTTTGGAAAGTGTTGCAAGAAGAAATTTACCTCTTTGAAGCACAGCTCAAACTGTCTTACTCTGTATTTTCAACATTGCATTTAATTATGTGATCACAGGCTTTAGTTTCAGCCACATCTTACTTTTTCACGTTCAGTTGGGTTTTTTTCTCAAATCCAATTACTTCCTGACTCAACATAATTTCTCTCGCCCGTGTCTTTCAGTTCCTCCCTTTTTTTAAGCTTTCTTGTTTCAGCCTTACTTTTCTTACTCTTCTAGTCTTGAAAGTCTAATTTCCATTCTGTCAGTGAAGTGCCAGTTGAAGTCCAATGGTGTCAGATTCATAGAATGGTTTGGTTTGGAAAAGACCTTAAAGAATACCTAGTTCGCTCCTCCTATCTTGGGGAGGGACACTTTGCACTGAATAGGTTCCACTGAACAGGTTGTCAAAAAAATTTGTAAAAAATATTTCTCTTTGTCCTCTTTCACTTACAGTTCAGTCATATGTTAACTTCCCCATTATAACTCCAAGCCATTAAGAACCATCATGTAAGACCAAGAAGCCATTTATTTTTCATCTCTCTTTGCTTGAACCTAGATCCTTTCTAATTCGCTCTCTACGTGCTGAACTCTTCAGAATCTCCTCCACTTTTCATCATACCTCTTCATACCTTCTCCATACCTCTTTTTGTCTGCCTGTTTCCCTTCCATTCAGTCTCTTCCAGTCTCCTTAGTTTAAACCTGACTTCTAGGGTTTTGATTTGTTTTGTATTTGGTTTGGAGTTTTTGAGGGGACGCAGGGATGACTGGAAGGGTGCTCTCTTATTGTCTGTTATTTTGCTTTGTTTTGTTTTGTTTTGTTTTGTTTTGCTTGGAGGGTTCAGTCACAATGAAGAAAAGAGTAATTTTCTGCTTTGAGTCCTGGTATCTGATTACACAGTTGGACTTTTCAAAAGCAAACAGGGTCTCTCATAGAAGTTAGTGACAGAATTAATAGGTGCATCTGCATTCTCATTGCACTTGGTGGTAAGGGGATATAGCAAAGACTCTCTGATCATTGAAGGAGCATGTTGCATGAAGGTATAGAAGTCATTGACGGGTTTAGGAGTTCAGGGTGGAGAAAAACAGCTGAGCATAAGTAAGGTAATATTTTCACAACAGTCGTATCAGTAAGTTTTTTGGTGTATTACACATATTTTACTTGGAAAGCCAAGGGTTGCTAGAAGAGAAGAAACATTTTATAAGAAAAATTACTGTACATGTCCAAACAAAACAAAAATGGATCTGTAATTTGTTAGTTGTATTTTTTGCTAGCATCTCCCCCATTTTTATCCAGAAAAAAGCGTTTCTCTTAGTTTCCACTTCTCTTCTGCATCTCTGTTAAAAAAAGAGAGAGAAAAAACTCCAAACCCTTAAATCTTCCCTTATTTAAGTATCTGCCATGAAAATTTACTATTTTACTACGTCAGGCTTCATACAGTTGCCAGAGGTTGCTGCAGGTGAGCAGTGCTCAGTAGGCCAAATGTTAATGGAATCATGCCTGATTCACCTGTGCCACCTCAGATTACCTTTAGTTAAATAACTTCTTCCTTTAGTGCTGTCAATATTGTTCCAGGTTTCAGTCTTTCTAATAGAAAGGGACAAACATCTCATTGTGCTCTCATTGTTTCACAGTTTAAGGTTTCTAATATGTTTATATAAACAAAAAGCACTTTGTGGCTTCAGGATTTGTGATTTAACCCTGGAGAGAACTAAAATTAAATGGCTGATGGGATATATTTGGGATGTAGTAGGTTGCTGAGGAGTTTAAACAACTAATTTTCCATAGAACTAGCCATTTTTACCCTTGTAATTTTGCGTATTATTTTCAAAAATTTGTCCAAGATGGACTGAGGTGAAAGGAAGGCTGTATTTTAAGAAAGGGATATCACTGCTGCTAGGCATTGGACTGCAGAAAATGTGACTCTATTCAGGACTTGGAGAATTTCTAAAAGGAGCTCTTATGCTCAGTAACTATTCCTGGAAACATAGCCACTCTAGAAGTGTGAGGAATACCAAAACACCTATATAACATTAGGTTCAGGCAGAGGCCAGTTAGGTCCAGTTTACTCAGTAAGCTGTAGGTACCACACCCTACCTTCCCCTTGAGCATTTACAATGGAAGTATCTTTTCATATTATATTGAAATGGAATTAAGTCTGTTTGTTTGTAAAATAGTAGCAATTAAATAATACTAAATAATAGAAATTAAAAGAAGAAAGCCTGTGAAGTGACACCATTAATGTGAAGGAGAGCTACAGTAATTGCACATACAATTGTGCCAATCTAACCAATAAACAAAGAGTAGTGTAAGATTCTCTTTGTTGGGTTGATTCACAAGGAACACATGACTTGTAAAACCATTCAAATTTCTTTTTGTTCAGCCTGGATGGCCACTTTAAGATTTTTGGCTTTGTTGGGCAATTGTAATGCATTACTAATGTCTGGAGCCATGAAGACATTCAGGATCCGGAAATTTTTCTGTCTTATGGAGCTGAGTAATATGAAGTTGCCTATTTTCATTTTCAGCAAAATGTCAGGGAACAAACTGTTCAGTCCTATATTTGTTGTTCCAACAGTATAGATGTAAGGTATTCTACACATCTGTCATGCTAAGGAGTGGAAAATAGGATTGCTCTTAATTACACATTTATCATCAGCATTCTGCATATTTCTAGACTTCAATTAAAAAAAAAAAAAACAAAACAGGTTAGCTATATTCCTAACAGTTGAAGCTGGTCACATATTTAAGGCAAAAATAACTCACAGCAAAAGAATCACAATCATAAAGGGCAGAATTATAACACCAGAACTCAACACAATTTCAACAGGAGTGAAGATGTATTATTATCTGGATCCATTAACTCAGTCCCTAAAGAGGGTGCTTTCCAGTTCTTAGTGTGTGAATGAACTATTTAGGCCCACACACTAAAACTCCTAGCACAGTGAAGTCACTGTGTAGTTTGACAGAGACACGGATTAAATCTGTTTAAATTCTTTTAGGGTTGCTTCCCATCATACAAGGTTCCATGTAATAACTTGTGCACTTCATAAATTAGGTATTGTGCCCTTGATTCTTGTCAGTTCTCCCCACTACCCCAGGAAGCTGCTGATCATTTGCACACTACTGCCTTCTGCCACTTAACCCTTCCTTTGGAGGAGGACCTTCATGCAGTGCAGCTCAACTGATTTCTAGACTTGTTGTTGATCTTCCATCCTCACAACATCTGATTGCTCTTGCAAGGCCATGGCTCCCTGGTAATAGCTGAAATCTTTGAGAGTCTGTTCTGTTGCATGTTTAACTTTACTAGGAAGAACTCCTATTTTCTTGAACATCAGCAAGAAACAGATTTATAGGCCGAGTTTCCAACACAAGTGTTCCTATGTCCATCCACTCTGGGAGGCTTGAGGAATAGGTGGTGGAAGGAAGGCTCAAAAGGGTCAAAAGGCTTTTGACACCACCAGTACAGTTTCTAAAGGTGCACTTACTTTCCAGTCTCAAAACATTTCTGTTGAATAAATGTTATTTTTAATTCTAGTATAATGGACCTTAATTTTTAAGTTCAAATTGTAAGTGAATGAAGCTGTTTAATTTTTGAGACAAGACATTGTGTTCTTTTACTTGTTAATTCCTGTGGATTCTAGTATTTCATAAGTTTACTTCTTAGAATTCATAGACTCCTAGAATGGTTAGGATTGAAAGTGACCTGGAAAAACCTCCAGTTCCAATCCCCCTGCCACAGGCAGGGATGCTTTCCTGTAGAACAGGTTGCTTGAAACATCATACAATCTGGCCTTGAAGCAGATTTCTTTACCTATGTAAACTAAAATAGTTACTTGGATTTACAGATTTCACACTGTGTATTAACTGCTATTAAAAGTGTATTGGCTTGCTGCTAAGGCAACCTTATTTCTTCTAGACAATAGCAGAAGGGTTCTGTCTTCTGAACAGCAGTCCTTCTGTTTGTAGCTTATTAATAGCTCTTCAGCCAGTTCTGAGTTTTGCAAATAGTGTCTCCAAGGGAAATGACAGTAACTCAAACCCAGATCTGGCATGAATCTTCTGGTCTCTCCTAGAAAGATCCCACATTCATTATTCGAAGCACAGAGCTTCTCAGTATCCCCAGGCAGACAGCGGAAAAGCATGAGAGGTCAGAAAGTGCCTGCAAAACAGGTCATGATTGCTGTCCTACTTTTTATCTTGCTGGTAAAAGATTCACTTTTGACATCTTAAAGGCATTGCTCATGCAACCTCTCCCCTTTTTTTTCATTTGCACACCACTTGATGTTAGCTAGTCTTTGCTTTTTAGGTAAAGAGGGCAGATGTTTATTCACTACAATAGCAGCTATACAGTCAGGCTTGGGACCTGTCAAAAGCACAGTAAGGTCTGTGTTTGGCCTTGCACTGATTAAATAACCTGTAGTGTCACAAGATAAATGTCAATGAAAGTGGCACTGAAGGCTGATCTTATTTATTATGGGAACTGAACAGCGTTATCAAAGCTGTCAGCTGTAGAAGAGTCATTTATTACAGACAACCTTGATATCATAGAAAGGAATAATATGAAGAGAACACATTAAATTATTGCCAGGATTGACTCTTCACCCTCCCAAGACAATTATTTTAAGTGCTATAAGGAGAGGAAATAGCTCATTATTTTAAGTGTCTTGAATTGCTTTCCATCCCTCACAGTGCTACCAGGAAAATATTCAACATGGAATAAACACAGTAGCATCAATAGTCTCTCTGTTGTGAGATTTTAAGAATAACTTCGCTAATACTTATGGGTAGGAAGCAAGGGGTAAAAAAACCTATAATTCCTAGGCTGATTTATTTCCTGCCTAGATTGGTAAAGCACACCAAAACTCTAGCCTATTCCCAACTTGGTTACATACAAATTTCATTTCTGAATACTTTCAGTTTTCCCTTATTAAGTATAAACAAACTAATGGGAATCACCAGTATCCATTAAGGTTTGGTTTTGCATGAAGTGGAGATCTATTCCAATTATAAGTAAGCATGCAGCACCTCCAGCCTCATCAGCTCCATCCCTCACAGTGACTCTGCTCCATTCTACCTGCAAGTTCAAGCAGAATAGTCTGTGGATCTGTTCCAATAACCCCCAGTAATCTCCCGTAACTGATTTTGCATGTTCCTCTGAACCTTGGTCCTTGACTGATCCCTAGTCCCAGTGGTCAGCCCTAAACCTCTCTCAGCCATTCTATTTGCCATTTAGTATTTGGGTCTAGCAGTGTTATTTGCTCTGAAGCCAAAATTTAAATTTAAATTTAAATCTAAATTTAAATTTAAATTTTGCATGTGGGATGTTTTCAGCCAATAAACCTGACTGTGACTGCCAAAACAGCAGATCAGTCCTTGATTGTTTGAAACCTAATCTCATAGTAAACTATGCCTTTTATAATTTGATTTATTTTCATATTGATTTGATTTAATATTTTCTCTTTGAACAGTCAATCTTAATCCATATTAGCAAATCAGTGCCTTGCATATTCATACCCTAGCACATACCTCTCTACAAAGCACACATATAGTCTAGAAAACTTTTCAAAGAAGTAATTCTTGCTGCTTGTCTTCCCTACCAGAACAATTAATAATCTCAATGTTATCACTAAGTTAACCCATTGATTTTTTATAAAATGATGTAAAACATGGATGAAGACATACAAACTAGTTATAATACTGTGCACAATTACTGAAGTCTGCATTAAGTCTCTAGAACAGCTCAAGCTAGTAATCCTCATTTCCTGGAGTGCCCTACCAGTGTCTACCCCTGTACTCTGAGCAGATATAGCTAGATTTTAAATCCAGCTGGATTTGGACAGTCAGCTGTAATCTGCAATTACACACGCAGGTACTGTGATATTATCCCCACTTTGCCTTAGCTGGTGGTACTTAAATGGCCTGGACCTAAAATTACATCATTAACAGAAGGCACTGTGAGCGCTAAATTCCAAATGAGCTCCTATGAAGCCCAGATTTCTGAATCCAGTTAATACCTTTCTACTGTGTTGAAATGGATAATCCATTGCTTGCTTTAGTTGAGCAAGTAAAAATATCAAGAGCTTCTGATGACAGCAGAGACAGTGTGAATCGCCTAACCTGGCATTTCCTGATACTAACTAAACTTTGCCTGCCTCAGGAGAAGAGGCAATTTGCAGCCTCAGGAGGTGACCAAACCTAAAGATCAGGTTTGAGTTTCCAGGCTCAGGTTAATTGCAGACAGATGATACCACAGCAGGTACAAATCTTTTTGGGTAGCTAAGGGTCTTAACTAAAGTGAGATAGTTCAAGCCTTCTTTAGTTGTCTTTGACATAGCCCTAAATGCAGTTATTGACTCCAGCCTTTCCTGTAGCTGATCTTCTCAGTCTTACTTTTGTTTCCCTGGTAACCTGTATGTAGGAAGATAGTGTCTGAGAGCACTGATTTTAGATGGAAGGACACCATGCTTAGCCACAGGTGGAGAACGTGTCAGCCCAAATCATAACCTAATTCTAATTCTAGTAAGGAATTTAAGTTGTTTTTCTCCTTTGCCTGGAAGTTGCCCTCTGCACTTCCTGAGAAGAGGTCCAGGCACATGGTTGGTGCCAATAAAGAGCCTGGGGCAGAGAAATGTTATACAGGCTGGCTTTATGTGCTGTTTAGATATAAGAAAATCTTTTGTCTTGTGTCACTAATGGCATATTCCTTTTACAATGATAAAGCAATTTTTTAAAACTAAGTCTTTGGATAAGTATCTATTCACTTAATACTTCATGATGTCAAGCAAATAGTCAAGAAATCATTTTTCTTTTGAGGGCCCAGAGTATTACTCTGAAATTTTGTTTTATTTGTGAAATAATCTTTGATCTATAGACGTTTCTCACTGAATTAAGTGCAAATGCAAAACAAAATGTGATACCTCATTGACTCGTTTTATGGTTTCACAGATGTTTTACCAGACCTTGTTCCTGTGGAGGAAGCTAAACTGCAGTCATGATCTCACACCAGTATCTTGATCTCGCTCACCCAGATGCTGGAGGAGCCTTGTCTACACGTACCATCTGTCATGTGCTTGTCTCTCAGGGACTATCAGCATCCCATCACAGATGGCTACAAGTGAAATTCCAGTATCACCAACAGCTGGTTGTAGATGGTAGAAATTTCCCTCTTGTCTTTAGACTCTGCATACCTGGAACATCAACACAATGTTCTTTGAGAATTACTGGGCTCCATTGTCTTCTCTGTCTGGAAAAGCAACACAAGGTGATTGAGAAACCAGAAACTGTGCCAAGAAGTGCCTGAGCACAGGAGACTAAAGTTGATCTGGCTGTATAACGGGATTCAGAGGGTCTGGAAAGTCCCAGGCCTCATCCCTGAAAGGAGCCTTGGACCAAATATCTGTGCAGTCTGCTACATCTAGCTCCTGGGGAGGTTCTGTGAACATCCAGTGCTGTGCTGCCTTCTCCTGGGGTTGTAGGAGAGGCAGCTGCCTGCAGAAAGGGTTGATAAGAAGAGGCTGTTTTTCAGTTTGGATTTGTGTCTTTTGAGAAATTTAAGGCTCAGCAAAGCACATTATTTTTTGCATAAAACACATGGATATGAAACACTAAAAAGGATTATTTGCTATCCTGAAAAGAAGGCTGTGCTAGAATTATATTGCAAGAGCTGCTTAAACAGAAAGGTCCATGCAAGAGGGAAAAAAACCCTAGATCTGTTTAAATACAGGCAAGTATTTCAACAGTGGAGTACTCATTCATCCTTTTTAAAACATAATCCAAAAATTTGATTAAAACAAGCAATACTCATTTAGATTTTAGTTCTCATTTCTCCTTCTGGCTTCCCATCCCTCATGCTTTCTTAACAGTCTTTTTGTTTGTTTGTTTTTTTCCTTTTTTCATCTTTGTTTTTGTATTCCATATTTTTCTTGTTGGTCAGCAAATTATTTAATATTGTACTTTGGATGGAATACTTCAAGTCAAAACTTTGGATGAAAATGTTTTTTTCAGAAGACAAAGTTTCCTCTCAAACAGGTGGAGTCCATCCACATTCAGAAGCCTTCTTTCAGTAAGGTGGGATGCCAGATATATGAAGTCCTTTGAAGACATAGATTGTGAACAGACATCATGTACAAAGATAAATTTCTTCCTGAAGGAGATTTTCCCCCAGAAGTAATTACTGTCTTCCTCTCTCCCTTGTTTATGGAGTTCTCCTCACCTGTCTATCTCTCCGTTACATGAAAAGTTACATGACCAGTAACTTTTTGCAATTTCCAACGTTCAGGCTGGGGAGAAGTTTGGAAAGCAAACCCTCGCTATTCCTGTTGTCTGACCCATAATCCTCAGTGCTGCTGAGCTGCACCTGAAAAAAGGCAGAGAGATGACGCAGAACAAGACGTAAAAGCAGTAGAGCATTAAAAAAAAATGACAGTAAAAGCAGGTGAACCACTGGTCACCAACCAGTCAGGCCTAGGAAGTCCCTGTAGCCTTAGACAGTTCAAGTAAATGTCAAAGCTAACGTTCCTTCTCCATGGGGTATAAAATTATAGAATCATAGGAAATGCACCCTCTGAAGATGATACAGGACATCACCCTGAGATGTTAAGATCCACAGAATTCATTCCAGATATCCACTTTAGGCTGATTACCAAGAAGAATATTTGAACTCTGCTTTCCATGTCATCTTCTATTGTTTGTCATTTTGCCTTATCTTACCTTCTATAGCTAAGATAATAGGCTTATTTTTCCTGTCACTTCACTAACACCTGAAGGATAAGAGCCATAATTAATATTTATGACTATTTTCCTCTGAGTCAGAAATGGTTTTGGGGTAATTTTGAACAGAATACTCATTTTCTGTGTGTGGGAAGCTGAAGTATGAAGTATGACTCTCTTTTCTGAACCCAAATCACTACTAGAAAAGACATTTTAAGGAATCATTAAGGATAATTATAATAAGCCTGAGACTGATGACATAACATCTGAAAAAGTTACCCAAATGGGGACATTCCTTATTCACATGAAGAAGTCATGCTCTCTTTGAAGGCCCTGCTGCTTCAGCTGCTGATTTGTCTTTCAAGACTACCAGGAAAAAAACACATTAGAAGTATTAAAATGACAAATTCAGATAATAAATTCAGATAATAAATTGCCAATGTCAAATCTTGTCATCATTTGGTAGGCCACCATTTTCATATTACTTGAGATGCAGGAATAAAAAAAAGACACTGACAATCACTTCTTTGCCCCTGTTGAAAAATAATTTACTATTATTATTATTACTGTTAATAATAACAACAACAGCAATAATTGCATTCCTGAGTGAGCATCCTTCACTTGCTGTTGTGAACCAGTAACACAGTCACAAATATGAGACATTTGGACACGGCTTTTTTCTGTTAGGCTTACGTTCCTAAAATAGTGCTTCTGCAACGATAAAAATAATGTTCCAATAAAAATAGAGATAGATTTCTCTTGGAACAGGAAGATGATGGGCACAAATTAAGCTTTAGATCCTGAAGTGCACACTTAGTTGAGGGTTTTCTGTTTCTCCCCAGAGGACGTCTTGTCTTGCTGGGTGGAGCACTGCCTTTTGTCCAGCTGTGTGCCCTGTGCTGTGCACGCCCCGCTGGGGCCAGCAGTGCCATGGGGTGGGTTGGGGTCTCACTGCCTGTGCTCTTGGAGCCATGGGGTAAGTCAAATTAACCTTATTTTAAACAAAACTTATGCTTTGTGGTCATATTTAATGCGATTTCTTAGTAGCTGTTAACAAGGGTGATGTTTTCCGCCATTTAAATTAAAAAAAATAAGTATGGATGATCCCTGTCATTCAAAGTTCAACTGAAACACAAAACTTTGCTTTTGATTATAGATGTAATTGTTCAATCAGATGATGTTATTTAACTTTATTGTATTCCTTTACTATGCTGCTCATACTGAGAAGTGTTCCTATGTATTGATTCGTATAAGTTTTTACAAGAACATAAAATTCTACTTGGAGGCCTTTGATGCAATGTCATTGTTTGGATGGATTTTTGTTTAGAGTTTTGGTTTGGTTGGGTTTTTTGTTTTGTTTTTTTTTGTTTTTTTTGTAGTATATTATCTGTTCTAGAGAAATATTGTACTTCCTGCAAACTACACACTTAATGCCCTGAGTCCATTTCAGCTACAACACAACTTTCAGCTTCTATACAAACACTTTATCAATCTCCTCTCTTCTCCCTTGGGGATTTTTTATTTGGAGAAACTATCTTCAACATAAGGCCTTTTATCTATATCAGTAGTTTTCTCTGAAACTTTCTGAACTGAAGCAAAATAAAACTTAACATCAGTGGTAAACAGACAGGTTGAATGGTCAACTAAAAAATTCTTTTAGGCAGTCATCCTATCCCCAGGTCAGCCTCAGATTAAGGCTGGTAGATTCTACAGCACCACTTCTGTCTTCCTTTGCAGATTTTTTTAGCTTCAAGCAAGAACCATGGGTCTCTCTTGTACTGAACAAGGGCATGGACTTAGCAAGATACCAGTCTTATTCCGCAAAGAGCTGTTAGGAATTATAAAATCTAAATCCATTCTTGGCTGATTTCCAAAGGTCTTGAAGTCACTTTCTGTGTGCATGAAAACTTAACATACTGTAAAAATACTGTTTAGATCCTGTCCTTTGCTCCAGAAGTTGAGGTATGAAAAGAGATGCACATAATTGGAATTTGAAATGCTTTACCTAGGCATACTCCAGGTATTAAGGGTGGGTTTGGGTGTATGACACAACACAATATGTTTGTATGTTTGAGTATACTCTATGTTTAATAATTACACAGAAATCAATACAAGGTTTATTTATGTTGAAACTGTGCTAATATAACTCTCTCCAGTGAGCACCAAGAAGTAAATATTAATGTGATTTCCCTTTCACTTTACCTGGACAAAGTATCTGCTAAAGCCAGCACTTTCATTCTGAACTGGAGGTTAAATAAAATATTGAGTTAAAATTTAGTTTCTGTAGAGCAGATCCATACATTTGAATCTCATTTTTTACTCAGTCTCCCTTTGCCAAATTATATTTTTGATAGTCAAATATTTAGCTGGTAGGCATGTTTTGAACACTAAAAATATTAAGGTGCCAATCAGAATACGCTTTGGTAATAAATCTTTTTTTGGGAGTCATTCTAATTCTCTGTCAATAAAGCTGTTATTAATAAGCCTTAATGTAACGCTTAACCCTCCCACACATAGATGAGGTAAGATTTCTGGAAATGTTTCTCTAAGTTACAAAAATAGTTCAGCTTTGTGCACAAAGCAAATGTTTGCAAAAGTTATAATTTTACTACCTACCATTAAGAGGAAGTTAACTGGACAGTCTAATCATCAAGCAGCTTCTACTAAATTCTTTAATCTGCCTTTGAAAATATTTTCTTTCATATAGAAATACAAATGTGTAAGGAAAATTTTTCCCCAGATGCTGCCTTTATTGTGGGCAGACAGCTCACAGAATCTTTTAAACTTCTAGGGTATACAGTATATTTATTGAATGAACAATACTATATCTTAGAGCCACCTGCCTTTGTTGTTTTCACTCGAGTATCACTTTGGTGGCATTAGGTTTGCTGCTGCAAGCTTGTTTACAATACTTTCATTCCTTACTGGAAAAGTTTGGATGTGGGAATAGAAATTCTTCTTACTGGAATCTAGAGAAAGAGAGGAGATATCACTGCTATGCTGTTTTGCTTCCTCTCACCTTTCTTCAAATTTCAAATTCACAAAGTATTTTGCAGGTTATCATTGTGTCTCTGTATGTTCTCTCCCAGTACTGTCCTAAGGGGGATGACCATCCACTTATTGTTTGTTTGTTCATCAAATCTCTCTTTAAAGAACTAAATAAGGCTGATTCATTCTTCATCATTCTGCTACACGAACCTGCCCTGTAGCCGTGATACATCTTTCAGTAATGCATTGCTACCTCTTCTCTCACTAATTCTCCTCCCAGTCTATACACTTCCTCTCTCAATTTCTAACTTTTCAGACTTAAGAACATGGCATCTTAGGAAGCCCTCAGAGTCAATCTAGTTCCTAAATAAAATCTTTGGTTAATCTTATCAAAGAAAGGTATTCAGCTTGCTAGCATGATCTAACTTTGATACATCTGCCATGCTAGATCCAAATTGTATTTCCATGGTTTGTTTTGAAGACTGTCTGAGTCTAATTTAATGAATTTCTAATTGCACAGAGCATTTTCACTTTCCATCCCTCACAAAATGTTTTGATTCCCAATTGCACAATATGCTAGGTGACCTGATAAAATTATTCAGACACCTTACAGATGGACTTAAAATTTTGTAAGCAATTTTTAGGCTCTTGGATGAAAATTACCTTCTGTCTTGATGCAGATGTATGGTTTAGTCCTGTCTTGTTAGGCAATTTCTATCTATCATTCCATTAGCCTTTAACTCTTTGTGTTCAAGAAGCATGGTTCATCTTACAAAAGACAGAGATAGAATATCATTGACGTAGTAAAATGTATCTGAATCATGCTAGTCTTGACTCTGCATTCATTACATTTTCATTTACATGGTTAAAGAATGCTTTCAATATTTCCTTTTCAAGGTCAAATGCAGCTTTGGCAGCCTTCTGTTTGTTTCTAAAATTCATGATCTTAGTTCCTTTTCTGTCTTGAGTATACTCAAAATCTCCATTAATTTTATGTTGTCTAGAGACAACCTGAATTACTGCTTCATTATTTGAATTCACTAATTTCTATCTACTAATTTGGTTTTCTGGAAGAGAAATAAATTTTGAAAACCAAACTGAGGGAACTAATGTAAATGAATGTAGAACTCATTAATATGTAGGGGGTTCCTAAGAGGCCTAAGGTGTTTGTCTTTTGGGGCTTTTTTTGGCTTTTGTTTTGTTTTGTGATATAGTCACTGTAATATAAGTCAAAATAATAATAATATGGTATACAATGAGGCCAGTAATTATTTGTGGAAAGAGGATGTACCAGCAATTACATTTCTGGCTTCTGTTCCCCTTAGTGTCATTATCAATACTTATTCAGTAATCTCCAAATTTTACATAAATTTCACAATTCAGATTTGTATGAGAGTTCCTGCCTGACAAATCTTTAAAGAACTATATTTGTATTGAAATCTGGGACTCCTTTCCACTTTTTCCTTTATGGTGCTGACTTTTTTCTATTTATGTCACAGTTCCGTTTGACATGGTTATCAGTTCACCATCAACTTACTTCTATTTCCAGGTATACCATTTCCAGGTGTAATTTGCAGTTGCTTTATAAAACTCTTATAAATCTTCAGGAGAAGAACAGGGAGGAAAAAGTCATGGAGGAAAATGACATCACGTGCTTCATAATTGCTGCACCTAGGACTTCTCAGTAATTTTTTCCCACATTTTCTCTTCCTCTCTTCTTGTGACCTTTCGTACTTGTTTTTGTCTTCATATAAAAAACTAAAGGCTATAATTATGGCAAAATCAAATTTCTGGGTTTTATTTATTTTTCCTAATTTTTTTCATACTCTGACCATCTCAGATTTCAAATCCAAGCTACGTTCCCCCCATCATATTATTTTAGGAAGAAGTACCAGGCAGCTTCAATGAATGGCAGGTACTTCAAATCCAGACATAGTTCAAGTGCTGCAAATAGTGACCTAAGGAAGGACTTATGAGACTATTACCAAGAATGGGTCAAATGCATAGTTCTCCACTTTTCTTCCTTCTCTAATTCCTGTGCTTGCTGTCCCTTTTATTTTACCTCTGACATGATAATTTACTTTCCTTCTTCCATTTAGATGGGCAGCTGTAACTAGCAGGCAGTTGTCTTCAATCTCTGACCCTCAAGACTTGTGTCTTTATCAAAGCATGAGTGTATGCTTTTACTTTAAGGACTGAACAGCTTTAATGACTAGCATCCTCTTCTCAAAATCTGATTTTGCCTTGACATTTTCCTTCTCCTGTCAAGCTTCTTGCATGTTTTTTTCATCCATTGAAGTAAAAGCACTTTAGAAAGGAAACTCTATTTTTTCTCAGCTTATAAATGAGTCAAATGAGTCACAGAGGTAAAAATGTGCAAGCTAAGAGCATTCCTCAGGCCAGTAGCAGCTAAGAATAAAATTCAGGTCTCTTGACCCCAATCCAAAGTGTTTTGAATCACCCTACTTTAATCCATTGAAATCAGTAAAATGGATCAGTTGTTAAGTTGGTAGCCAGTACAAGAAAGAACAGCAGGAAAAGGCATTTAAGTTGGAACACAAGCTTGTATATGTGAAATAGAAGCTAGACTGTAAATAAAAACAAGAGCACAGCAAATCTTTCCTGTTTATAATTAACCGTGCTATGGGTGCTACAGGTGAAATTTTTCTTTCTCAGTATCAGTTATGTGTGTAAATTTTTGTTGCTCTCCATAACTCATGCTTGGTAAAGCGGGTTGAGATGATAACCTATCTTCCACTTGCATAGCCAAGAGTACTCTGTTGGTGTCATTGTTAGTGTATCTCCTAGCAACTGAGTGCTTGTGCCTTGAGCCCACTTGGTACCCTCTGAAACCCCTGAGGTTAGCATGGCATGGGACCCTTACTTCTATCCCGTAACTTTGTATCTAGGAGGGCTGCCTCAGACTGAAGGAGCTCAGTCAAAGTCACTGGCTGTTGCTGTGAAGTTTGGCTCAGACAGAAAGAGAGAGAAAGGTGTTGGTACATTCAGTTAAGGTTGAGTGCTTGGTGTGGGATTCAATAGCCTGAAACCGGGAACATTCCTGTTGTCAGCTAATGGCTGCTAAATTAGATTCAATAACACATCACAGGAAGACAATCTGATGATTTATTGGTACCTAGTTAGAATGAGAGAGAGGAGGGGAGGCTTGAAGTCAGATTGCTCAAGCCCTACCTCAGGCTATAAAGGCAGGTGCCAGTTTGTTGCTCTCATGTTGACTTATGTTGAATTAATTCAGAACTGCTGCTTAAGGCTATTTTTCCAAGCATCTTCTAAAGACTAATGCCTAGGGCCTTCTCTCAAAGTACAAGAGTGGGTTTAAAGTTCAGCATGAGACAACTGAAACAAAGTCTCTCTTTGCTGGGGAGAATGATCTGCCATGGGGATATGTGAGAGAGGAAGGGAGCGAGAATATAAAAAAAACGAAATAAAAATTAAGCAAAGCCTGCTGACAGCTGTCCTTTCAACTGGATGCTCTTCCAGGCAACTGTGTTTTAACAGCTATTTGAAGTGTCCAAATACTGGAGTGGCTTTTACAATTAATCGCTTTTCACAGATACACTTTAAAGCAGTAATTGGTTCTTAGGTATATTTTGTGAATAAAGTTGAATTTCAAATCTACTTTTCTCAGAATTCCATTGTAACTCTCTGTCTGGCATGATGACTACTTTGAAACACATTCTATTCATCTAGCCAAGGTGTTTACTTGTATTTTGTATTCTCCTTCTGTCCTGTTCAAGACTTGACCTTTTCACATAAGTGTGCCGTAAAAGAATTCTGGGTACAAAGGTTAGATGAAGTCAGATGACATTGGCTATTGGTAAGTTAACTAATGTTTGCTAGATTTTACAGAAATATGTGTGGGAAGGGTTTGCAGGTGACCCTTGAAGGATTCTGTTATAATTAACATAGAATTAGCAGTGCAAAGATGACTAATGGATGCCTAGGTTTAATGAAAGTGGAAGTGAAACCTGAAGGAAACATATTGAGACAGCTGACATTATATGCTCTTTATTTTAAAGCAGGTGGATGACCACCATTTATGAAATAAGCAAAAAGATCCCCAGTTTCAGTCAGATGCAAAAAAGTGCTATCTCTTCAAACAACAGACTGGCTTGGTGTTGGTATGCCATCATAATCATCTGAGTAGTGCTGATACTGGTCAGTAAGAAGGGGTTGATGCAACTCATCCTTGTTCTTCTTGGCACGTACGATGCATGCAGCAGCAGCAAAGATAATTGCAACAAGAACTAGTGCAGTCACTATTGCAATAGTTATCATCTCTGTGACACGGAGAGCCCGACCTAAAAGAAAGAAAACAAAAGGCAAAGATATTAAATGAAAATGTCAGAGATTCAGACTGAAACTCGGCCTTTGTCAGTATTCACTGAGTTGGGGAGTAGAAGTAATTCAAATTTTACTTGATTATTCTTGTTCAAAAATGTGAGAAGATTTGTTCTATCTTTCTCCAATCTAAAATCTGTTATGGACCTTTCTTCTGCCACCTTGTTCTGAGGATTTGCATTCTCCCTAGTGAGTTAATGAAGCTATTTGACATAGGAATAAAGACATTCTGCAAGGCTAAGATCTAAATGAGAAATTCTGCTAAAATTAGGGCGGGTGCTGGGAACTTCATGCTGGAACAATATCTGACCAGTAGCTATACCAAATCCCAAACAAACATCTGGAAAGTAAGGCAGGAAACTAGAAAAAAGACCTTTAAAAAGACAGCAAATATCATTGGTGAAATTTGAATAAATTTCAAGAGACAAAGATACAAAGGAAAGAATTATCTGGGCTGCAGAGTTTACCTGGCCACTCAACTTCATAGCTGTATCCCAGGTTTTCTGGTGCAGTAACAAACATTTCATTATTGGTTACTGGAGGCCAGAAAGGCACCATGTTGTACTGTCGGTTATGTCCAATAGGGGCATTCTCCAGTGGGTATGTTGAGATATCTAAATTTAAAAGACAAATTACATTTCTGTAAATAAATTCAAAATAACTTGCACTACTTTTTTTTTTTTTTTTTTTCTTTTTTACTCAGGGTTTTGAGTACCCGAGAATTCTTTTACAGTTGTTCCAGAAGAATTTGTTTCCTAGTGTGACAGATACAAAACAGAGTCTCAGTGCTGTCCAAACCCACGGCCACTAATGTTATCTCTGGTTTTGAATAGAAATTACCAGTGAATTTTTAAAAATTTTGTCTGTTCTGGGATTTTTATTTCTTCTCACTTGGAAATGGAGAAATATGGCAAAGACTTTTTTTACATTCTTGCTTTGCCTGATTGTAGCAGTGATGAACAGGATGAGAGTTGATGTAAATTCCAGTGGAAATTTTGCAACATAATTCTAAATTGGAAGGACATCAGCTGAAATAAAAACTGAAACAAAACAGAAGATCCCCAAACCAAATCAAACCAGCAACAACAACAACAAAACTTAAAATATAACGGAAAGGAAATACTTTGTGATAAGGTGATGCCAAACTTTGTGATTGATCATGTAAGAACCACAAGGGGATACAACTGCTCTCCGAGAGCTGATGTGGGAAAATTCAATGAGGCAGGTTGTGGAAACTGCACAAAGAAGTCTCAGTTGTGCAGCAACAGCTGTCTTCTGTGAAAGAAGGAAGAGGAGTATAAATTATCCTAAGAGAATACAGTCCCTGCATTGTGCGGAGGAATACAGTTGCTGTGTGATGCATAGACATAAGGTTTAGACTGAATTCTCCCTCTAGTCCACTGATGTAAGTCTCCTTCCTTATTTTTTTTTCCTTCATTCCTTTCAAATCCTTCCATCTGTTCTTCCTTTTTCCCTCATTTTCACTTTCACAAGGGCAGAAATGGTAAACCATCCTTTAGGAGTATATGGAGAAGGTTATTGAATGCTGGAGGTATATCACAAAGGTGGTAAAAATGAATGTGTAGGGCATCTGTTCTTCCTTTCACAAGAAGAAAATGGCTATTTACTCCTCACAACAATGGAGTGTTCCTCCAGGGTTACAGCGTCTTTGCTTTATGGAGGCAGTGTTTTCCCATATACGGTTTTCTTGAATTGTGCCTGCTGTATCTGACCAGGTCTTTTTACAGACGGTGATCTGCACTGAATGTCAATGGAGTGAAGAAGACAGCTTGCTTGTTACTACTTTGTTAACTATACTAACTCTTAAAATTCCAATCCTCTCTCCTAAATTTAGGGGCATCTTGCTGTCCCACAAGAAGCAGTTCAGTTCTTGTGACTACAAAGGCTGACAGTCACCCATCCTGCCTCTGTCCATGAGAACATCTTACCTGCAGAATGCCGTCTCAGCCACTCGTCAAAAAGAGCATCTGTAAATGTGTGCAGGAGGACAAAAATGGGGTCATTTGGTGATAAATGAGTTTGCCCTCCTGTCCCATTCAAAAATAGATGAGCCAAGTTATGAAGGCTTCGAACTGCTGGGTCATATTTTCCTGAAGGATCGCTGTAACCTGAATATGCAAACAAAGAAGAAAACAAAAATTCCAGTGAAGACTTTGTTTGGAAGCTGCAGTCTTTTTTTGTCTTTTGAATACTTTTGAAGTTCTTTTTTTTTTTTTTTTTTTTTTAATATCTGAAAGGCTTTCATGTTGTTCTGTTGTTTTGTTTAAAACAAATGAGTAGCTAATTCTCTACCTACTGACATTTGAGAAATATTCCTGGAATGCATAATTTTCAAATTAAAATATCCTTTATAAAAGAGTGCTGGGAATGTGGACTGCAAAGTTGCTATGTTCTACTGCAAAAACAGCCAAAATAACATCATAGCATGAAAACAGAGGTATATATTTAGGCCCTACATATCAACCCCAACACTAAAATAGTTTTCTAACTAAAAATGAGTTTTCTAAGTGCTTACTAAAGCAGGTGTATGTTGCCTTTTATTCTAGTGAGCTGGCTGTTAGGTTTCTATACATCACTTCTATGCATACTGGGAACATATATTGGAAAGCTTCATGTGCTGTGATATTGTTTATTTTTTCAGTGAAGATAGACTGTAGCTTTGCTTGTAGCCAAAACCTCATAACCCTCAAGTCAGATGTTTGGATCTGAAGTACCATGAAAGCTCCTCCTGTGTTCAAGCTTTGGCCAATTGTTCCAGAGGGGGATACGTACAGTTAATTTTCTAAGCCATGTATGGACACCTAGGTATTGATAGGCAGCAATTTGAATTGTCATTATTTGATATTTTCCTGTTAAAAGTTCTGGTTTATTAAGGTATAGAAGAAGTTTTTAGGATGCTGTCTGAACAGTATATATCAAATCTTCAGGCTCTTTTCTCTGCAGTGCGTGTGTGTATTCTGGTGTCAGTGAGTTTAGTTTTAAATGTGCAAAGCTTATAGAAGAACAGTGTTTTATGTCCCAGAAATGCTGGCATATCTAGCTGTAAATCCTATACCTAGATTTCAATTAATATTTCAATACCATTGCACTAAGTATTACCAATGCTTTCAATTTATTTTTTGTTCTTTTATTTGTTTTAATTCAGATTTAAGAATAACTGCTAGAAGCACTTGTTTGCTTCATTTAGGGATGCAGCATCAATTCACTGGCAAGAACTGTGTTTTCAACAAAGGCAACTTTCTAGCTATGTGTCAAAGACCTGTAGTTAGTTTCTGCTTAGTATACCTGCAGCAGACTCTTGAGACTTTTACACATTTTAAGAGACATAAGCTATAAAGTAATTTACCTAGAGCTTATTTCCACTTAATACTGAGCTAATACTTAATGCTAAGAACAATGTGTTCTTCTTGTTCAATAGCCTGTCTCAAAACTCATACTTCCAACAGGAAAATGTGGAAAGTCTGCTCCCTGACTTATTTGGAGTTGTTCCAGGTCTTTTTATTTGCCATGTTTACCTTCTACTGTGTTACGGAAACTGTCTGTTGAATTGGAATAGAAAGGAGGAGTGTCAAATACACCAACTTCCAAACACTGAGCGACATCCTCGGGCTCTGGGAGACGCTGTACCATAGGTCGTGCTACATTTCCAGCAGGATTTCTTCGGATGGGACCACCCTCAGTACCTGGAAATAGAGAGAAGAGAGAAAACAAGATGCAGAGCAGTAGGTTGCAGAATTAATTGCTCTCATGACAACCATGGAGAAAAAAAATGCCTCACAAAAAACATTTACACTGACTAAACGGGTCAGTTCCATATGCTGGGCAAAGAATACTCATGGGGCCATGTTTTCCAGATTCTCTGCTCCAGGATGTCAAATATCATCTAGAAGCTTCTTACTAAAGTTTGTTATTCTCTAAGTGCTTTAGGAAAATTTTCTACAGATTTTCAGTATGATTTCCTGATGAGACCAAGGCAAGATTATTGAGGCTGTCCTGCTGGAGTATCAGGGAAAAGATTATGTAAATGATTAAGCCAGTACTGGAGGGTTCCTATTTTTTCCCCCTATTTCCATGATTATGCTTATATGAATATATAAAAAAAACTTACTTTTATTTTAAAAATTATTTCAATTTGCATAGGTATGTTAGCATTACTCACAATCAAAACATGGTCTACATAGTTATTATGGGGATTTGTTGGATTGGATATTCTCATTTTAGGAGCAGAATGGCGTGAAGGTGATAAGTGGAGTAGTCAGAAGAAAAGTTAAGCTTCAGTCAAGAAATAACACTGTCAGATTTAATTATTTATGGTGCAAGAGATGAATTGGTACAACACAGGAAGGGAAAGCAAAGCATTTAATCTTTCTTCTGCTACTATCTCCTGATAGTATGTATTATCTCAACAGACTGATGAAACATGGATCAAGAATATTCAAAAATCACTTCAAGAACTTTGGGCTGGAAAAAGCCACTGCAATGTAATGTATTATATTTATTATTAAGAGAACTTTCTCTCCGTTTGTCTTCCATCATTCATACTTACTGTTACAGATAGTTCCCAAGGTTTCATAATCTTCTACATTTTCACATAGCACTCGCCACTGAGAGAAGATTGAATTCTGGCTTATAAGAGAGACATCAAAATTGCTTCTAGCTCCCATCAAGTCATCTGAGCAGATATCACATGTATTTTGTCCTGTTGCAAAGTTCCAATAGGGCAGTCCAAAAGTGGGGTCCTGTAGCATGTTCTAAACCACATAAATATGGTGTTACTATGTGTGTGACACAGACAGCTATAATATATACTGCTAGAAGAATGCTAAAAAACAGCTAAGTACATATTTGTAAAAGTCAGAATCCTGCCTTACAGAACAGAAAAATTATATGGAAAATTCATGTAGAAGCTTTTGGTATTTTTTCACATTGATACCTTTATTCAACGGAACAGATAACTATACTACTAAACTGAATCATGGATCTCTCCCACTAATAAGACAGTAGCTCTTCCACGCAATCTTATTTCGAGCAGTAAGAAACATAAATTAACACTGGGACCTGATTTTCCAAATACTTTTTATTTTCTGCCAGCAAGAACAGTGTTTGTAGTGCACATAATAACTAGGTCAACTAGTTATTGTGGAAGTGAAGGAAATGTAAAGAATAGGGATGCTGGCTTTTCCAGCTGGCATTTTTTGGTTCTAGGATGAGTTGGAGTTGAACAGTTCTGGAGTTAGCACCAGCAAAATTGCTTTGTAATAAAATATAAAATACATAAGTAGGAATATATATTAAATCACAGACAGATAGAACTTCTCAGGGCTTCCATGTAGAGAAATGCCACTGATGACAAATGTGTTTCTTGCAAAGGAATTTGTGCCTCAGCCTGACATAAAGTAATTAAAGCTAATGGAAACGCTGAAATGATTTCAGACACTATTTAGTCCTGACCTTGAAAACATAATTCTTGCTTTTTTAAGAAGGATGATGGTCCATAAAAGACTATATCCATTTTATGAATAGGTCTGCATCAGAGAAGGAAAAAAATAGAATCATTGATTTATGGAACAGGGTATAACAAAACACTAATTTCTCTTACTAGTTTCTCTAATTAATTTACGCAAATTAAATGTGATTCCGAATCCCTAAGCTATCTCTGTCACGAATTTTGTCAGAATTTCTGATGCTTTGAGTAATGTTATTCAAGAATAATTGCCTTGAGACTAAAAACCCCACTGAAAATAACATTGTTGGTCCAATAAAATGTTCTATATCTAGAATATATATATATAAATAAATAAATATATATATATATATACACCCAAGAGATTTTTACGGAAATTTTACATTTTCTATTATTTTGATTAAAATATTATATTTAACACCTCTATAAAAGTGACAGTTTGAAGCCTAAATGCACTCTATTAAATTTATTATACCAACTGATTTACTGATTAAAGGAGAAATTGAAGCAAAAACATTTCAACATGTAGGAAAAGCTGCTATCATTTTTTGCCTATTTCAATATGGAGTAAAGTTCTTAAACTGTACAAAACATAGCATAAACCCCAGTAAACATTAACAGGAGCTTCACCTGCATGTCTCTTTCAAGCTGCAATAGATGGTACCTATGCCATGTGACAAAAGCTGGTCCCTCATGAGAGAAATCAACTCCTCCAAAACTCTGCTGGCCTGCACCAAGGAAAGTCTTCCGGACAGAATAATAATGAGACCACACAAAGTAGTTATAAATGGAGATGTTCTCGAACTGAGGCGTGTTGCCATCTGGTCCAAAAATTTCTTCACGTCTTCGTGTGGCAATAACGATGTCAGGATGGACTGTCACCTTGGCTTGGTGTAAGGCATTCACAAAGCGATTCCTTTCCTCTGCACTTAGATCCAAAAGATTCCTTCTGACTGTGATAATACAGAAGAAGTAAGTTACCAAATTAATAGACACTGAACCCTAATCTCACAGAACTTATTTATTGCTTTTCTAATAATTCTGGGTCAGCCCCTTTTTCTTCAAATATTCACCCACTTTTATTGGGGAAAAATCACTGAGCATAAATAGAAGATGTTATTTATTTTGAGAAAAGCTGAAATAAGTTAAATTTGAAATAAATTTAATTAAAGTCCCAGTCATTGCAATTTTAGTGGTTTTAGGAGTACTATTACAGATTATCTTTCCATCTTGCTAAACAAAAGACAAAGACAGTTCTTTGCCGTACAAACCTTCCAGAATTTCATCTGATATACTTAAGATTTCCTGTGGTAGTACTCTAAAAGAAATGAACTCTATAAACTTAATTATAATAATCAGAAACTCTCTGGCAATTTAATGAAAAATTAATTTTTTTTTATTCTTGAACCTTTGTAGAAAAAATGGCAGATTCACCAGTGAATTATTGTGAATTATCTTAATTCACAGTTAATTCAGATATCTGAATTATCACTTAATTGTCACATATTAGTACTTTTCCACAGTGTATCTCAAAATAATGAAGAAATGTCATTGTCCACACATAGTCCACACATGTTGAAATTGCAGTATTTCGCAAGAAGGACTGAGTTCAGATCACCTCAGTCCTTCTTTCACCTGGTCTGAGAAAATGTAAGACTAAGTTTAGATTAAGATCTAAAAAGTCCTCACAACTGTTATGCAATATTTACTTATTGTCATTATAAAAAACACTATAAAAATCCATAACACGTTATCCAAATTAGTGATAGATTATGTTGATACAAGAAGCAACAGATTTTCAATGTGAATTTATATGAAGAATAAAAGTGAATTATATTTCACCAAAAAAGAAAAGTGAAGCAGTGAGGGATATTTAAGAGCTTCTGGGAAATTTAAATTAAGACTTTCCTTAAGCATTAATTTCATCCAAGGACTGTGTATCCTGAAACATGCCTTTTTGTGTAGCAGAACTGAACTGACATGCTAGCCCTCATCACTGAAGTGCTGGGGGGTTTTTTCGGTTTGTTGTTTTTTTGGTGGTTTTTTTTTTGGTTTTTTTTTGGTTTTTTTGGTTGATTGGTTGGTTGGTTGGTTGATTTGTGGGTTTTTTGTAGTGTTTCAAGTACAGAACTATAATTGTTTGTCTAATTTTGATTTACATAGGTACCTTAACATTTTCATTTTCAAAGTATATGCCTGAACCACAATAAAAAATTGTGACTATTATTAGAGTTAATCATGAACTGAGAAGATATGAAGACACCAAACTTCATTTTATAGCAATTTAGTATGGATATGCCAGCAGTAATCAAGTAATTATTTTTAAAATCTGAGTGCATGTGGCCAGGTCTGTGAATGGTCAAAAGAGGTGACTTCAGTGTGTAAACTTAAAGCATAATAAGAAAATAATTTCACTTTTTAAACTCATCATGCATGATATATCTGATTTATTTGCATTTTAATCCATTGTAAAGGATTTAATGAGAGAAAAGTAAAAAATTCTCTTGTACATTCTAGAAAATCACCTAAAACTGCTGTTTGTCTGTCTCTAGTTTTACATTGTTAAGTTTGTGTGTTAGCATTTATCTCTTAATTATTCTTCAGAGCTGTTATCATTGTAAAACAGAATAGGCCAGAATATCAGAGAGTGCAATCTGGTTTAGCAGGCTCAATTAAGAAAAAATACTTTCTGCCTGCTAGTTTAGTTCTTGAAGCTCAAAGGATGAAAACAATTTCAAAGATCTTACCCATAGCCATCAGTAAGTTATTATTAAGGAATTGTGTTAAAATTTTGATTTGGTAAGCTGTCCTTCGTTAACCCTTGTTGGAACATGCTCTTACATTCATGGAACGTTCCCTAATCTGGTGAAAATATCAGTGCTGATTTCTGTTTCTGCAGAAAGAAACACTGCATATTTTTGCTAGAGACCTCTTGTTTAACATGTCAGCAGACCCCATTGCTCATTTGGGAGGTTATGGATTTTACAGGATTTCATTAACATCTTTGAACTTAAAAGTGTTTAAGTATAAAAATAAAAATTAAAATCTTGTCCATTCAGATGGTTTTTAGATGAGAACGAGGATCTGTTCCCAAGCCTCTTTGTCTTTTTTGATTTACTTTTGATGTTCAATATTTTTCCAGTCTTGCAAGGATTTCATATCCATTTTTAAAATTTTAATGATCTCTTTAGTGATATGCTAGACTTAACTGAAACTGGAATACTGAAGAAGGGCTTACCACACCCTGGACTGATCCATTTGAACAGTCCACAGTCATGACTAATATTTTGAAAGATATTGACAGCAGCAAGGACAGTAAAAATTTACCAGACCAGGTACATCATTTAGAATAGTATTAAGAGACTTTAAATGAGAAGAACTGCTGTCACATTTAAAATAATCACAAGGTATTAAATATATTGAGGTACATATTATTCCCAGACACAGTCACAAACACATGTATATACATTGTTTTAATCTTAAATCCAAATAATATATTTTCTTTTCAATACAGATGTACTATTTTAAATGGACTTTCATGCATTGACTACAAGTTTCTTTTCTTCCTTTGAATGGATAGTAAGTGTAAGTAATTTATACACATGATGAACAGCTCCTTTAGCACCTGCCTTAATAACCCCCTTTAGCAAGATACCTTTGCTAAATAAATACAGCGAGAGAAAGAGAACAAATCCACTAGGCACATTTAGGAGGAAGCACTGACATCGAGCAGTTTTGATGTCATTTAGTTTCTGATGTTCTTACCTATATTGATCTGCTGGCTACAGGTAGGTCCTGTCCAGCCAGGCCGACATGACCCACAGTTGTAGCCAGAGAAGTTCCCGTTGCAGCGGCAGGTTTGGTTGAAGAAGCGGATGGGCCATTGCTCACGGTCATCCCGCCCGTCATGGATGTACTGGGGGCCGTGGGGCCGCGAGTCGACAGTCACCAGGACACACCGGCCCCTTCCCGTGGACACACCGCACCGGTCAGTGCCTGGCCCAAACACAGGGAAATAGTCTGGGCAGCACATGCCGCTCCTCAGGGACTCAACAGTTGCGCACTGTCGAGGGAACTGAGCTCCTGCTTGGCCCAACATGGTAAGAAGCAGCAGCAGGGAAAGGTACAGCAGCGTGGGGATCCGCATGACAGCGGGTCAAGGAGAGCTGGCTTGTTCCCAGAGCTGGCTGTCCACACACGCTGATTTCCTCTCCTGTGATGGGACACCCAGCTCCCTCTAGGGAGAGAGAGAGAGAAAGAGAAAGAGAGAGAGAGAAGGCAGAATAAAAACAAATGATACAAATCTCTGAGCTACCCCTTTCACCCCAGAAAATTCTTTCTAACTCTGTACTTCAATACTCTATCCGAAAAGGTGAGCAGCTCTGACCACAGACACTAATGTTCTTTTCATTATCTGCACAAAAGATAATAACTAAGTAGATTTATATTTGCTCATTAGCTTCTAAATTCTTCCAAAATGTTCATTCATACTTTTCACTTGCCAGACACATTTGCTTCACTAACGCAAAGTTCTAAAACCTGTCTAAGGCACCAGTTTTCTGAAACTTTTTTTCCTCCCCTCTTTCCCTCCCCCAGTTCATGCCTTTTCTGCATTTAACTAGTATATCTTGTTCTCCCCTCTGTTTTCTTGCTGTTATCCAATGCCTGTTCTCCAATAAAGTGAAGCTATATTTCTTCATGAATTGTACCTGTTTTCTCTTCCTGGTACCTCTCCACTGCTGAGATCTTGTTCTATCTCTGCACGTCCTATGACTGTCTAACCTGAAATAAGCACAGCTAATTTCTCTCCTGTTTCAGTCTGCTTACTAATCCTTCTTGAACCAACACACTATGGCTTGGCCTCACCCTCCTTCCTCTCTTAATCCCCTTTCTACTTCAGTGCATTTCTCTGGACTTTAAGTACTTGAACAGCACATGATTTCTTTCATGCTTATCTCCTTGTGATTTTACAAGTTTTAGCAAAGGTCAGAGACAAATACTTGAATTCAAAACAGAACAAATGTGAAGCTGGGTTTTTGTTTGTTTTTTTTTTTTTTTTTAATTACTTGCAAAGAAAGGCTCACTTGAAAACAGACAAAGAACAGTGGGGAAAATCACATTAAACAGACACTTAGGGAAAGTTCTTAAGATGGCATTTTCAAGGTCAGGCTGAAGTAAGTGACTAAGCAATGTTATTTATAAAATGACACACTTCAATTTTTATGCTTATAGCTTTCAGTTTAACAATTTATTTGACACTAAAATAAAAGGACAATGGTCATATTGGAATTCCATGAAATACTAAGTTCTGAGCAGATGTATTAAAACAAAGAAATTGACAAATCTCTTAAGTAAAAAAAAAAAAAAAAAAAAAAAAAAAGCCTCTTTAATCTTTGAAAGGATGATTTCTGCTGCTCAAAAATGACCTTATTCAAGTTATTACTCTCTTAGCTTTCAATCAGGATGGATTTCAGTGAGGTGGAGATATGTCAAATGAGGTGAAGGTATGTCAAGAAACATCTTAACTGGCATGAAGACAAAACATTAACAAGTTTTCTGGGAAAAGGTTCAATCCCACTGTAACTGGCATCAAGCAGAAAATGGATTACCTGCTCTTTTTGCTTCCCTATATGTAAGTCATAATGCAACAGTTCACCCAATTCTGGCAGAACAAAAAACCAGTTTTTTTGTGTGTTTATTCTTGTCAACCAGCCATGCACCAGAGCAGT
The DNA here is from genome assembly GCA_018697195.1 of Certhia americana. Classification (NCBI taxonomy): domain Eukaryota; kingdom Metazoa; phylum Chordata; class Aves; order Passeriformes; family Certhiidae; genus Certhia; species Certhia americana. Next base: position 29,971,014 of record CM031878.1, on the reverse strand, counting down.
GAACCTTTCCCTTTGTGCCTCATATAACCCAACCTGCTTGCTTCAGGGTAGAACCTAGGTTTGTAGTGCACTTCTCTGTCCCTTTAATTCATTCTCCATTTGCAGACAGGAATATTTGCTAATCCTCAAATGAACCTCTTCTCTATTCTGACTTCCACTTCATTCTCCGTTTTAGCCTATATTCTCTTCTTTACTAGCTTATCCTTCTTCTTTTCTAGCTTAACCCTTTTCTCTTTGAACGTGTCCATTGGGACACGTGACACAAATTCACTGTTTTCACATCAGAAGGTAAACCAGAGCTGGTAAAAAAACCTCTTGAGATTTTATCTGAAAGGAACATAAAGTTCAAAGAAGAAACATACAGGTTTTAGCCATGAATATTTAGCAAATACAGCAAATTCATAATAAGCTTAAAAAGGGATAAATTCTGTTCCTTAGACAAAGCCCCAGTAAAGCAGAGCAAACAGAGGTATTGGCTAGGGTTTCATGGCATCATTAAACTTCCCCTTATAATGGTGTATATGATTTAGACCTTTTGTAAACCTCCTGCACAGAAAACACCTGTGAATATTTTACAACAGAGATACACTGCTGAGGATCATATCTCTTCTTTGTCCCCAGATGTTCCCTTGGGTTTCCTGTTGGAAATCTTGCTGAACCATTTGGTGGAATGCAATCCCCTTTTACAATTTTTATTTTGATATTCTTTCCTTTAGAGATATTCTTGCCTTTAAAGACTCCTGCACCCCTACTGTGTCTGGAATGATTTGATGTTGGAGATAATCCAAGTGCACAACATCTGTGTTTCTGTGGCTCAGTTCAGAGAGGGCTTGTCTACAAATGCAAGGTAATGAGGAAGAAGTCAACGTGTGAACCCCTAGCTCACTAATTGCCTGTGTGGACTAAAAGACCTGAAAACAGAGTTACTTAATATGTTATATATTTACATATATATATATACCTTGCACCATTCTCTTTCTTTTTAGCACTAGTTCTTGATGCTGAGAACAGGTCTCTATGCAGACACACAAGGTTTAGCTGTGGTCTATACCCTAGACTACTGGAGAAGGTTATAAAAATCTAGCCAGTTCTACTTGTGTTTGATGAAACCTGAGGTACTGATTCTGTCTCACCCCATGCCTTCAGCCCTACAGTCAAACATTAGTTCTCTGGTAGCTACCCAGTGGTCTTTACTAAGTGTTGGAATACAGGCATCTGTTTGTTTAAGATAAAAGAACACAGTAGCCATTCAGAAGCTCTGTTCTTTAACACATGAAAAGACATATGACTGTAGTGATACTGCTACATGCATTTTTCTTCCTGTGAAACAGTACCTTTAAGAAGCATTAAAGGTCAGTGTCAGGAAACAGATCGTTATCAATGGCACTCATGGAGCATGTACAGCAGAAGAAGATTGCCTATTCAGGTAGACTCTCCCTTTGAAATTCTTCAGTTGTCATAGGCTTATTCAGTTCTACACATTTGAATAAGTACATTGCATTTTAATTTTTCGTCTATTACTTCTATTTTAGCTGGTACTTTCTAACAGTGCCAAACAAGATTAATGTAAAAGAGAGAAAAACTTACCTGCTTTTTTCTTTTATTTTTTTTTTAAGAGTTGGGCAAAAGAAAGAAATTAAGAGTCAACAATTTTAATGTTTTCTAGCATCCTATAAGCATTAATCAGTTAAAACTACTGTCTCAAGGCATCAGTAGACAGCTGCAGCCTTTACAGTAGAAATGGTGCTGGAATTTCATTAACAGAGGATGCAAAAAAGTGTTAATTTATAAATAAATTGTGAGATGAATGGGTAACAGACAACTTGTTTTGATGTTATTAGATCGGCAGCATTTAATTTTCTGCTTCTATTCAGAAAAGCAACCAATGAGAAACTTATTGCTGAAAATCTTTTGTTTAGATTAATACTTGCAATGAAATTGAGGCAACATTTTCTTACTGATATTTAATGTTCAAGCTGTAGAAGTACATAATCACAAGGAGCACATAATTTCATTTCTCCCACAAACCTTATGTTTTAGCAAATTACTTTGAGCTAGTTTTAATAGATTAATTTAATTAATAGATGCAGCTATGGACATCTAAACCTCAGTGCTCTGTTAAATAAGAAATTTGCTGTAGAAGGAAGACAGTGGACCATCCTCAGATAATGCAAATCAACACAGCCCCATTGGTTTTAATAAGACAGAGAATTACAGTCAGCTGGAGGGATCTTGGCTCATTATTTGCTGACAAGAACCCTACAAAAAATAATGCTGACTGTTACAAGCAACTGCAGTACTTCCCAGTTAATTCTACTATGTATTGCCCTAGTCAATATTATCTTCCTTTTTGTTAGACAATTGAAAGCCAAACCAGTAGTGAATATGAAACTTCTCTTCATGCAACCTTACAAAACTGAAAATACCAATCAAAGAATAGAAATAAAAAGATTTCTTTTTACATTTGTATGGAGTGAGCATGAGGTTTTCACACATTCATTAAATTGTTTAGTCTCTTCATAATGTCTTATTCTGTGTCATATATGGGAAGTCCCACAGCAGCTAAGACATATTTCAGGCATGGAGCAATATTATTATTTTTCTAGGAAATCATGCATATACTGTACTGTACTCTACTGTAAAATTGATTTCTGGATTAATTTTAATTAAATGAGTATTAGTGACCTTTCTTATTGAAAACAACTTTCTAATCTTCATCCAGCAGTCTGCATGATTCTTACTAAGTTCTTAAATTACTCTCTGAGAGTAGGACCCTCATATTTTTACCAAGTACTTATTTTTACTTGCAAATAAGGTAAATTCTACTTTCATTTTGAGAAAATACATATCACTTTTCTGGAAAGCTGGGCCAACTATAAATTCATGTATAGGAAATATAAATAAAGCAATGGACAAGATATTTATCTGAAGTTTTGATAACCTGATTAAAGAAAAAAAAAAACAAGTCAAATAATATTTTAGACAAATTGATGCTACTTTTCTTCCCAGTAAATCTTACAAATGATTTAAACAGTTTAAGCAAAATGAATAATTTTAGTCCTATTTACTCCATAATATGTTCTATTCATCTACAGTTTTAGCCATGTACCTGAATGTGTGTTATAATAATGCTAACAATTTCTGCACATTTCCTCCAAAAACACAGTTTTTGTTATTCTGGAATGATATCAACAAGCTGAAGCATAGCTAAGAAATTAAATTGGCCTGCAGTTGCTTCTGCAAAGTAAATTGCAAAAAATTTACTCTATCCTTGTAGTTCAAAAGTTCACCTTTAGCAGGAAAACATATAGGTAATTGGAGTCTTTATTGCTTTCACCAAACAGTCCAGTGCTTAGAGAGATCTGTAGTTTCAAAATGTTGCAATAGAGGTGACAAATGACTGCCTACAGAGAAATGAGTGAGACCTAAAAGAGCTTTGCAGATAGGCATAAAATGAAAATAAGTAGCACTTGTCTAAGAGTTTGAAATAGCTGCAAAATAACTCACATCACTTTTGCCTCTTGGAAATATATGTAAGGTTTGAAAGCAGTATTTCAGAGAAACAGTTGACTGTCAAAGGTACAAGATTGGGAAGGGCTTCCAGAAAGCAGAAAGTGTGTTGTTGAGCCTGGAATCCTAAGTTTTACTTATGAGTGACTGTTGATGAAATCTGACTTTCTTAACAGCCTAAGGTAAAGGAACTAAGGTATGCTAAAATCCTAGGGACAACTGTGGTGCTGGAGTTACCTTTGTGTTGTGTTGCCTGAAAGGGTCCGGGTTTTCAGGCAAGTGCGACCTGGTTCAGAGGAGACCACGGCGAACGACAAACTGGCCGGACAAATCACACGCTGCACCAATGTGGTGGACGGTGAAGTGCGTTTATTAACAGCGAGCACCCACTTATATATCAGTGGCGTGCCCACGTCACTTCTTTAGGGGTTGGTAACTTGGGACGTCATGGAGAAGGAGGGCCCTAACTCCTCGTAACAGCGCGAGATCTTCCGGACGGCTTTTCTAGCTAACCACAGTGTTGTGAGCAAATGGTGCTTGGATTGCCACAAAGCAGTTGAAGCTAGGCCATGTAAAACTCTAAACTACTGAACAGGAAATTGATTAACAGAGTCGTCACAGTCATTGAACCCAGAATGGCTCAGTGAGGCCTGGAGGTGGAGGGTGTCTCTGCACAGACAGAGTTTACAGAAATTAAGGTGTCTATCACCAACAGTGCTGTGCACCTGCCATGCTAACCTTATCTCTGCTTCTGCCCATGCAATGTTCTATCCACCTGCCAATGCAAGGTTCAGGAAATTTATCCTCCTCTGACAGCACTCTAGGGACCTACTGATCAAGAGGTGTTACATGTTTTGTTCTTATTGTAGATGCACTGGACAAGACTACAAGCTACTGAAGTAAATGTAAAGTTATCAATGTAAAAGCCATTATTCAAACAAATCTGAAGTAAAAACAAAAAACCCAAATCACGGTAGATGAATGTGTCAATTTATGTTATCTGCTCTCCTGCCCTTTCAGATCAAATCATCTTCTAGGAAGAAGGTGGTGTAGCACATTTTATTCTTTATAAAACACCATGACATTGAAGGTGTAAGAGATCAGATTATTGTTTGGAGTAAACTGCCATAGCTCCAAGAAATTATACAGTTTGGGATAAGCCCACTGATGTCCAAGAAGTTACAGTAATTTATATTTAGTAAGAATCAAGTCCTCTGTGTTTCAAGAAACTGAATCTGTATTTTTCTCTTTGCTGAAGTGGTTTCCATGAAAAGTTATCTTCCAATATTATGAATTGGAAGACCTGCTGTATTATACATGCTACAATATGGCAAAAAAAAAAAAACTGGCACAAGATTTTTTTTTTCCTTAAATTCATGTCATTCCATTAAAAGACTGAAAAGCTTTTGTCTGAAGTGAATAAATAGTGCACTGAGTACTATAGATCAATAGCTTATGTTTTGAAGGTGAAAATAATTTGTAGGGAGTTATCCTACCAAGCTAATATATGATTGTTTTGTAAATTATCTTTGAAGAGTAATCACTGACATATTTGAAAAGTAAATAGAAAAGAGTGCAGAGCAAGGAAAGGCTCTTAGCTATTTATTGACAAAAGAAAACTAATAGCTACTGTCTCCAGTGTCAGTGTTTTTCTCAGAGCCTACTTTTTGGGAGTTGGGGTGCTTCCCTATAGAATTTTTTCCCAAAAGATGCTAAGAAGCTAAGTGCTAGGTGCTTTTCGGTACTCATGGGTGCTTAAAAACAAACAAAAAAAAAGCAGCTGAAGCAGAGACAGGGAGGCACCGTCTTCACTTCGCTCTGGGAAGTTTTCTGCTCTTGGGAGGAGGCCAGGAGCTGCTCGTCTCGGCGCGGCGGAGAGCTCTCACCATCCCACCTGGAACTCAGTCAGACCACCGTCTCTTCGTGTGTCCCCCAAGATTTTGGGAACCCGTTCCCTCCCTGTCCTGCCAGGAGCTCCTTCTCCCTGCCCTGAACCCACGGCTTCTTCAGTTTTGTTTGAAGTTTCCCCACACTGTGTTTTCTGCAGTCCCTGCCCAGCCAGGACACTTTCCAACAGCTCCAGCCACTGCCAACCCTCGGATACATCTCATCCTCCCAGGACTGCTGCTGGCTCTGGTAGCTTGTGATGGTACTGAGGGGGGTGGAGGGTGCCAAAAGAAAACTGTAACTGGGTTGTTGTTTTTTTTTCCCTTTTTCTTCTCTTGTTCTGTTTGTTGTCAATATTATAGTTATTATTGTTAATTTACCTTATTAGACTAACTAGTAAAGAACTGTTATTCCTACTCTCACACCGTTGCCAGAGACCCCCCTTTAATTTTAGGATAATAACAAGTCCAAGAGAAGTTTCCATTCTTTTTTTTAGTTCCCTAGCAAACACCCCTGTCTTTCCAAACCAAGACACACTGAAACAAACAACATTCTTTCATTTGACCTTACTACACTGGAGACCATGTCCATCATGACAGATTTCTAATATGCAATCAAAAATGGCTTGCTGTAAGAAATAAAATGTTGAAGTCCCTAACAAACTTCCTGAGTTAGCTTAAAAGCTTTGATGAAAATGATGTAGCATTTATGGGTTAAATGGATGAATATTTTTTGTTCTTATGGAAAATTTGTGACATTTTTGTCATGCCAATAGCTTGGGAATTGTTTTCTTTTGCAGCAGTAGAAGTTGATGCTGGTGCATTAGAAACTAAAACACGACTGAAATGTTTCTGATTAGGGAGAAAAGAGATTTTTTTTTCTTATAACCCACATATCATGATGCAAAGCTCTATTTTGCATTTTTGCCACTACTGTAGATGAGGTCTCACAACTGTCAAAAGGTATGAGGAAAAGTAAGGGAAGCTGCTGCAAGTGGTGATGTTAGTATCATAAGAGTGGCATTCTGTTCTTTAAGACTATCCTTTGCCAAAACACAGTGCTAACCTTTTACTTACTGGAAGGAATATCTGCAGATACATTTTGAAACTGAAATTTGTATTTATTATTTATTAATATGGAGGTTCTATGGAGGCTGTGATACTTTTTTTGCAACAAGATGATGGATTCCTTTATCAGCATTAGTCTGAACAAGTGCATTAAAGCCATTTAATGTGTCACAGTATTTTAAGTCAAATAGGATAGTTCCATTCATTTCATGAAGCAGACTGTTTTATCATGCTGTTACTGAGCCATTTATTCTGTAAATGGAACAGTGTTTTATTCCAGCTTTAACTGAAGTTGATATATGTGTAAGAATTGATATTAAGGAGCATGAAGTCCCATAAGTCAAACATAACCCTTGGGAATTTCATTTTTGACAGGCCTGATAAATCTCTTAATACTTGATATCTTCAATGTCACAGATCAAATAAAAAACCTTGATGTACCTGATAATGTGTAAAGAATAGTTACATTGTCCCTTACTAGCTAGCTCATTAGCCTGCAAAAAGTTTTGTTTCTACAAAAAAACCCACATACCCTATTAAGCCTTGCAACATAGTAGGAAATCTATACATTAAAATCTAATAAGCAAGGAATTACAGCAAGTTGAGAACTAAACCCCCTTATCCTGCACATAGAGATGTTCTATATTGTTTCTAACTCCTACTTTACAACCAGCCATTTCACAGGGTGATATTTATTTATCATTACAACTCCTGTATGCACCTAATCTCTTAGTGTTGTCTAGAAGGATTTAGGTTTCTTCTTTGGGCATATTTCAGAGGAAAATCTCCCTGAACAAACCAAAAAGAAATGCTGTCTAAACTTCCCTTCTGTGAGCAGTTAATAAAAGGCAACATGATGAAATTTTTTGATGATGAAATTACCACCACCTGCTCAGAAATCCTTAATTGAATGAATATTTAAAAATGAGAGTGGATACACTAATGCTAAGTCCTAGGGGATCTCATATCACAGTAAAAAAATCAGCTAAGAAATCTCATTCCAATATTGTGGAAGTAGTGGAAGTCAAAAAACTGCATGTGCATTTCAGACAAGGAAATGCAGCTTGTAGACACAAGCTACTTCTAAATGCCATGAGCACTAGTGGCTCCAATATGTAGAAAGATTTGCAGGTATATCATAGATATCCTTTAAAATTTGGTCATTTTTTCTATTGACTAGAGGGACTTCCCTAGAAAACTAGTGAACAAAGAATTCAAGAGAATCAAATGAGCATGTGAGAGAAATGTGTCCAATGATGGCAGACATATATAAGAATAGAAAATGTTGAGCTATTTGGAGAATGAAGTACTCATGAAGCAGGTGATTACTGTAAATGCAGCTTTTTTGGAGTAAGAGGATCTTTTTAGTTAATACTATTTCAGTCATTTATATTTGTCAGAAAAATGACAGAACATTTAGCCATGGTTGCTTATATCTTTCCGCATTTTTTGAATGGACTTGTTGATTCACTTGTGATAGACTTTGGAAGGAAAAAAATCACTCTAAAAAGACTACTATATTGGTGCAGACTTCTATTAATTCTATCACATCGTCTTTTGAATAGATGCTCTATTAAACTTTTCATATATTTTGAAGGGGGGATTGTGGTTAGGTTGGCCAGCCTAGTCATCACCATTTTTTTGGTTTGTATGGTATTTTACCATCACCACACTTCCAATCTGCTAGCATCTCAAGCAGAAATGATTCCTCAAAAATTTTTCAGTCTTGTTTTCAGTAGCAATAACAATTTGTTGTTGAATCTTACAAAGTTCTTACCACCAGCTACATCTTGTTTGAAAGAGTTGAGCTGCTTGTATTCATTCTGCATACTTTTCAGGGTACGTAAAAATTATTTCTTTTTCATCTAAGGATAGACTTGAATGCAGGGAAAGCAAGGATCTAATCTCTAAAAAGATAATGTTAAATTTAAGAAATGTAAGACAAGTCTTGCATAAATTTGTCTAGTAAACAAAAGAATAATTTCTACTTAAAAAATGGAAGATGGAAATCCCTTTCAAATATTGCAGTTTCTTTGCATTTTTCAAGGCTTTCTGAATGCATTGTAGCTCTTTGGAGGTAGGGTCCTTAATTTTCTATATAAAAGTTCCTCTTTTGGTTCCTTTCTTGTTTAGTCTATGTTTCTTTCTCCCATAAGATTGCAGGTGCATCAATCACAATTCAAATTATATTTTTGAGGCAGAGTGTGGGTGGTGCTGGGCTCATTGATAAAATGATCAATTAATTTTTATTGTTACTGCATTTAAAAGCCTTGTCTAAGAATCAGTGGTGTCAAATATGGTAAAAAACACAGAACAAAAATAAACCTGACATAAGACAAGAAACTACAGATGCTCAGAAACAGAAAGAAAAGCCTGCTCAGACTAATGCTTGTCATGTTAAAAGGGTATGTTTTAGCAAATAGCAGGATGGCTATTACTAGTCCTTTTAGTGGACATTACATCTATGAAAGCTTTTAGGAAATAAGTGAAAAAGTATTATACATGTGATCATGTGTAATACTTTTTATACATGTATAAATCTATACTTTCTATAGGTGATCATGCCAAGTCTGAATGACAGCATAAGGAAAGCAGAACGCATTCAAAAAAGGAAAAATTATGTCTGATCCTGTGGTAGATAAAAAAAAGGTGACATGGTTATTCATAGTACTGAATGAAATACGCTCAGTAGGGGTGGAAATAGGCTGGGAAGTCTCTCTCAAGTAGCAAAGTTAGCTTCTGTTTGGTAGAGAAGAGAAACCAATGCAATGGATGAAAAATTATTGATGTGCAGTTAGCAAAAACCACGTAGCATTTGAATATCATTTCCATCTAAAGTCTTCATGTGTTTGTGTTAAAAAATAAGTATCTCCATAAATATCACCCTGTGAAATGGCTGGTTGTAAAGTAGGAGTTAGAAACAATATAGAACATCTCTATGTGCAGGATAAGGGGGTTTAGTTCTCAACTTGCTGTAATTATTGCTAGTTGTTAGATGAATATACTTCATTATGTCCTGATAATAGAGAAATTCAATATTTATAAGGGAGTGTATCACTGGAAATAGCATTATGCCAAATGTAGAGGTAGTATTCATCTTAAAATACCTGAATGTTTGAGAATATATGTTAGACTTCATATTCAAGTATTTGAAAAGTAGTTCAGTGATATAAAACCTGAATTACAGTTTAAGCAAGACTCAAACCTGTCACTTACCATCTACTGCAGATATACTAAATATATAATTTATTTTTAGAAGGAAAATTGTTTGTTGCGTTTGGGTTTTTTTTTTCTCCTACAGAGAAAATTGTACTGTCATACAAATTTATTCTTATACCAAATGTAATTCATTAGCTTTTTAAAAATATACTTAATTCTGAATAAAGAAGTGTAGGAATTATGACTATGCATCTTAAGGAAGTGAAACATGTACAAGTACCTGATTTTCACCTAAACTATGTTGTAATACTAGAAATATAAAAATGAAGGAAAAAAAAAAAAAAACAACTCAAGGAGTTGACTGGTTATATACATTCTTTAAAAATAGAAAGGGTGATAGATATCAATATATATATACGAATGAAAAAAAATGCTGTTAAAGTAGCAGTATAAAGACATACAGGGATAAGACAAAGACTGTTTTAAGATTAAATACAGCATACTTAATTTCATATATATTTTCAATTAGTTCTTGCTATGGCAAGACATATCAGAGTTAAAAATAAGGTAGAACTTTTTGGAAGTAAAAAGTGATGTGCTTTGTTGTTGTGCTCAATGGCCATTTTCAAAAGAGGGAGTTGTCATGGACTTTTGTGGGCTCAGAATGCTCTGATTAAAGTGATGCCATTTTGGCAGCAAAAGCCCATAAAATAGACTGCTCACATGCAGGAACAATGTCACAAATCCAGTGGTTAGTTCCGCAAATGAAAGGACTGGGATGATCAGATGGATTTCAGTAAGGTTTCTCACAATATTTCACCAAATACATTGCATTGACATCTGTTTTTATAAGTAAACATGGTTAGAAAAGGTGAAAATAAGCAAATATAGGTTATGTATGTAGTGTTTTTAACTGTTACTGAAGAGAGAGCAAAAGGATTGATAACCATATTTTTATCATCTTTCACAAAATCTATTTATTGAATGAACAGGAATTTAGAAATGTTGTCAGAAACAATAAGATAGAGAATAGGGCCTGTTACCCACCTGTCCAAAGCCATGACATTGAGTCTCTGGGGAGTGGGGTTGAGGGAAGTGAAAGATGTCAGATATATGAATGGCATCCTCTTCCACTGCATGAAGACCTCTTCAGTGAAATTTACTGGAAATAGAATTGTTGAAGTGGTGCAAACTTCCTTCAAGAGAGAAGCACTCCCTCATTGCCTTGATCCCTTCAAATTGCAATGAACTCTCATAGCTGTATTTCAACATCAGTCTGGAAGCTCAGCAATTCTAGCTGTGTATCAGTGATCAGCAATTTTTGCAAGAAGGCTCTGAAAATTGGGAGTTACTAGCATGCCTGAATTTTGAGTCACAGTATGATAAGTCAGAAAGGAAATTTTCCATTTGAAAGCATCCAAGTCTTTTGATGGTTATCTATTTCTTCAGACTCTTTTTGACTTATAAGTGTTGAATTGAGTGAGAATGATACACTATACATAAGAGAACAGAAATAACAGTTAAAGCTCAACATGATGGCCAATTTAGATTGGGCACCAGGGCCATGATTTACAATGTCTATATGTGGAAATCAGCACATGAACTAGCATGGCAGGTTCATTTTACAGTCTATAGAAAGAAACAGGTACTTTCAGAATGCAATGCATCTCATTCCAAAATAAAAATATAAAACACAGGGGATGATTCTGTGTTCTAACAACGTCTGTTTCTCACCATTCAATGACAGTAACTCAGGTGTAGAAGATAAAAGTTAGCTGATGTAAACTGAAGATCTATCTTCTGACCAAAAAGTTTACTCAAAAAAATTTTACTGATATTTACACTGTACATTTGACAACCATTTGCATATTTTTTTTAATTTTAATTAAACAACACAGTCATAATACAAAATGTTTCTTTAAGACATTTTAAGAGTTTTTCTTCTATCAAATTCTCTTTAATATTAGATATAATAAATTTATCTGCAATGAAAGCAATGAAAGCAATTATTAATGAAGATCAATTCCTCTCTTACTTTTAGTTAAGTCATAGCACAGTTACAATGTACTTTGGCAGACTGTAAACCTAGGTGTAGTCTCAGAATTTTGTCAAAAGTTATAATATATGGTTCCTTTATTAACTGTCAGTATTGCAGTACATCCAAGGTTTGGTTCATTACCACAGTGTGATAGTCTGTGCTGTCATTGGCAAATCAATGATTAAACTATGTTCCCTAGTAAATGTGACAATGAGCTGGAAAGCAGCTTGTCCTGATGGACACCAAGTTGAATGTAAGCCAGCAATATGCCCTTGCCATGAGGAAGGTAACTGGTATTCTAGGATACATTAGTCACAGCCTTGACACAGACTGAGAAAGGTGATCCCACCCTTTTATTCATCACTGGTGAGGCCACTCATGGAGTACTATGTCCAGTTTTGGGCTCCTCCTTATGATTCAAGCATGGATAAGTGGAGAGAGTCCAGTGAAAAGCCTGGAGATGTTGAAGGGATTGAATTGTCTCTTCTAAAGCAAAAGGCTAAGAGAGCTGGGGTAATTCACCCTGAAGAAATTAAGGTCACAATGGTGTCTTATCAATGTATATGCATAGCTTAGGAATAGAAGAAAGTGAGTAAAGGACACAGAGCCAGGATGTTTTCAGTGTGGTCAATGTCAGAGCAAGAGGCACAAGCATCAACACAGGAGAAGGTTCCCTCTAAGTATCACTTTACCACAGTGAGGGTCACAGAGCACAAGATTACATTTCCCAGAGGCATTGTGGATTCTCAATCTTTGGAGATATTCAAAAGCCAGCTGGACATGGTCTCAAAAATTAGCTCCAGGTGACTCTGCTTGAGCAGAGGGTTGGATCAGAAAACTACAGAATCCCTTCCAATCTCTGTCTTTCTGAGATTCTGTGAAATATATTTTAAAAGCTCCCGAAAAAGTATTTTTTTTAACAATAAATAGTATCAGTAGGTGTCAACAATTTAATTTTATTATTTTTACTTATTTTTTGCAATGATAATGCCTTGTAATACCACAACTTAAATTAAATACCAAAATTTAAATTAAAAATGTAGGCTTTGAAACATCAAATACATAGAAGGAAATGATCCTGAGGTTTGCATGCCTTATTTTTGACCAATCGAACAGTAGAAAAGACACTGATATTTCAATTCATTTATCCCAAAATAAACTAATAATTGTAGAGTTTTTTCCTAAGCTTTTCCAACTGTTACTGAATGTTGGGGGTTGGGTTATTTTCTTACAGAATTTTTTCCCAGAAGTTGCTAAGAGGCTGATGGCTGGGTGCTTTTGGGTGCTCATGGGTGCTTAGGACCAAACAAAAGAAGCAGCTAAGGCAGAGACAGGGAGGCACCATCTTCACTTCGCTCTGGGCAGTTTTCTGCTCTCAGGAAGAGACCAGGAGCTGCTCGTCTCGGCGTGGTGGAGAGCTCTCACCATCCCACCTGGAACTTGGTCGGACCACCGTCTCTTCGTGTGTCCCCCGGGATTTTGGGAACCCGTTCCCTCCCTGTCCTGCCAGGAGCTCCTTCTCCCTGCCCTGCACCCATGGATTCTTCAGTTTTGTTCGAGGTCTCCCCACGCTGTATTTTCTGCAGTCCCTGCCCAGCCGGGACACTTTCCAACAGCTCCAGCCACTGCCAACCCTCGGATACATCTCATCCTCCCAGGACTGCTGCTGGCTCTGGTAGCTTGTAATGGTACTGAGGGGGGTGGGGGGTGCCAGAGGAAAACTGTAACTGGGTTGTTGGTTTTTTTTCCTTTTCTTTAATTCTGTTTGTTGTCAATATTATAGTTATTATTGTTAATTTACCTTGTTAGACTAACTAGTAAAGAACTGTTATTCCTACCCTCACACCGTTGCCCGAGACCCCCATTTAATTTTAGGATAATAACAAGTCCAAGGGAAGTTTCCATTCTTTTTTTTGGTTCCCTAGCAGACATCCCTGTCTTTCCAAACCAAGACACTGAACAGCAAAAAATGTGAGTGTAGGTCCCAGAAAAGTTTTTTGTCTTGAGTACCAAAGGATAATTGTTCTTTTTTTTTTTAACGGTTTGGGTTGGAAGTGACCTTAAAGGTCATCCGGACTCAAGCCACCTTGTCATGGGCAGGGACACTTCTCACTAAACCATGTTACTCAAGACCCCATCCAGCCTGGCTTTGAATACTGCCAGGGATGGGGCATCCACAACTTTTCTGTACAAGCTGTTCAGTTACTCACCACCATCACAGAAAATAATTTCTTCATTATAGCTAGTCTAAACCTATTCCTTTTCAGACATTCCAGCTTGCTCAATCAGTACCGTTCCCGATGAAGAGTCCCTCTCCAGCATCCCTGTCAGGTACTGGAAAGTTGCTGGGAGGTCTCCACAAAACCTTCTTTTCTCCAGGCTGAACAGCCCCAAATTTCTCAGCCAGTTTACAGGGGAGGTTCTTCAGTCTCCTTATCAGCCTGGTGGCCTCCTTTCAACTTGCTCTGATGGTTCCCTGTCCTTCTGATGTTGGGAGCACCAGAGCTGATGCAGCCCTGCAGGTGGGGTCTCAGCAGAGCAGAGGGGTAGAATCCCCTTTCCTGTCCCTGCTGCCCACACTGCTTTGGGTGCAGCCCAGGACATGTTTGGCTCTCTGGGCTGTCAGTGCCATGGATGGATCATATTGAGCATTTTGTCAACCCTCAAACCCCCATCCTTCTCTGCAGGATTTTTCTCAATCACTTCTTGGCCCAAGCTGCGTGTGTTACTCATGGAGTAAGTGGTACTGCAGTGTTCAAAAAGCAGCAAAGTGTCAGGCTGGTAGGATGAGTCCTTACTGCTATGATTGCTCAACTAGTGCACCAAGGACCGCTCTCTTCTGTGTCTGTCTCAGCAAGCAACGGGCCAGGTTTTTATCTGGGAACAGGCACTCTGAAAAAGGCTTCTTTGTTGGGGAAGGAACACAATTTTCTATAATGAATTTCTGTATTGACTTAGAAATGTTAATAAAAGTAGAGTTGCTTTACTTAAAACAAGATCATATACATACTTTTAGTCTTAAGGAAATCCTTTGAATTCTTTGCTTTATCAGTTTTATTCAAAGTCACATGAAACATATTGAAAATAAGGAATGTTTGAGTTAAAAGGAAAAGGAAGACTACTGTGGTCTTTTCCCCACACTTTTTGACGTAAACAACATTTATGTTCTACTCATAATACAAAAGTAATGACTAGGAAAAAATCAGTGTCATTCATTGGCCTTAAATCATTAAAGAATTCCTCATACTGTTCCTCTCAGCACGTCTGAGTTCCTTTGGGCAGAAATGATACTACAGATTCATATTTTACACAGTTGTAAAAATTCTAGGAAAGTTATTTCTGTTTTATTCTAGGTCCAGGAAGATTTGATTAATGTTTCTGATCAAATTATTTGTAATTTAAAAGATAGTTCCAGAAAGGCTTTTTTTACTAAGTGTAATTCATTATAATTTTTTAAAATTAAGTGTAGGAATTATAACTATGCATCTTAAAGGAATGAAATATGTACAGCTACCTGATTTTTCACCTAAACCATGTTGTGGAAGTAGGAAGATAAAATGAAGAAAAAGAATATAAACTCAAGGAGTAGTCTGAATCTATATATTCTTTAAAAATAGAAATGGTGATTGATGTCAATCTATACGTGCAAATAAAAAAAAGTGCTGTTAAGAGAGCAAAGTCCTACAAGAATGTTAAAAAAAGCATAAAGAATGTCATTGGGTAATAGGCATTTTATCAAAGAATTATGATAAAGTCAACACTTTAGAGAGTAATGGTGTGGTCTGAGACCCTTTAGATAAATCTAATTTGACTGAGACACCAAACTGCTCCTCTGCAGATCCAAACATGAGCAAGAAGAGAAAAATAACTTTGTCTATTCAGTCCCCCCTAAAATGTTCAGATTTTTCTTCTCCAACTGGCATGTTGCTCAAGGCTTGTGTAGCAGTAACACAAATCTGAGCAACAAATTAACATGTACAAACCTTCTTTCACAAACTGTTTATAATACAAATCATCAGGAAACCAAGAAAGAAGACAGTGAAGTCCCATTTATTCCCAAATTCAAATGTAAGCAAAAACTCGGGCGTGTTACTTATTACAAGGGTGTCAGTTTAGCAGCTGTCATCAGTACAATCTTCCCTGCATTCAGATATCCCACCCACTTTGCATATGATATCTTCTCCTAGACACTCCCATCTCCCAAAAATGAGACCTGAAAAACAGGGAACTTATTTAAGAAAACCACCAGAATTCATAAACATTGAAATACCCAACTATTAAATTGCAAATTGTTAGAATATAAACGGATAAAATAAACTGTGAAGAATAAAGTTTAAAACTATGTAGAAATATTCCCTGATGTAAACTAAGACAGGAAAAAAGAGGGGGTTTTCTCTAACATTTTGACATTTTTGTGTAAGTGATTCATGCTAAGCTTAGTGAGGCAGAATCTAATGCCAGATAAAATTTTCAGTACATACATATCATCTTGGTTTAAAGCTTTTAAAACATATCTGCTTTGGAGAAAAGATATTGAAGCTTGTTTAAGCTCTGTCTCATTTTTCATCACAAAATATTTGGGAGTCTTAAAATGAAAACTGATTAAAACTTCTGATTGCCCAACTACCTTTTTTATTACAGTATTTTGTATAAATATCACATTAGGTCTAAAACTCCTGAATACTGGCAGAATATACATGTTCACTGTAGATATTAAACATTAAGACTTTTTTTGGGGTCATGCGATGGCTGGAGTAGGAGATTGGAATTCTTGCAGGTATTAAGAGAGATATGGGCAGGCATTGACACCAGTCATGAGTTTATCTCATGGAAAAGGTTTATTGCAGAATACTGAAAGAAAACATGTGAAATAGTTTCTCACTGAAAAGCAAGTTAGACATTGTAATGTTTTTTTAGTTTTATTTTTATGAAAGGCATTTGTAACAAATATGCTTGTTTTATGCCTGTGATAATATCTGACTTATTTTCCAAAAAAGAGGTCTCTGAACTAATTATTCATATTGAGGTCATCTCCAGGGTTGGAGATGAGCACTGTGTCCTGACTAATAAAATTGACCCTGACTAAACCATGATGTTTTAATTTCATTCTGTAAGTTCTACTCAGAACAACACTGAAGGTCTGATTTTTAGAGATATTCAAACCTTAAATTTTTTTTTAATTACTAGCTTGTTTTTGCATTGTCATTCCAAAGCAGCATTTAATTAAAGATGCAATGTATAATAAAATATATTACAAACAAAGGAGCTGTGTATGTTTTAGACAAGAATTAAAGTAATATATTAAGCCAACCATTAAGTAAAAATGCTGAGTCTGCTTCTTTGTGAAATGGAGGTGCTTGGGGCTATTTTTATAATGCATTCAGATCTCATGTTAGCTTTGATGTCAAATATATGAATGGGATAAAGACATTTCAGACCTACTCTGCTCAAAAAAGTAAGAAAAATGAAGACAAAAATAATTCCATTGTTGTTTCCAGTGTAGTAATCATATTGGAAAAATACCTGTTGTATTATAATAATTTTAATAATAATAATACAACAAGGGAAAAAAAACCAAAACAAAACATTGTTTTTCAGTGGAGGTGTAATTAGATTAGTCTTCATCAAGACTAATGAGTACAATGGGTTACTATCAATATGTTATCTTCTAATCTTACCATGTGGGATTTGTCATTGTGCCCAAAAATACTTCAAGATCATGAGTTCAGTGGGGAGCAGAATGATGAACTGAGCTCAGTCCACTCAAGGACATCATCTCTCATAAAACAAGCAAACAGATTTCTTGTCAAGAAAAACAAAAAGGAAAAAAGTGCATTTAATTTGTTTTGGGACTTACTATGAAAAAGAAAGAAAAAAGGGGTTTGATAATGGCATGAAAAAAAGGACATCAAAAGAGACCAAAACTAAAATGTTTATGCAAGTCAACAATTCTTGCATGATAAATAAATCTACCAACAAATAATAATACTATATATACTAGTATATATAATAATATATATATAATACTTACTATATATAGTCTATAATCATGGGGAGTCAGAACAAAAAGGCACTGAGTGTTTTGTTAACAGAAATAAATGTAACTGAAATACATCTTCCAAATCAGATGGAAAGGTTTTTAAAGTAATATAATTGTAGCTAAAAGTTATAGATGTTGTGAATTTAGTTATTGACATTGTGATATTTTTTTTTTGTTAGTAGGGATGCCTGCAAATTCAAACCCATATTTTGCAGTATTGAGCTCATTCAGTTGAATTCATTGTGAGGAAGGAATTTGCCAAAATTGCTGTAGTTGAGTTATCAGTGAACATGCCCTATTTTGTACTTACGTTGCAGCAGCTTCCTACTCAAACCTTCCCTGCAGCTGAAGCTGTGTCAACCCACTGAAGGTAAATGTATTCTCTTAGAGAATATGGGGAATAACATGGTGTCCAACCATTTAAATTCTATCCTGAATTTCTGTTTGGGTGTCAACATGAGTAAATATTTAAACTTTACTAATTAAATTAGTCTTCCTGTTCACAGGAAAAAAAGTGAAAGTGAGCCTGAAGAAGACTGAGGTACTCCACTACCTTTTTCCTATGTTTTATTTGATAATCCTCTTTGATACACCTCTTGTCAAGGCCCTGAACCTTAATCCAGGAGCTGGGAGAAAGAAGATTGGAAAAGAAGATGAGGTTCAAGACCATGTGAGGAACATGAATGTACACAAGTCCAAGGGACCCAACACAGACAGTGGAATTGAGTCCACCCTCAATGACTCTGCAGATCACATGAAGCTGAGTGGTGCCATCAATATGTCTGGAGAAGAGACAGGCTTGGAAAGTGGACCCACAAAAACTTCATGAGGTTCAACAAGGCAAGGTGCAAGGTCCTGCTCCTGAATCAGTCAATTTCCTTTATCAGTCCAGGCAGAGTGATGCATTGCTTCAGAGCAGTTCTGCAGAAGAGGTGCAGGTGGACGAAAAATTGGACATGAGATGGCAATGTCTGTTTGCAGCTCAGAAGGCCAACTGTATTCTGGGCTTCACCAAAAACAGCATGGCCAGCAGAATGAGAGACGTGATTCTCTGCCTCTACTTTACTCTTGTGAGGCCTCACTTGAAGTGCTGCATCTGGCTCAACATAAGATGCCATGGACCTTTTAGAAAGGATCTAGAGGAGGACCACAAAAATTATCAGAGGGCTGGAACACCTCTGCCATGAAAGAAGTCTAAGAGAGTTCAGATTTGAAAAGAAAAAGCTTTAGGGAGAGCCCTCATTCTAATATTTCATTATTTAAAGAAGAGTTTATAAGAAATATTGAGAGAGAATTTTTACTAGAACTTGTAGTGACAACACAAGGGCTAATGGTTTTACACTGATTTAGTTTGGATAAAAGGAAGATATTTTTTATAATGAAGGGGTTGAAACACTGGAACAGCTTGCCTACAAAAGTGGATGCCCCATCATTGGAGGTGTTCAAAGTCAAATTAACAGGGCTTTTAGTAATCTATTTTAGTGAAAGATGTTGATGCCTGTATCAGAGTTTGGACTGTATGATCATTAAAGATCCCTTCCAAACCAAAGCATTCTACAATTCTTTAGATTTTTAACACTTTTGAGAATTTTACCACACACGATTAAACATTAAATATGGAGACATAATGTGTTGGTATGTAAGTATAAATAATTGCATTTCCAAGTTTTTTATTCTTTTGTATGTTTTTTGAGTTGGTATTTTAATATTTACTTCACAACCACTGTAGTTATAAGTGGTCTTTCTTATTTTGTAACAGTAGATTGTACTTTCTCTATTGGCAAACAGCTTGGTGAGTCAAGCAAGGGATCAATGGTTTGCTTACTTGTTTTTATGCAGTTATTAATATTTTGGTTACTGACAATGAATTAGCATTGCATGAGGCATGTATATATTTATGGGGTTTTTTCTTTCCTTTATTTCATCCTCTATGTTGTACCTCTTCCACTTCAGCAGTCTCTGGCTCAAAATGAAATGTCCTATTTCTGTTGCAAAAGTAAGATGGAAAATTTACATCTCACACATAGCAATCAACATAGTTCATTTAACTTAGAAAAAGATTTAAATGCACTAAAAGAAAATGAAAATCCACATCATGTGATTCTGATGTGATCTCAAGAGAATAATCCTTGCTGTTAAAATAACAGTTATTAAAAATACAACACACACTGTGTACACATGCAGAGTAAAAAAAGATGCCTGCTATTCCAGTACCTTATGGATGTCAGAACAGTGATTTGATTGGTGCATGAAAGAAACCCTTCTTTGAAGATGAAACTCTATTTTATTTTCTTTTATTTTCATATTTTTCTTAATTATTTCATTTTTCTATGTGACTTCTAGAACATCTTGAAAACTGTGATCTCAGCACATCATTCTAATTATGTGATCTCTTGGCAATTTTTCACAGTAAAAAGGTCAGCTGGCTTTACAGACTAACACATACCTTTGCGCTATTTGTTCTGGCATTGTCATGGTTTTCTGGAAGATTAAATTAGTTTAGATTGTGTTTCATAACTGTTCTGCTATATCATGCTTACTAGAGAGAAACCAGCCACTGATTATCACATCCACCACCTTGTCTTTGTCTCTCTGTTTACTGAGCAGCAGACTCAACTGCATGTCATTCCACATCATGATGAATTTGAATTCCAGAACCTCAACAGCTTCTGGAAATCTTGAGCACTTGAAGCTCACTGCACTACAACATTGCCTGCAGATATCAGGGAGAACTGGGATTTGTGACACAGACATTTTCTGGTATGGTTTGAAGAAGCTTGTCCACCTCCCCACCTGGTTAGGTGGACATAATCCTACCATGGTGCCATTGTTACTGACCTGACCATATGAGCTCTCAGACAGCCTTTTGTGGATGTCAGAGAAGAGCCAGGCATCCAAGATGTTCCTTAACAGTAAGGCAACTTCTTTCGCTATTCTGTTTCTCTTGAAGAGCTTGTACCTGTACATAACTCAGTGCAGCTGTGCTTACCATAACTTGGTATTTCAAACAACATCCCAGTTTTGTGGCTGGAGTTCTAGTCACATCTGTTTTTTCCCCAGGTTGCACCCATTTGTGGGCGTGTATTTGAAACTGGTTCCCTTCCACCCTCTTTCATCATTCTTTAGGTCTTTCTTGTTGCCATTGTTCTTCACCTTCTCTTTTCCACTCCTTTCTACTGTTTACTATTTACTTGGCTGTGTTTTACAATCTTATTCTTCCATTTTCCTAGTGTCAAACTCTTCCAACCAGGCTAGTCTGCCTCTTGAAAGAAATGCTCTTGCTCCAGTTTGCCAGAGTTATAACATCTTGTTGTGTCAGTCCATGATTCTCAAAGGTTGTGTGATGATAAAAGCCAAACCTTGATGTTTTTACCAGCTTGGATGACGCAGCTGGTTGATGACAATCATATACTGATAAGAATTACACATTCCCCTCAGCTGCTCTCAGGACACTGAACCTAGTAGGAGCTGAGTGACAGAAGGCTTTAGCCTAGAGGCACCTTTGATGTAGCTGAGACCAAACCCTTTATCAAGGTGCTGTGTGATGGTACTGGGAGTCTTCATTTAGCTGGGGTAAAAGTACCCAGTTTTCTGATCTGAATTATTCACTAGGGACTTATATCGCTTCCTGAGGACTTGGATCGGGGAGGGGTGTGATTCTGCTGATGATTTGCCAGCTGGCTTTATTCCTATGGAAACATGACATTAATTTTTAATATTTCTTTAATATTTTCTTTTAAAAGAAGCAGAATCTCAAAGTGGGTTGAACATACCTGTAGATGAGAATAAGGTCTACTAACTCAGTAGTTACACAATTATTTTTGAATGGCCAGAAATGGTATTTCTGATAATGTTATCCATTGTTCTCCTAGAAAATTCCTCTTCCAACAAGATACTGAAATGAGAGATACATGATTGATTATGAAGCTAGAAAAAACTGCATTTTAATGAAGTTGTTATCATACAGATTATGTTATGGATGAAGGAGGCATTACAGATACTTAACTATGTAATGTTCTGGGAATACATCTTTGTGTCAAAAAACCCAGATGAGAGGAATTTAGGGAATGTATAATATGGACTGAAAGCAGCATATTAAAAATCTCCAAACCTTCTTCCTTTTTACTCATATTTTTCTTTGTATTGCCAGATTTTATAAAGAAAAGAAACAGAAAAACCTGTAAGAACATACTGTTAAAGCAAGAATGTCTTGTAATTATAAATTAAACAACTTTTATTTGTAATTTTTTTCACAGGACTGTTTAATAGGAAGGTGGCTCCATGTAAAATTAGCTACAAAGGCTCTTTGGAAGATAAAGACACCTCATGGTTCTATGGCTAAAATTTGAAGATTAAGTCTGAATAAGGAAAAAAAAATGTTTAAGCAGCATCAATATTAACCTTCCAACACATCTCCTCTGAGGGACCACATCCATGTGTGACCCATGCCAGGGTAAGATATCCCCAGTGGGCTTGTGAATGACCCATGCTTGGGGAAGGACAGCCCAATGGACCAAAGGGACATGAGACTCTGGCTGATGGTAAAAGAAGCCTTTAGACACATAGCCTCACTGCCACCTAAGCTGGAGGCATAACATGCAGACAAAATTGCAGAAAGTTTTATAATTGGGGAGGAGATGAGTGTTTATATAAGCATTCACATAAATGTTTATGATCCTGGTTTACTTTCCACAGTTACTGAGTCAGTGAGTGGAGGTTTGCATTGGCTGTCAGTAAGTAAAATAAATTATCCAACTCTAGACTGCTTTGCCTACAGCTGATGATAGAAGACACCCATTTTAATTTGCAGCACATTCTGAAATTGTTACAGGTCTGATTCTGTGAGGTACCAGAGTTATTAGTTGCTTTTGAGAAGCTGAAAAATTTTTAAGTCTGTTATCATATCAAGTAGTCAATTTCTCCATTCAGGTCTCCATTTGTCTCCTTCTGATTGGCCAGGAAAACATCCTGTTAAAAAACTCCATCGGAGTTAAAATGTCTTGTGTGAAGGATTTCCACCTCCACAAGACACTAATTTTCCTCTATTCTATTCTATTCTATTCTATTCTATTCTATTCTATTCTATTCTATTC
>CM031878.1:29843284-29948210 GCA_018697195.1 Certhia americana | reverse complement strand
TCTATTCTATTCTATTCTATTCTATTCTATTCTATTCTATTCTATTCCATTCCATTCCATTCCATTCCATTCCATTCCATTCCATTCCATTCCATTCCATTCCATTTGTATTCCAAAGAGATGCAATAATAGACCCAAATCTCTGGTCAGCAGCACCAAAGACTCCTGTGATGAAGCATGGGTTAAAGACAAAAAAGAAGAGATTGGTCTTAACTGACACATGTCAAATTAAAAATGTCTTGTAAAGGGCCACAGTACTGAAGATCTCTTGTCTTTCTCCTGTCTTTAAACATGATTCTCACCAGCTTAGAAAAACTGAATCAAATTTCTCTTGTAGAAAAACGGAAAAGAAAAAAAAAAAAAAAAGGGAAGTGGAAGGGGAAGGGAGAGGGAAAGAGAAATGAAAAGAGAAAAAAGAGAGGAAGAGAGAATAAGAGAGAAACAGAGAAAGAGAGAAAGGGAGAAAGAGATAAATCAAGAGAAAGAAAAGTAAGAGAAAGAAAGAAAAGAAGGAGAGACAAATGAGGAAAAGAGAGAGCAAGAGAAAAAGAAAGAACTGATAATGAACTATGAAAGGAGGTATGTAAGCTGAAGCTGGTAAACAGCAGTGAAAGGTCTCTGATGATGACATCAGCAGACCAGTGAGCTGAGTGACTGATCAAGTGACACAAAGTATTCTAGAGCCTCACTGTGAAATTATATCATGAGTTGCTATGTGAATAAAGAGCATACTGTGTTTATCTCAAATCATAAGGATATCATCAGTTTAAGATAATAAAATTCTACTTTTATACAATTGTAAGTGAATAAAAGATAAAACTTCATACAATAAAGATATTCTGTAATGGAAAATAAAAACAATTATTTGAAAAAATTAAAAAGACAGCAAAATAGCCTTCTTCACTAGCAGCAAAACTTAAAATTTTATGACTGTTGCTTATGCATAAAGTATTTAAAAATATTTTTATAGGTAATTTTATGTAATGAAAATAATCTATCTTAAATTTTTAATAAAGACCTTGATATAAACAATTTATTTAAATTATTATTATTCTAACAGAAATTTATGAGAAAAAAATCCAAACAAACAGAAGGTTGTTAATATGTAAAAACAGATTGTAAAAAATAAAATCCAACCTCAAAGTATTTTGATTTTTAAGTCAAATATTGACAACAAAAATTAAAAAAAAAAAAAAACCCAAAATGTTGTTTTATATGTATACCTGTGTGTCCTTAAATGCAAGGACACAGGCAAAAAAATCCAACTTGTCAATAGATATTGGGATAGCAAGTGAAAAATCATTCCACATTTTTCCTGAAGTTTTGCTTTCTTTTAAGATGTTCTTATGTATGGTCAGTGCTGCTGAGTATAATGTCAGGTTGCTTTTTTCAGCTCTATTTCTTTTTGCTGCTAATTTAGAGTAATTTATCATCTATTGATTATTGATATTCTAATGAGACAGGATTTGTTGGCTGTGGAGGCTGCTATACTGTGGGAAAGTGGGACGGGACAGGACAAGATGGGATGGGATAGGAAGTTCAGGGAAAGGAAATTCAGGGAAGTTCAGGGAAGGAAAGTTAAGGAAAGGGAAGTTCAGGGAAGGGAAGGGAAGGGAATTATTTTATTGTTACAGTCCTCTTCTGATCGTTATCACAGTTAAAATATATTTCTAGGATCATATCACAGTCTAGGACCAATATCACAAATAATGTTTTGGTATCTTGACCAGTACTTAATATTTGGTCTCTTTGCATGTTGTCTTTTTAAAATTATTTTTAGCATGGGTATTGATTTTTTTTTTTTTTTAATTGCTAACAATGTTCCTATTCTAAGTGAGAACACATTATATGCAAAGAAGTCTGCAAGAGAGACTAAGCTCCTTATGGCTTTGAAAGTTTACAAGAGATTTACAATTTGAATTGGTACTTTGTTTTCTGGCATCTATAGCATGAAAGAATGTAAAAGAAATAATCTTCAAATATGATCATTAAATTTGTTCTGTTGGTAGTTCCTTTTTGTTTTATGAACAGAATAACAAAGACTAAGCACTTATACTCAGCTCTCAACACAGGTGATTTACTAGTCAATGCTTGGGATTGAAAAAGAGTGGGGTACTTGTGTCCCAGTTATCTTCTGGAGTAGAATTAAGAGTGGAAAAATAATACGCTATGCGTTGAGCTCCCTCCATACAGGAATAACCTTTCAAGCCATTTACAAACTTGCAAGTCCCAGTTCTACAAGTTGTACTGAAGGTAAGTTGCATAGATTAGTCATTCATTATTCAGTAAGGAGTTCTCAGTGGATGAAAGGAGCAGTGGGGATGTTATGTCTTACCCCATCATGAGAGCTTTTATGCACAGCAGATATCTGAAGCAGACAGCCATATCTGATAAGGTCCCCAGATTTTGCAGTTCACACAGCACCAACATGACTGAAACTTGCACGATCAAGGCAGTGACCCTCTATGGGTGACTTAATAGCAATCCATGGCATTCAGAAAATGTTTTGGATGATGACTCAGTCTGGTGGCTTTGAATCCTGAAAGGGCCTCAGGAAGTTATGGATTGTCCCTGGACACAACAGCAGTGACTGCCATGACTTCTACAGCCTTCTTGAAAGAGAAGCAGACAATAATGCAGCAAATATCATCAATTATTTGTCCACCTCCCCATATTCTTCTTTTCCCTATACATATCTCTAAAGGTCTTCTTTTCCATTACATAAGGATATTTTAATTCCACTTAGCTAAAGCACACAATCTCCTGTATGTGGTATCTGGAATGCAAATGCCTCTTTGTTTCTATTATAAGATGACCAAATGTGAAAATAAAAGCAAACACTCCCCTCACCTCCTGGCCCTTGTGGAAAGGGGAGGATGAAGATGAAGATTCTGAATATGTGCTAAAACCTGGTGTCTGATGATTTTTTTCTCTCTCTTTGCTCTCTTCATTACTGGCAGGTCTTAGATGAGGGGACTTATCTGGTCTCCTGTAGCTGCAGGGACAGGATTCCGGTGACAGCAAGTTTCGGGAAGTACAGAAAGAGGGTGACCTCTACTGGAGGAGTCACCACTGGCACAATCCTACTGCTCTGCTCCTGAATATAGTCAAATTAGGAAATTGTCTAGATAGGAACTTCAAAATACAAGAAAAGAAAGCAGCAGCAGCCATGAGAGGGAGTGATGAACAAGGTCAGCAAGCAAAGGTCCTGGGCTTGTGTGAAAAAAGGGAATACATAATCAGTAAACCAGGGCTTAAGCAGAGTCATCTCAAACATTTGCATGTAAGCGACTCATGACATCATTACCACGGAAACCCACAGAGCCTCTCTGTAAATCAGCATGATGAGATGCCTTTTGAAGTGCCTGTACATGGTTGAATCATTTGGAGTAAACATGAGGAGTTAGAGATATATGTGGAACTGCAGAGGTGTGACTGTTTGGATCACAAAAATGTGAAGGGATTACAAACCATACTGGAGTGCTATAATGTATGGATACAGGGTTTTTAGAAAGAACTTGCTAGAAACCCAAGGATGGACAATTTTCCTTTATGTGAGAGAGCAGCTTGAGTGCAAGGAGCCTTGTCTGGTTGTGGATGATGAGTAAATGAGAGCTTTTGGGTAAGAATAAAGGAGCTGAAGAGTATAGGGGACATTATAGTGGATGTCTGCCATAGACCACTTGGTCAGGAATTAAAATAGATGAGACCCTCTTCAGACAACTGAAAGCAGTCGCCCATTCACAGGCCCTGATCCTCTTTGAGGATTGTACCAGATCAGTATCTGTTATATGGACAGCACAGCAGACCAAAAGCCACCCAGGAGGAGTGGGTGCAAACCGGTGACAGCTTCCTGATCCAAGTGATTGAGAATATGAAGAGAAGGGTTATTCTTAAGGACTGCATAGTCACAAAAGAGGACAGGCTTGTTAACCCTTTCAAAATATAGAAACCCTTCTTCTATCTGTATCTCATAATTTTTTTTTACATTTATCTTTGCCTTCTGTAAAAGAATTAGCTACTTTCTCTTTAGATACAACCATATGTGTTCTGTCGAATGTGCAGAATTTTGGAAACAAACCAGCATCTTATGTGTGTGCCACAGAGTGCTTTTCCATCCTCATGACAAGTTCATCTGACAAGTAAAGACAAGACAGACTAAGGACAACTAAAACCAGATTGCATATTGTCTAAATATTTCAGGGTCTGCTTTATTTTGTCACTGTATTTAGCATGTCCCCTTTTATATACACTTATACAGAAACAGAGTACATATTTTTTGTGTTATGACATTTAAACAGAGAAAAAAAAATAAAGACGTAATTAATGTTGACACTGAAATGCGCACATGACAATTTTATCTCATAATTAATGTTTTTCTTGTTGCATCCTTTCACCAGCCTCTATGTGGTGCTACACATAAAAAATTAATTTCCATCTGAAGTCCTGTTAGGAAAACAAGTTTATGTATTGACCTATATTCCAATTCAGTTCTACATGAGATATAATTTATTTTGGGAATAGTAACCTAATAGTAATAATATTAATAGAAGTATTAATAATAATAGCAATAGTAATAATAGTAACCTAACAAAAAACCAAAAACAAGAACAAAAACAAACCAAAAAGCTGAAGGGTCCAACTCTTTACCATACCTAAATGAAAAACAGACAACATTTCTCCACCCTGATAGCATCTAATTATTGAGAGCAGTTTCCCAGGAAGCAAAAATACTGGATATTTAATAGTTCTTTCATTTAGTGGAGAAACAGGTCAACAGATAAACCCAGAGAAGTGTCCCTGAAAATAAATTATCTCCTTTGCAAAGGACATGGTCATCTTGGAAAATGCATTTGAGATAATGCAAAAGAAAGGGTTCAGTGTAAAAAAAAATAAATTACAATAAATAAAGGCTTTCATGGTCAAGGTGCAGGAATTCAACACAATACTGAAAACTGCCAAAGTTGTAAAACTCCCAGGTGTCATATAGTAATTCAGGAAAGGGATACCCCTTTGCTTTATTTCTCCTAGGGGCCTTCTCTTCTCTAGGCTCTACCTCTCTAGCTCTCATGCTGTCTTCATAGGAGAGGTGCTTCAGCCCTTTGATCATTTTCAGAGGCCTTCAACACAGGTGCTTCCTGTGCTGTGCCCCAGAGCTGATGCAGCCCTGCAGATGGGGTCTCAGCAGAGCAGAGCAGAGGGGCAGAATCCCCTCCCTGGCCCTGCTGCCCACGCTGCTCTGGGTGCAGCCCAGGACACGTTTGGCTCTCTGGGCTGGGCCATGTCCAGCCTCTCCTCCACCAGCACCCCCAAGTCCTTTTCCCCAGGGCTGCTCTGATCTGTTTGTCCCCAGCCTGTGTTGGTTCTGGGGATTGCCCTGATCCAGGACAGCACCATGTAATTGACTTGGTTTGGAACCTCATAAGATTCCCATGGGCCTGCTTCTGGAGCTTCTCAAGGTCCCCTTTACATGACAACCTGACTTTGAGGCTTTCCAACTGCACCACTCAGCTTGGTGTCTACTGCAAACTTGCTGCGGGTGCACTCAATCCCATTGTATATGTCACTGATGAAGATATTAAATAATAGAGATTTCAATACAAAGCTGTGAAGGACATCACTTGTCACTGATCCACATCTACACACTGAGCCATTGAGCTCTGTATGCAACCACCCAAACAATCTCTCATCCACCGAACAATCCACCTGTCAAATTTATCTCTCTGATTTAGACAGATGCACTGGAGAAGGAAGATGATCTGTCAATAAAGGAGATATATGAAAGTTGGTAGACTGTCCCTTTGGTCCAGATCCTTCATGCAATGCAGCCTTTTTTACCTCCTTTTTTGTTCAATGATCATTATGGTTTACCTGTATTCCAGGTTCTTAGCCTTACTCCTATCTGTTTCTGTCTTTTATTGTCTTGATGGCTCTACCTTGTCTTCAGAGAGAAACTGAAGATGGTTTTCTTTGCTGGTGGGGGCACATAGTCTTTTGAAATATGTAGCAAATAATTGGGCCTCTCTGTGAGGCTCTACAAGTCCTTGCTTGTGTGGTTTTATTCTACAGAATGTGAGCATGAAAAGCTTGCAACATGGTCTAAACTAGACAGATCATGGTGCACAATGAGTTTTGTCTGAGGCATTTCATATCTTTAATAAGTGTTTACATGGTGTTTGCATTTTCCAGTGAATTCAGTTCTCGCTTTCGTCCTCCTGGAAAAAAGCAGGACACCTCTGTTCCAGATTGGAGCATTTATTACCTGAATTTTGTAACTGCAAACCGTTCCTTCATCAGGGTCAAAATTATGATAAGCCCTTCTACCCTGCTCAACTGATACTGGAGCAGCAATTTTCATGGATAGATGCCTCTTAGCTGTTTTTTTCAACTTGCAGTTCCTGTATCTGAGCTTCTAGGTTGACCAGCTAGGTTGACCAGCTAGGTTGACCATCCCCCTTCTTTATGTCATCCCCCAGTCACACAGGAAGAGTCAGGGGGTTTACATACAGTACATGTCACCAGTCACTTCTCCCTTGAGTAGAGAAAGGCTGACATCTAATAGCTGAGTTCATGAAGAACGTGAACTCAAGGTACATGAAGAACACCTATCCTTGAACTGCTCAGACAATATTTGGATCAGTTTCTTTACAGTCAAGGTGCAAAGTCATTATAAGGGAGATTGTCCTCATATTCTTGGAGTTGTTTGGCCAATTTATCCATGGATTCTGAGTCCATCCAGCTCTTTATTAGCAGTCTATTGGCATATGACACCACCAAAGTTCTTATAAACTTTCGCTACGCTGCCCAGACTTCATCCAGGCATTTGGATACCTGGTGGGCATCGAGAGTATTACAGAGCACCTCCACCTCGAGTGATTCCCTCAGGTACTGGATACCTTCCACAATATTAATTCATTTACTTTAGGAATTTGCAGTATCTTTTTGGAGGAACCCCTGTCCTTCACACTTGACAAGTAGCTGAAAACTCATGTTTTTTTCCCAATATCTTTGTCAATGGCTTTATCCCTAGTTTTTTACCCATTAATTCTTGACTATTGACCCCAAAATCACAATTTTGGGGTAGTCAGCTCAGAGTTTGCTTGCCTAGTTCACAGCTGAAATATTTTCATGTGTCTCAAAGCTCACCTAAGAACAGGGATTGGGTGGTTCCTCACTTAATATTTTAGTTACTTCCTTCTGATCTTGTGACTTCTCTGCTGCAGAACCAACTGTCTCTTCTTGCTGTATCTCCTGCTCTCTCTTCAAAGAAACATCTTCATCCCTTACTAAATAAGCTGACCTCTCTTGTGTTGTTTCTTTTTAATTATAGGTGTAATTGATATAGTGGAGGGCTGGGTCTCTGGTTTAGCCAAAGTGTCTGTTGATATTTTTCAGACTCAGAGACCTTCATTCTTGAAGCTGCTGAACAGTATTGATCAGTGTCTGGTAGGTGCTGGTCAGGCCTCAGCGCAGTGCAGTTAAATGTGCTACTTTGAAACAGCCAGGGCGTCTCTCTTCAAACATATTATGTCAGGATTCTGCACATTTTCAGGACTGAAGATCCAAATACCTGTGGTGGGGAAACTTTCAGATATCTGCTCATATTCTCAGACACAGCTTCCCACCCATGCCCGCAACTGTCAAGGGGCGTAGGTCATATTCCTAAATATCATGCTAACGCTTAAAAATCCAAACCAATATTCCTCAGAAATGCAAATAAAATTATTTTGACTACCCAAGGATTGTCTGGATGCTGAGAATTTATTGTAATGAGGGAGAAAGCATCACAAAGTGTGGCAAAGGTGCGATTCTGTGTTTCCTCAAAAAAGTGAAACAAAACAAAAAAAAAAAAGCCAAAAACTCAAAACAAAGAGAAAGAATTATAATTATCTAGTTGCTAATTTATCCATCAGATGATCATTGAAATACAGTAATTACTTCAGTATAGATCCAAAATACCATGTAAACTCAAAACCAAAGTTTTAGCAATAAATCTCCCAGGAAAAGCATCACTATGCTCCACAGAGCACAGGAAACTGCAAAACACAATCCTTATTATATGCAAAAAAAAAAAAAAAAAGAAAGAAAGAGCACCACAAACCAGAAAAGCTAATATCAAGAACAGACAAATCAATATCATTACAAGCAATTGTTTACAGATATAAATTCACTCTCATTCACTTTAGTCAAATCTGTTATTATCTCAAACCAGCCATGCCCTGTAATGGCCACCAAAGTAAGTGCAGTTTAAACCTGGTCGACAGCTATGCACCACAGGGCTGCTCAACCACTCCTCCCCTCCCCAGCAGGATAAGGGGAATAATTGGAAGGGTAAAAGTGAGAAATTAAGTCACAGGTTGAGGCAACTACACTTAATTATGAATAAATTTTAAATGCACATGTAGAATTTTATGTCCCAGACCTATAATAAAAAAGATGAAGTATAACAGAGTAGATGGATAGATAAATGGAATGAACAGGACTTAATATGAAGATGAATTGCAATAGTCCACATACAGGATGACACATAAAACTTTCCTTAGGGACCAAAATATCAAAAATATTCACATGCCATGCAAATAAACAAAATAGGGTATGAAAATTAGTGTCATTGATACCAAGTAAAATACATCTGACAGATAACTGAAGGGTCTAGAATAACAGTTTAGAATGAAACATATTTGATCTTTAAAAAAATGTGTAATGAAAGTTAAAAACTACACAAAAGTCAGCTCTTGACACTGCAGTACTAAACCCGTGCTGAAAGCTGTGCAGTACAGAATATGTTACCTAGAATTATTTTAGCACTGTGAGTCTGTAGTCATCTAATATGCATTATATTGTTCATGGGGGTGTTACAATGTTTTATTGTTTACTGCCTATAAATTTTATTAAAGACTTGTAGCAAGAAGATGCCACAGAAATAAAAAGTACTATTTTAAAATGAGTTAGAATTTGTGTACCATGGAAGTTTACTCTGTAGAATTTTTATTATCTGTATGATTTCTTATTGCTGCAAAACCAGAACGTATTTTACAATTGACAAGCCGATCTACATCACAGTAATTAAATATATGTATTCTGTATTCAGTGTTACACTGAATTGCATTCGATTTCATACTGTAGTATTTTCTTTGATTCTCTGGCTTTAAATGAAGACAGCTCTAGCAGAAAAAAAAGAACCAACATGTTCTTTTATTGCAGATTTTTAATTGGACCGTTTAGAATAATATTTTATTATACTCAGGACTCTTCTTCTGAAATATAACGTTATTCAGTAACTGAAACACATTTTGCAGCTTGTTAGTTCTAAGAAAATGATTGCTCATTTCCAAAGTTCATTCTATATTTTATACTAAATAAAACTGCCATGCTCATTTGAGAAAAAGAATATAAAAATATTCTATCCTAGGAGGGATTTTATGATTTCACTGAGATATTAAACTGTAAAACAATTCTTTCCAAATAAAAGATAGACTGTGCCTTTACTTTACTTACTTTACATAAGTCACATAAGTAGAATAATGCAAGAGTAGTATTGGATAGCTTATAGTAGTCTTGGATAGTTTTTGTTCCTGAAATAGTCTGCATGTTGGTTCCTGACAAAGTGTCAGAGAGAAATTCTTGACTCAGGCCTCTCCTCAGCCCACCCAACCTCTGTGATCTGCCTGCTGTTCACACAGAAAAAAACCCTATGCTTTTGTAAGGGTTGCTTTTGCTGTTCTTGGTATTAACCCAAGCGCCTTACTGTTCAGATTAAGAGTTTGTAGCAGAATTAGTGCCTGACCATATTCAAATAAATATATTAGGAATGTATAGTCCACCACACTGGATTTCAACACTTACCCAAAACAAGCTCAGACTTCTTGTCTTTACTGTGTTTTGTACTGTCCAGAGCAAAAATTTTTGTTTAAGATTTTAGTCATGCTGTGTTGACATTTACATCTCAGTCAGACTAAGATATTGATAACTCTGGTTAATATTGGGATGGGAGACAATAATTTTCAGATTCAGATTTTGATTTGAGATACGGAATTAAGACACAGAAATTATCTATTAACAGAATCTACAAGATATCGAAATATTTTCCTTGCATATGAAAGTATAAGTACTTCTAAAATTTTGTTCTTCTCTAATCTTACAATTAAAGATTTTCCTGAAAGGAGGATGTAGATTCTGCAACAGAAAAAAAAAAATTATTTACATGAATCCTGTTATTAAATTTTTGAAGGGATTTTAATATGGTTTATGATTTATAAGGACTACCTTGTGCACTTTTGAAATACAATTATTATCAAAATGCATAGAACTAATGAATTCAAAACAAATTTGTCTAAAATAAGAATTCAAACTATTGCTAAAAAGTATGAGATTTTAAGTAAATAGCATCAATGAAAAATGCCACAGAAGAAAAAACAGCAATTAATCCATGCCTTTAATTTGTACAGGAAGCATTTGATAGTACAGTATGTAAATGTATTGTGTAGTAGTGTATGTTGAAGTCACTCTCTTTGAAATGATGCTACTATCATGCTATTCAGTTCCATGTTGTCTGCTAGGGAACCAAAAATGGAAGCCTTCCTTGGACTTGTTATAATTCTAAAATTAAAGGGGTCTCAGGCAAAGACGTGAGGGTAGGAATAACAGTTGTTACTAGTGAGTCTAACAAGGTAAATTAACAACAATAACTATAATGTTGACTGTAGACTAGAGAGAAAAAAAACTAACCCAGTTACAGTTCTCCTCTGGCACTCTCCTCCCTCAGTACCATCACAAGCTACCAGAGTGAGCAGCAGTCCTGGGGGACGAGATGTATCCGAGGCTTGGCGGTGGTAGCTGGAGCTGTAGAAATGTCCTGGCTAGGCAGGGGGTGCAGAACACAGCGTGGGGAGACCTTGAACAAAACTGAAGCAGCAGTGGGTGCAGGGCAGTGGGGCAGGAGCTCCCAGCAGGGCAGGGAGAGAACAGGTGGGGAAATCCTGGGGGACACACGAAGAGACATTGGTGGGTCACTCTGAGCTGAGCTCCAGGTGAGGGATGGTGAGAGCTCCCTGCTGTCCCGAGACACACAGACCTGGCAGTTTCCTCTGAGAGCAAAAAAACTGCCCAGAGCAAAGTGAAGTCGGTACCACCCTGTCTCTCACTTAGCTGCTTCTTTTGTTCTTTTCCCAAGTACCCATGAGTGCCCACAAGCACCCAGCAATCAGCTTCTTAGCAACTTCTGGGAAAAAATTCTACAAGAAAGCAACCCAACTCCCAACACATGTGAAATACATCACCAGTAAGAAAATAATACACTTTTGATTATACATCACGATAGAGCTGGAACTGTTTCCTAGAGTTAAAATGTTTATCAATAGATTAAAATTGTGCAGGTGTACCACCAAATTGCTCCAACATAAAGGGTATAAAAAAATCCCAAATTTAATACTTAATATAGATTTGTTGTGATTGTTTAAGATGAACCAGAACACGAAATGTACAAATGCTTAATATAACAACAAATTTGTTTTATAGTGTTTAATAAAAAAACTCTAAAAAAAGCTGTTATTGTCCATTTCTTGACAAAGGAATTTCCTGGAATTTCACATAAGTATACATTTACAGAGTTTAAACATATTGCATATGCATATGCTTCACTTACAGTGAGTTAGCATTTAAAGGGTGGCAAATTCTAACCTGACTTTCCTCATCACAAAGAATGTACTATAATTCCAAAAAGAAAAACTTTGTTTTCAATAAAATTCTACTTCTAAAGCAACCACTAGCAGATAGTGGAGAAAGAAATGAAAGGTATGCAAATTTTTTTTTTAAGTAAAAGATTTAAAATTTGCATGATGTTACTTTTATGATTTTTTCATACTTATCTATTCCATCCCACAACTTTCTGGCACCTACCAAAATTTCTTTCAAATATATGCTTTCCTTATAAACTTATATATATTCTTTATAATTACTTATTTTCCTTATATATAAATATGTACTTCCATATATATGCTTATTCCTTTTATACAGGGATATTTTTGCTTTAGTTTCAGTGTGCCCTGAATTCACAATTTCTGTTTGGGGGACTTTTAAAAGATAAAACATTTTAGGAAAAAATAAAGATGAGACAAAAACATTACCCAATGCAAAGAAAAGTATACTGGCATTCTTAAAAAAATTCTCTGCAAACTTCATTACTGAATATGACATCTAAAATCCTTCTCCAAAATAAATACATAAAATCTCTATATCTACTTCTATATGAATTTTTCTGTTTCTATGCTCCTCTTCTCCTCAAAAAGAATTGCTCAGAATAGAATAAAAATTGTTATTGTAACATCAGTCCTGAAATGGCACAGGGCATCTGTAATGCAAGAGTACACCTCCCAAAGAGAATAACCCAGGCAACAATCAGTCAGTCAATTCATAACTAATTTGCTCAAGCAATTCATTTTCATTAGTTACTATCCTTGATTGTAGATGATCTATTTTCAATCAAAATAGAATGAAGTGGTGGGAGGATGTTAAAACTTCAGCAGCAAGATGAGAAGCAAGAAGGAATAGGAGAGGAAGTGGACTCCAGACACCTAATATCCATAGGTCATTCTTTAACACACTCCAGAAAACTAACAGGAAAGCTAAGGCCCTTAAGAAATGAGGCACTGTCACAGTGCTGTACAGATCAGCAGAACATAATTCATGTGGGGAAAAAAAATCCTCACTTCAATTTAAAAGACAGTACAACATGACCTACAACATTTAGGGATTCACAGAGGAGCTAAATGATAGACTCTTAAGTTAAAGGTGTCGTCCCAGATGTGTCATCTGGGCCTGAAGGTACACAGCCCAAAACCTTACACATGACTAGAGAGATGCTGCAATGCTCGGGTGACAGAGGGCATCCCAGTGTACAAAACCCTGATTATACCACCCAAACTGACATGGTGGCAGGAAACTCTACAGTCAGAGGCCCCTTCATTTTTAACATAAGTCAGCACCACTTGCAGCACCCTGCAAGACTTGTAGGGCTGTCACACCTTCAACCCTGGGACTCATTGTGACTCTGAAAAGCAGAGTACTGAATTGCATAAAACATTGTGCCCCTCATTATGACTGTAACAGCAGCATAAAGGATTTGCAACCTCCAATAAAACCTCTGTCGAAGCCTATCTATTTTACACAGACCTGGATCTGCCAAAGTGACTTAACATTGCCTACCATATCAGCCCCACATGAGTATAAAGCTGTAGTGGACACTGCTGTACAGTGTACTGTAACAGGATAAGGTTACAATAGGGAAGAATCCATTTGTATTTCTAGAGTGATGGAGGATCCCAACAATGGTCTGTGTTGGAGACTGAGGTATGCCTAACTAGGAGTTAGTGGTAAAAGCATACTATTGCGACTGGTCTGGAGGCTCCATATATCAGTGACAGAGACTACCTCAGAAGAGTTACTTAAGGAAAACAAGGTGTGCTTTGGGACAGTATAGTTGCCTTTAGAACTGTTTAAGTTGCTTGGTCTCTCAGAGTATCCTTCTATTGTGGGCTTGATATAGTCCAAAAAACAACAGATGCTAATTGCTACCCTGACTCTGCACAGGTGATATCACGTCAGCTAAGACTCCTTGATTATCATCCATAAACTATTCTGGTAACTGGAGAGACATCTTTTTTTTTAATCCCATGTGGCCACTGCAAAAATCCAGCTGGAGTATACTTACAATGAAGTATTGTAACCACTGAGTCACACCACCATGGAGGGCTGCTGTACCAAACTAGACACGCTAGAGCTCAGGTATGAAGCTGAGCCAAAGGCTGCCAGATACTGTGCAACTATTGATATAGATTACTCTATCCCTTTGGCAGTAGAGTGCAGGTGACAGCTGGATTCCATGTGGAGGACTGTCCTGGAGTACACCTAAATTGAATGGCTCTCAGGTGGAAACACATTCCTACTGTTTGTCATGGATTGACAGAGGCTATGGTGGAACAAGGTGAAGCTCCTGAGCACTCATAGTCTGTTCATGACATCTGTGTGGGAGACAGCACAGCAGAAGTGTGTGAAAAGGTGAGAAAAGTAATCTAGATTCTCAGGAAAGCTGGTTTTGCTATAAAGCAAAGTAAGGTCAAAGAACATGCATGAGAGATTCAATTTTTAGGAATAAAATAGCAAGATGGACATTATGATAACCCAAAGGATGTGATCAATAAAATCCTGGTTAGTCACCACTAACTAACAAAAAAGAAATACAAGTTTTCTTAGGCATTGTGGGCTTTTGAAGAATGCATATTCTGGGCTATAGTCTTATTTTTCTAATTATTCTGTGAGCCCTTTACATTGAATGGCCTGGAAGGAGATTTTGAGTGGGGCTTTGAGAAGTAGTAAGACTTCGAGCAAATTAAATGTTAGATAGCTTGTGCTCTAGCACTTGGGCCAGTCCAGATATGACAAGATATGAAAAATATTCATTATAATGTCCTCACCTGGATCTTCTGGCAAAAAGTACCTGAAGAGACAAAGATTAATGCCTATGGTTTTGGAGTCCAGAATATAATGGATGTGGAACCCATTGCACTCCAAAAGAAAACGGAGCTATTAAAGCAGCAAATAGTTCCCACATTAGCTGCTGGAACTTCTGCAGAAGTAGTTGATAGAGAAGCACAGCTTGTTTTGTTATCTTGTTATTATGTTGTCTGTGCTGGGCTGGATGTAAAAAGGAGGGTCCATTCCACACATCCTGCATGTGATGCTGTGTGGAGTAAGTGGATTGCACTGACAATGCAACAGGCTCAAAAGAGAACATCTGACTGCACAGAAACCCTGGAAGTGATCATGGACTTTCTAGAGGACTGAAACTTTGGAGAATTGGTAGAGAAGGTAAATTGTACTGAGGAGGCCATACTGTGTATTAAATTACTGTTGCAGTGTGTTTTTCTTTTAATATTTAATAATTTAATTGTCAGTGGTCCATCCCCATATTCCCCCTTGTTTTCCCCAAATTGGTGAATCCTTAATTTGGTATCCTCCCCTGAACTGCCCTTCACTGTATTCTCCACCCTTTCTTCCAGTACCTTCCCGGTCAGTTCCCTAAACCTTGATACCCCATTGATTTATTTGAATTGTTCCCCTCCCATGTGTTCCCCCATTGGTTACAATATTGTCGATCCCACCTGTTACACCTCCCCTCTCCCTATGCAATTGGTTGTCCATTTGTATCTGCCCCTAAGACCTCCCCTGTTTAAAATCCCTTGCACACCCTGTTAGAGGTCCTTCTGTCACTGTCCCCTTCTGGAATAGATCTGGGAATTCACACAGGAGGTTCCTCTCTTGTTCTTGCCCCGTTCCTCGGTGCTGCACCAGCCCTACAGTAGAGCCTGTGTCCTCTACATCTGCACCCTGGATCGTGTGGCTTTCTGGGGGCAGCCCTCCATGGCCACTGTGTGGAGAGCTGGCCAGGGCAGAGAGTAAAAACTGACATAGGGCATCAAATTACCAGAAACGAAAAAGCAGTATGTTCAAAGATGGATCCTGTTGTATTGTGAGAAAACATCAAAAGTGGAAAGTTGCTTTGTGGGGTTTGCCAAGATGTTGAAGAAAGTTCAGGAGGAGAAGTTGAACCTAGTCAGTGTGCAGAGGTGAAAGCTATCCAACTGGCTCTAGGCACTGCTGAAAGAGAAAGATAGATAGACTACAATTTATCTCTGTGCTGGTTCATGGATTGCAGCAAATTCTCTGATGAAGGTTTTATTTACCCCTCTTTGTATTATATATTCTTTCTCTTTTCTCTACAATTTTAAAGCTTATTTTTTACTTATTTTTAATTATTAAAGTGCTGTTATCTCAATCCATGAATTTGTTTTCTTTTACTTTTACTCTTCCAGATCTTCCTCCATCCCAACATGGGAGCCAGAGGTGGGGATAAGCACAGGACTCTTTGATGTTTAGTTGTGAGAGAGGGTTAAACCACAACAGAGACTAACAAGCCTCATACATTCTCAAAGCATGTGTGAAGCAAAACATGTGAGCCTGATGAGAGAGCTGAAGAGGCAGTAACTCTTGCCTGCCACTGACAACAGTGGTAGCAAATGCTTGTGACTGCACTGGCTTTTCAGTATCTCCCAAGAAACCATTTCTAAATTCACTTTCTTTGAATTTTTTGTTTCACTTCAATTTGTGTATCACATCATTGCAATATAAACAACAAATAGTTCCCCTGACTGTAGCTGTGGTCAGATGCCTGATGCTCTGTGTACGAATAACAGTTCCAGAGTTAAAATCATGTTCAGTGCTGAAAATAAAAAATAGTATCATCTCAGGACCTGATTTCAGATAATAAAGGCTGTAAATTAAATGTGTCTTTTTGTCTGAGTATTTTTTTCTAAATCTCTGTACAGTTTTAATAAAACTAGGGTTACTTTGTATCATATGGAATGGATTATGAATGTTCTTCAGGACTTAGGGTACTTTCCCAGTAGATATTGTTTTCTAGAGTAAGAAAAATTATTATTGCAATTGTTATCATTATACTGCTCTTTATCTGAAACATAGCACTTCAAGAACAATCTACTTCAGCTAAGCTGGACATAAAGTAATTTGAAGACTTTAAGTAATAGTAATCTAAGTATTTTTTATCTTATGCAATTGAAAGCTAGCATTACATTGTCTTCCTTAGATACCTACAGAGAATATGAGAAAATATTGCTGTGTTTCCATGTTCATTGTCACAGCAGTAAAACCTGTTTAAACATTCTATGTTTAAACATTCTAAAACGGTATTTCTGTTGTGGAGACTCATTCCTGCTCTGTCATTTGTGCTGAGATGATTATTTGTGGGACTGAAGTCTGCAGCATATGATGAAATTGACCTCACTAAAAAAGAAAAAAAAAAAAAACAACAAAACCTGAAACCATACAGATCACTTAATTTTTGTCCCTTCCAATTCCCTGATGAATGCACGAAGCAGCAGTGCAAAGAATTATCACAGAATCACAGGATATGCTGAGTTGGAATGGACCCAAAAAGTTCATCGAGTGTAGGTCTTAGCCCCTCACAGGACAGCCCCAAGAATTACACCATGTACCTGAGCACTGTCCAAACACTTCTTCAGCTCTGCAGGCTGGTGCTGTGACCACTGCCCTGGGAAGCTGTTCCAGTGCCCAAACACCCTCTGGGTGAAGAACCTTTTCCTGATGTCCGACCTAAACCTCTGCTCACACAGCTTCAGGCCATTCCCCCTGGTGCTGTCACTGGTCACAGAGAAGAGATCAGTGCCTGCCCCCTCCTCTTCCCCTCATGAGTAAGCTGCAGAGTGTGATGAAGTCTGTCCTCAGTGTCCTTCAGGCTGAACAGACCAAGTGACCTCAGCCACTCCTCACATGGGTTCCCCTCCAGGCCCTTCACCACCCTCACTGCCCTCCTTTGGACACTCTCTAATAGTTTCATGTCTTTCTTCTGTTGCAGTCACCAAAGCTGCACACAGTATTCATGGTGGGCCAACCCAGTGCAGAGCAGAGAAAAAAATTCTGGATGACCAGCAATTATAACTGTATTGCAACAGTTAGACTTTATTTACAGATAAAAACTAAGGCAAAATTTAAAGATCTACTGATGACTAAAACCTGAATTCCACCTAAAGTTTTTTGCTTTGTGTCTGTTATTTGCTGCCTGTCACACTTTAGAGGAAATAAATTGGAAATACTGTATACAGGAAGGTTTGTCCTCTGGTTCCTTCAGGTGCTGTGCTTCTGCACAGAGTAACTTTTCCCCACACTGTATTTCTTAGTTGCGGGTATGTCACTTGTATGGTGTTTTATTTTTATTTTTGTTAATATTATTAGTAGGAATTTTTTTCCCCCTGGTCAGTATTCAAGCAGAAATTTTACATCTAATCTTTCCCTAGTATTTCTTTCCTAGTTTGCACTATCATAAGTCTCAGAAAGATGGTAGTAAAAGCTACTTAATTGCTGAGGGTTTCAATATTTTTCATCTCCAGCTTGTACAAGAAAAGACTGAAACCATGGTTAGGTATCTTCTCTTCAGAGTCAGTACTTTCTGTGCTTTGTAGCGACTGCACACAGATGTGAGATATTAAAGAACTTTCATGACCCATTTTTGCTGGTGACCAATTCCTTCCAGCTGGCTTGGGGAGGGCTTCTGGGAGGCTCTATTTTTTCTGTGTTCACTTTCCTCGCTCCCTATAGACTCCTGTTTCCTCTTAGATGTGAATCTTTGTTATCTCTATTTTTTTATTGGAGTTTCTGCTTCTTTTCTCAAGGTCACAGTATTCTTCTTTTGGCTGTGTGTTACTGTGTTGCATACACTTTCTGCCTCCCTAATAAGATTTAGACCTTACACAAGATAATTTTAGCTGAATTCATTTCATCTTGTACTGAAAAATAATAGTAGAAAAAAAAACCCCTGAGCACACTAAAAAGTAAAGGAGGTAGGAAAAGCTGTTTAAAGCATAGTTAAAGCTTAGAATTGAAGTTGTCTATACTTTTTCTGCAAACTTGGCACAACAACATAGGCCCTTTTGGGCTTCGGTCACACTCCTCCCAAATGGATAAGCATTTCCTCAGAACTGCTACTGTCTCCAGGTGAGAATACTCCTTCTTTTCTTGCACATCTCACCCTTACACTCTCTTTAGACATGTATCTCTAACAGTTTTCCCAACATATATTCTTTGCACTTCTTCATTTTGCTTATTTATTTCCGTCCTCTGGATTATCCAACTGTGCAAAAGTGTACAGTTACTCTGGAGTTAACTGTTGAATTAGTATTTGAACACTTCTATTATATGTGTGAAAGTGGAAAGGGAGTAGCATAAATGGGAAATTAACACCAGATTTGGTGCTTTCACACAGTTTCACCAAGGCCTTTATTTTAGATTTATTTCAATATCACGTTTTGTTGAAATGTATGCATTTGGAAATGGAGGAAGCATAGTTCAGCATATTTGCTTTGCAGTGGGCTGCACTTTTATATGCTCTAGGGAAGGTTTTAGCCTTGATGCACAGAACAGCTCTTGTCTCACATCCAGAACACAAACACAATGACAAAATAGAGTTTTATGGGGATGTATACCAAAGAGTTTAGCACAGTGTGGGTGAACAAGATTCCATTTACTCACACTGGAATATAGATTATCAGGGAAGAAAAATACTGGCTCCCAAGAGAGATGTTAGAAGATGAGAGACTATCTGGCTTTTTCACACTGCAATGGTTTTCCTGGTTTATTGATCTCTTCTCTAGCCTAGATAAAACATTTATCAAAGATTTGAAAATCCATAAATATAATTCAAAGGCATGGAAAAAAAAAAAAAAAAGGAAAATCATGTAGAAAATGGACTATGCAACATTCTGCTTCAAATTTCCATTGAAATTCTGCTTGTAGTGAATACAGGAATGCAATTTTTTAAAAAAGTCCAACAATGCTTTTATTTTCATAAACATGACAGATAAGAGGTATACAGGGACTGATCATGACTTCTGTGTTGATTTGTTTTCTCTGCTGCCCAACCCTGAAGAGCTAAAAGTCAGACACAGAATAGTAGCACGAACATTTGACATGTGGCATGTTAGTGAAAAGGCTGCCCATTGGATTAGGAAATTGGTGATGCATATTGCAGCCCTTGAGAATGAGAGCACGGCTGAACCTGGCTTATACCTTTTGATGTTGCATGGTTCTAGAACCATAGAATAAGGTCAGAAAACACTTCTTAAATCATTGACTCCAGCCATTAATCCAGCAATGTTTACCAGTAACAGTGCCCCCAGGTGCCACCTGCCACCACAGTGCCACCCCAGGTGCTACCAGTGCCTGCCACCAGGCAACGTCAGCTGCAGAAGGTTGTTCAGGGTCATGCCCAGCTGAACATCAACTAGTTCCAATGATGAAGTCTCCATGCCTTCTTTCTCTAAGCTGCCTTTGCCAGTATCAGACCAATGTCATAATATAAATTTTTAGTCTTTTATAACGGTGTTGTGGTTTAGGAATGGTATTCCTTCATGTAGTGAAGCACTCCAGTGTGCTGCTCCATCCCACTGTGGTGGGATGGAGAGGACAATTGTGGGCAAAAAAGGTAAAGGTCATGGTTTGAGACAAGAAAAAAGTGAAATAAGGAAACAAAGAGTAACAGCAAAAATGATAACAGGGTGTACAAGGGAGGTGAACAATTCAGACATGATTTCTCACCACATGGAGTCTTACAATGCCCAACCACCCACCAAGCTATGCAACACCAAAGGGAGCCCTTGCCCCATCCCTGGAAAGTGGCATGAGGTGGTATAGAATAAGCTCTGGGTCCTAGCCATGGCCACTATTGGCTACTGGAAAAATTATCTCTGTCCTGGTTGGAATCAGGAAAAGGGTCTGGGAAAGATTTTGTCACTTGAGTCCTGAGCATGACTGGGTTTCAGTACTAACAATTTAAAATCAAATATAATGCAGCAGTTGGTGTAATGTTTAAGGCACGGTATTATGTGTATATGTCAAAAATGTTGTAATTATTTCCTTTAATTATTTCCCTTATTAGTTGTTGCTTATTTAGCAAACACATCTAATATTCTCACAGCATAGGATAGAATATAATGTCATCTACCAAGAAAATATTTTTATTCCCTTTGTCCTTCACTTACTTCTGCATATGTTACAATTATATTTTGTCTGTGCAGGAGGGATTTATGAGTTCAGTAAGCTGCCATGAAATGCCCCCTATTGACTTGAAAATTTAAGACAGAATCGTTG
Organism: Certhia americana; assembly: GCA_018697195.1. Classification (NCBI taxonomy): domain Eukaryota; kingdom Metazoa; phylum Chordata; class Aves; order Passeriformes; family Certhiidae; genus Certhia; species Certhia americana. The sequence continues at coordinate 29,927,474 of CM031878.1, read as the reverse complement.
TTAATTTTTGGAATATTCATTCATGGTTCACTTTTGCCAGAGTAAATGCATTTAACCTGCTGCTGTACAGTAAGTTCATTTTTGTTTAAGTCATATTTTGGTGTATTATCTCCTAAAATGCTACATATCCAGCAGTATGTTATTTTTAATAGAAAGCTACCAGAAAATATATGCATAAACCAACATTCAACTCTTTGATCCTCTTGGGAGACTATGGATGACTGTGTTTTATTTCCATACACATATTCTGAGCTTCTACACCTAGACTGCTTGTCAAAATCTGGGGGAAAAGGGAGATAATTTATAACTGTTCAGAGTTTATACACCATATACAATCTTCCTCGGGTGGCAAGATGTCAACTATCACACCTTAATAAAAACAGCCTGCTGTACCCAGCTGCCTAGGATGCCCTTAGCAGAGCTAATGCATTTCTTATTCATTTTATTATGCTCACTGAAGCTAAATGCTGTGTATGAAGTTTTCACAGGAAGAGTATATGGTTGCATATGAGTTTCTGGTTCAGAAACTGCAGCAGCTAGGCACCTCTCACCGAAGACAATAGCATAAATGAAGCAGAACCATCAGTGATCAGTACTTGCCTAATCTACCCCAGTTCACACAGTTCTAAGTAATTTGCTAAAGTAACTGAAGCTAGACTGATGAACATGAGACGCTGATCCAGCCTGAAGTCTCTGTTTTGGTAGCACTGGGATGGCACTTTGTGATGCTGTTCTGGGATGGCACTTTGTGATGCTGTTATAGGAATAGCACTATCTCAGGATATATTTGTTGTGTCTCATTACCTCTTTGTTTACTGTTTGAAATTGCTCTTCAGATGAGAAGAGGAACAGAAGCTGGGATAAAAAAATGTTTGCTTAAATTTCTTTTGCTTGGAACAGTTTACTTCTTGCTTAGCAGTCATTTAAAAAAAGAAAAAATCACACAGCACTACAACAAAAATCTAGAACGTATGCAAGTTAATATCCTGCTGTTTTGTCAACTGCTTGTAAGTAAGGCTCTGTATCACGTATTAGAGTGAGATCACCTGCAATGGTGTGCAACAGTTATCTTTGAAAAATCACTTTCTAACAATAATGAGCTTACAGTTCCTTTCTATAGAAACAAAGCAATGAAATGTCCTGTCATAAGAAAAATTCCTGTTAGTGTGTATTTCCCACTGGAAAACATGCTGGGCCTGGGTCAGGTGTAAAAAGTTAGTAAAAATACTGAGTGACAGACTCTCTGATGTCTTCTATGGATCTAAGACAAGATTTTCCCTAAAAGAGTCAGAACTCACCTATCCTCATTTGTCAAATCCTTTGCCACTGCCATACTACCTCTTTTAGTATTATCCTCCAGTTAGATTACAACCCCCAGATCCCACACTTCAGGCTCATATCTGTGGCAGGAGGAGTTTAGAAGGATCTCTGTCCCTACGGCTGTGCTTTTGGAATCCATCATATTTCTAGTCTATCAACTCTGTGCTTTGAGGGTTGAACAAGGTGGGTATACAGTCATTCTTCATACACACTAGTTGAAGGAGTGCTTGTCTGATTGGATTATTGTCTGTGTTCCTTTCAGACCCGCTGCTGAGGAATATGTTTGGTGAGGTGCACTCCGCTGCACTCAGCACTCCGCTGAGCAAGAGGCAAGAGGCCATGACCTGCAGATCATTTGCATAACAAAGGGGACCTTTGTTGCATAGCCTGGGGACCTGGGGCTGGCCAGGGACATGCAGAGACAGCAGGAGCCGATGACCCCAAAATTTTCAGTGCTTGGATTGCTTAATATCTTCATGGGTAATTTGGATGAGGGGATTGTGTCCACCAGCAGCAAATTTGCAGAACTAACCAAGCTGGGAGAGAGTGTTGATCTGCTGCAAGGTAGAAGGTTTTTGCAGTGGGAAAGGTTGGATAGATGTGAGGCTTAATGAAGCCAAGTGCCAAGTCCTGCACTTTGACCTCAACAACCCCATTCAGCATTACAGGCTAGGGCAGATTTGTGGGACAGTGGCTGGGCAGAAGTGATTGACAGCAGCCAAACATGAGCCAGCTGTGCTCAGGCCAATGGCATCCTGGCTTGTACCAGCAATAGTGTGGCCAGCAGGACCAGGGAAGGGATTGACCCCTGTACTGGGCACTGGTGAGGCCACACCTTGAGTGCTGTGTCCAGTTCTGGCCCCTCAGATTGGGAAGGATGTTGAGATGCTGGAGCGTGTCCAGAGGAGGCAATGAGGCTGGTGTGGGGCTGGGAACACAAACTTTGTGAGGAATGGCTGAGGGAGCTGGGAGTGTTTAACCTGGAGAAAAGGAGACTAAGGGTGACCTTATCACTCTCTACAACTCCCTGAAGGGTGGCTGTAGTCAGGTGAGGGTCAGTCTCTTCTTCCAGGCAACCACTGACTGAATGAGAGAACACAGTCTTAAGCTGCACCAGTGAATGTTTAGTTTGGAGAGTTTAGGAGATAATTCTTCTCTGAAAGTGGGATTGGGCACTGGAATGGTCTGTCCAGGGAAGTGATGGATTAATTGTCCCTGGAGATATATAAAAAAAGGCTGGATGTGGCACTCAGTGCCATAGTTGATGAAGAGGTGTTAGGTCATAGGTTGGACTAGATAATCTCTATCAGTAGATAGATATTATCTACTGATCAGTAGATATCCTTGAAAAGTATCAAGGATACTTTTCAAACCTAGTAATTCTGTGATTCTGTGACTGTGAGGGCATAAAACCCCTGGGGTTCCTTTGTTCAGGGTGCCTCTGGGGAGGCACCAGCTGGAGCTGTTATTTTATTATTTAGTTGTTGCATCATAGTTACATTACTTTAAGGATCTGGGTACTTGAGATGCTACTATGGGAAACCTGGGGTTCAGCCGGTGTGGATACTTGGTCTGATTGTGTGAGGTGTGAGGTGTAGTGGTAAAGAGGTGTAGTCCCAGCTCAGGTGGTGTGAGATAGACTGCCAGAGCAGTTCCTGGATGACTGGGCAGGGAATTTCGTTAAAGCCACTACCTTGGGTAGTTTCCCTGAAGTCATGCATACCAGGGCAGTGGTGAGGAGCCTGAGGTGGTGTGAATAGAACATAGACCTGGGAGCCAGGGAAGGGCAGGAACTGTCCCCTTTCCTTGGCACCTACCAGACCACAACAAGATACATTTTCAGTATCTAATTTTGGGGCCCCAGTGGAAGAAACACATATATCTGAGATGGCAGTACTTCAGAGGAAACATCCACAAGGCAGTAGGATGGAATTTCTCATTCTGCAGGGTGAGGCTGTGGGGCTAGGGCTGAGGTTGGTTTAGCTGGAAGAACAATTTTCAGCAGAAGGTGTGGAAAGTAACTTTTCTAATGGTGTTTAGCATTTAATTTGAAGAACTCTTTTTCCTTTCTAACAGAAGTGTAAAGTTCCAACAGTAGTGCTTTGCAGGTACATTTAAGAAAATCTTGTGGGGTTACTTAAAATTCTAAACCAAAGGTTTTAGGAAATATCTCTGTAGGTATTTTGTTAAACTATGGGATTGGCAATACCGAAATAACTGTTTTTAAAAAATTATACAATTTCTGAAAAGAATTAAACCCAATAAATTTTCATGCTTCCTATGGAAAATCGATAGTTTCCATGGTTTTGAAGGAGAGGGTTTTTTTTTGGTTGGTTGTTGTTGTTGTGGTTGTCTTGTTTGTTTATTTGTTATTTTCTCCATTGTTAAAACATTTTATCCTCATTTTATCCAGTTTGTCTTAATGTGTTTTTATGAGGTACAAAATAATTTTCAATTGCATGCTGAAAAAATCAGACCTATAGAATTTTAAATGTTACTTTTCAGTCTTGAGGAAGACTTGGATTTTGACAAAATTTAGGTGAACTTATTAAGAATAGGTTATAGTTTTGGTGAATTCAAATGATATTCTTTAAATTCTGACCTTGCTAGGCATTGCATCTTCATGAAATGTTGAGCTACAATTGTCTGACCAGCTCTGCTCTGTGTCCTCCTCAAGCTCTTACTTTGCATTACACCCAACCATACAAATCAGAAAATTGCAAAATGTTAGACTTTGATACTGGGAAAAAAACAAGCAAATTACTGTCTATCCTTCATTTTTTAACTACGATAGTACTTACTGCATTTATTTCAGTCATGAGTTAGCTGCAGAACCGATGTTAAACTGTGATCTGAGTCAGCTCTGATCTTTGTTGCAGTGTGATTGTTCTGATCCTAACCTAAACCAATTCATTTTGATGTCAAGTCTAATCTTACCAAGCTCCTGCTAGAGAAATCAATTCAACTATGTTTTTCATAGAATCTGTTGTCCTTAGTTTAATTCTAATATTGGTGGTATATAAGTTATTATTTGTCTTACCTAAGTATGGTGAACTGTGCCACTTTTTCTGTTTTTTATTTTTTTTTTTTTTTCAACATTAGAATATTCTAAAGATGAAGAAAACACATGACCTACTAATATACCATGCAGGAAGTTAAATATGTCTTGTCTGAAAATGGTTTGTTGTTGCACAGAAACACTGAGAAACCACATAAATTGAAACTTTATCCGAAAACTGGAACTTGAAGATAGGCCACTTGAAACAAAAATGGGAGGACTGGAAGCACACAAGCCTCAATCACCTGAAAGGACAATGATGAAACAATTGTATACTTTTCTGTACTTACTGTCATCCTGCTTCATGTTTTTAGAGACGCTATGCAACAGATTTTACTTTTCATAGTATTTACCAAACCTCAGTAACTGAAAGAATATATATGTATTCATTTTTGAAATCTGTCTTGTATTGTCACAGTCAAAATATTCAGTGTATTAAAATTAGTTTCCCTAAAGTGTGTTTTTTCCAAAATGTGTCAAAAATGTGTCTTTCCAAATACAAAAAAACCCCCCTGAAATTAGTTAGATACATTACTCTGGGAAAGTCTTTGCACAGAAACATCTCTGACTTTCCCAGACACCTTCAATATGTATTTGTGGATGGGGAGTGAACATGTGTTTTACTGTGGGGTACTTTCTTTTATCAGATTGGGATTGCTTTGTTTCTTGCCCTCCAGATAAAAGAAAATGATTTTTTTTTTCACGTTGTCATCATGTTGTCATTTTTTTTGTCATGTTGTCACCCATGAAATTCTACTGCTGCTTTGAGTCCAACTAGCTTAGAGTCCAACTTTATCTGTCCTGATAAGAAGGCAAGAAAAATTCAAAATCCTTGTGGCTACCCATTAGAACAATTCTGAGCATCTTTGAAAGAAGGTATTCTTCTTTCTTTTCTTCAGTCACCTGCTCTGGAATTACTGGGGGAAAGCACAGTATATTCTGTCATCGACTACTTGAAGAAAAGGCCCTAAAAGAACAGAACCCAACATAACTAAGGAAAAATAGATTATTTAAATGATGGAAGAAGCACCATGCCAAATGCAGACAGAAAGATGTGGGTGCTAGCAATATGTGTAATGCAAGAAAGAGTATGTGCAGTAAAATAAATATTGTTTCAGAGCCTGTGATATTAGCCTGTATCCAGCTTAAGGCCAAGGAAAGTCTGGCTCCTGTGTGGTCAACTGATAGATTAATTTTATTTTTCTCTTTCTAACCGTAAAAGTAGTAAACATGTTTTATTATTATGTATTTTGTTCTCTTTACTATTTGCACTGAAAAAAGCCAGAGTTCCAAGCTATAGCCAAGCCAAATGCATACAACTCTGCTTTTGGCTCAAGTAGGAAGCAATGAAAACAGCCAGAAGGTGGCAGTTTTGGACCATTTTGAAAAAGGGCTTCCAATGACTTTGAGCATAACTAGACTCTTACTGAATGCTTAGATTCAAAAAAGAAACAATCCGGAAGATAGTTTTAAATTATTTATGTGATAATATATTCAAGAAATAAAAAGGAGCTTTCATCCCAGGAGTGGTAAATTCAGCCCCATTTAGCTTTAGTCTAAATGCAAAGGCTACAACTGAGAAAACAGCAGTTCCTTCAGGAGCTACAGAATTTACTATATAGACATTTAGAAACAACCTAGCTAAATTCAGGCTAAAACATTCCTGTGCCTTTGGAACTATCAGGATAAGAGCATCCTCAAATTCTAGTCTAGTTCTTGGTAGGCTCCAAATTTGTTCAAGTGAATTAACAGAGGTGTGTTTGGCTTAGCTTTTATTTATTTATTTATTTACTTATTAAAAAAAAAATAACCCAAAACAATGAATAACTGTCAATACTCAAGAAATTTCATCCAATTACTCGTCTAATTATAGTGAACAGAGACAATAAGCCAGAGGAGAAACAAACTTGCTTCTGAGAAGCCTGGCTTGCCAAAATAGCTCAGAATTAGAATATCAGAAAACACAAGAAGGTATTGGATAAAAGTATCTGGTTAAGTTAGCAGACAATAATAAATTTTTCTTTTATCAAGACAAATTGTTCCTTTAGAGATGCAGCCTCAGTGATTACTATTATGTGTTTAAAACCTGAAATATTTGTCAGTGAAAACTACAATTAAGTCTCTCAATTAACAATGAAATAGCACGTTTGCAGGATTAGGGTATGAAGATGTGATAGAACATCTTCACTCTAGAGCTTCTCCTGCAGGTGGACACTTAGTACCATGCATGATGCATGATGTGCCATATCAAAGGGACTGGAGCGCAAACTAAGCTTTGAAAATATATGTGAACAGAAAAAAAAAAATTAAAATCCCTAGCACATTACAACAGAAAAAAAAAAATCTGACTTCTTGTATATCTTTAGTCAAAGGATTTCTGTCTTTATAGATACCTGAAAAAGAACCCTTAAAATAGAAATCCCCTGTGCTCTCCTTGAAAACTTTTCAAAGGACAACTGACCTCTTTTCTCACTTTACACTACTGTCATTCATGAAGAAAATAAAACTTAAGAAACTCAAGGACATAAAGCAAAAAGTTGGTAAAAGGCATAAGGAACAGAGAAAAGAGAACAGGGCATATTCAGCTGTGAGGTCAAATTTTACTATAGGGGAAGAAAGGAAGGAACTAACATTCTGGATTTTAGAACAGCACAAACTTTGATGAACTGAAGGAATCATTAGTAAAGTCAATTGTATTGAAAAGACTTCAATATGAGAAACGTCAGGAATTTCTTCCAGCCAAATGATTTATAGTATTAGGAATTACATATTCCAACTAAGTGGGAAAATTACAGGAAAGGTGTAAACCTAGCTGAGTGAATGAGAGGTTCAAGAAAATTTTTCTGGTTAGGAAGGCAGCATAGAAGCAATAAAAAAGAAGTAATTTTGTTATAATTCCCTAAAAGGCAAGAGGTGAAAAATCAAGTGGTGATTAATAAAAGTCTATTGAAGGGCCTACACCTTGCTGTAGCAAAGTTTGAGGCAGAAAATCAAATGGGAAAAGGGACTCCAACTCTTCAAAGGAAATTAAAAGTAAAAAAAAAAAGGCCTTGTGAGAGTGTGAGCAGGGAGTAGACAATATATATAGCTCCCAGGAAAATCAATGGTTTACTTAAGGTTTTCAAAATGAAGATTCTACTAATCTCATACAACAAAAAAAACCCCTCATATGGATGCTGGGAAATTTGAGTTTGCAATACTACAGAGACTGCAAGATTTTGCTCTTGTCTCCTAGGATTGTATGAGGACAGTAGTCCAAACTAGCAGCATTAAATTTCATGCTGTCTTTTAGATCAGTCATTCTTAGAATGGGCAGAGGAAGTACTGTTAACTTTCTTCCTTTCTTCCTTCTGAATTTTTAGGAAGGTAAGAAACATGATTATTCTTCGACACTGCATTTTGGGCTTTACAGTAATGTAACAAGAAATTGTATTCTTGTTGCATACTTACATTTTGGCTTTGATTCACTATCTGTCATGTGTTTCAGCCTAAATATACCGTCCTGTGTCTTCACTGTTACATCCTCCAACACCTCACCATTTATAGACTGCTTATTCAGGTGCAAATATCTCAGGTTTAGGATTAAAAAGACAAAAAACCCCTCCATTTATATATATGTTTATATATATATATATATATTTATAAATTTTCTTGAGCTCTTAATCAAATTAATCTGTTAAGAGAAAAACTGAAGAAATTTCAGTAATGAAATAAAGCAAACAAAGAAAAAAAAAGAAAAAAAACCTACAAGAAAAAGAACTCCCTCCCCCCAACCAACTCCCATCCCCAGCACAAACTGACTTAGAGAAAAACAAGTATTTTGAAGGAAGGTCAGTGAAATAAAAAAAATATAAAAAAGCGATGCAGCAATTTGCATTTTAGAATAACACATATATACATCATTCCAAATACTCCTTTCATATTGATACTGTTTCTTTAGATCCATACACTTTCTGAAACCAAACTCAAGTCAGGTAACAGCACTAGCTAGCTCTTCCTATCCCCACATGTTGAGAAGCTTTAGAGAGGATATCAGAGATTCAGAAATAGAAGAAAAAAGATAAATCATTCAGTTGTATCCACACAAGTTAATAGGAACAGAATTTAAAAATTTTATTCTTCTAGGATTTCATGGATTTAACAGCTTCTTAACATCTCCCTCATCACCTAGTCAATATGGTGCATATGATGTTTCTCACAGTATTTCCTGTGGCAGGATGCCTGGAATGAGGTAAAACAGCTCGAACAATGCCCTGTTTGCAAAGTTAACTGTGGTGAAGGAAGAAGGGGCCATCATGCTGCTTTTGGTGTTGACTAATGCTAAAATCTGTCTGACTCATCAATCCCAAAGTTAAACATCTTGATAGTAAGATGAAGATAAGGTAGACCTGGTAAAATATCTGGCTAAAGAAACAAGCAAGTGATACTACAGATAACTTATCTAAAGCTGCTGAGGTAATGCAGCTGGCCAGGAAACTCATGACTGACAGTCAATCACTTTATCAAAACTAGTCCCAAACTTTAAAACCAGGATCTTCTAACATAACCCTTCTTGGAGTGTGTGTGTAGCATACCTTCTTGAGTGAGGACACCCTTTGAGGTTACTTCTTGAGGCTGAACAAAAGACATTTGTTAATGAATGCTGATATGGGTGAGTAACATCAATCTCTACTTAATAATTACTTTTTGGTTTTAATACAATTGATTTAATACAATTTGGTTCAATTTTGCTTTATAGTACACTATACTGTAATAGTTGTTATAGCTCCTATCCTGTAGTAATTCTGATTAAGATCTTTGTCTAAACAGTTTCATAATAAATCATATCTACATCTATCTCTATCTCTATCTCTATCTCTATCTCTATCTCTATCTCTATCTCTATCTCTATCTCTATCTCTACCTCTATCTCATCTCTATATCTCTATATATCTCTATATATCTATATCTATATCTATATCTATATCTATCTCTCTATATATCATCTATATCTATCTATATATCTATGACTATGTCTATGTCTATGTCTATGTCTATGTCTATGTCTATGTCTATGTCTATGTCTATATCTATATCTATATCTATATCACCTATATCTATATCATCTATATTGATGCCTTAAGTTTTAGCTTTTATATTTTTAGATTCTGTGCTGTTTTACTGGGTAGTTTTTGGTTTCATATTAAGTACTTCTAAGTTCTCTTCACAAAGTAGATAGGAAAAACAATTCATTCTCTAGTTTGATACCAAGGACAACTTTCAGGCCCAAGAACGAAACCAACGGTGAAGTGAGAAGAACAAACAAGCAGGATGGAGCTTCATAACCTGAAGCTATGATTGGACAACTGACTCTCATATGGCAATGGACCAGAATTTATAAAAGTGTGAGACCTCATGATTGGTTGTCCCTTTTGTGACCATTTTTGGTTCATCTTGGGTATGGTCCAGATGGACTCTTGTGCAGTCCAGGTGTACCCTCTGAGGCGTTTTAATAAATACCTACTTTATCCTTTTGCTCTGTCTAGTCTCTGTTCCATGTCAGCCTCCAGAAGGCATCTATATCTATATCTACATCTATCTAGTCTGACTTTTCCATCTTTAATCATTCAGACAAACTTACACAACTTTGGTTATTATTCGGTTACACCTGTATAAGAACTTATACATAAACTGTTGATGAAGTCTGGGGCAGATTGGATCCAAATGCACTCAGATTCCTCCCTTGAAAGGGGTTTAGAAAGCAAAGGGATCCTTTCTGCTTCTTGTGACTTAATGGGAGGACCTCTATGCAAAATTTTGCCTGAAGGTCCCATTTTGCCTGAGACATTTTGTGAATTCAATTATGCAAATAGGTAATTTTGCAACTAATTTTTCTTATATAGTGAAAAAATCCCACAAAACAGCCTCAATTCATGGACTTTTGTTTTGCATTTACAGGTTTTGTTTATGGGTAAGAAGTCACTTGTCATCCAGAACTTGTGAAGACTAAGTAAGTACAACGTAATCAATGCACAAGTTCAACCAGAAGCTCACATTCTCCCCTATGTTGTTGGAACAGAACTTCATTTTTCTTCTTCAGTAGTTTTGCTTCTTGCCTTCTGCTTCAAACTTTGCTTTTTCTGCTCCAGTTTTCTACTGAAAGCTCTATAAGTTTCTGCTTTTGTGTTGATCACTTATGATACTGATTTACTGAAGATTTATTTTTTAAGAATTGGTATTTTCAAAGTTCAAGTTGTCTGAAATATAGGTTATCTTTACAATGGCTCTCAGGAAATTGGAACTATGTCATCATAACAATCTTCATTGTAGCTCCTGCTGGAAATATGCTTAGTACTTTCCCTTGAGTCAAACTCATTGACTTCAGTGTGAACTTGATCAATCAAATACGTAATGTACTATGCACACTTCAGAACAGAGCTTATTTTTAAGTACAGGAAATATATGCCACAGCAAAAACTGGAAATGAAAGATGCTGGTCCAGATAAAAGATGCACATACAATTTAAATGAATTCATAGCTTTTAAAATACTTACCACAATTTAAATAAATTCATAGCTCTTAAAAAATGCATCACTTTAAACTCACTTGAGATTTCTTTGTTGAAAACAAAGAGGTTTTGAGAGTCCATAAGGTTGTAGGAGCCTGAACTTGCTAGGAAAGATGTTCAGGACACTGAGCAGCTCTTTACTGCCTTTACTCTGCTTCTCTGTACATGCTTGTTTAGATGAAAGCCAACTTAGTGTAAAGTGTCAACACAAAGCTTGGTTTTGGATTTAGTGGCACAGAAAGACAGAGTAAAATTTTCCTTCCATGAAGCAAGGTTTCTAATTTCTCTCCTTGCTTTCAATCTAACACGATTAGCTTATGTTCTTCAACTCTTTTAGGCCTTTTCTACTAGAAAGACCAACAGGACTTTTGCATCAGCTAGTGTTTGAAGACTGAATTCTTGTTTTCTCTTCAGGAATAAAATTTGAGTGAAACTCTGTGTGCTTTGTCCAAATCCCAAACAAAAAAAGTAGTTTTTGCTTTTAAAAATGCTCCTGGGAAGGACTTTTGGATATTTAGGCTGAGTTTTGATGGTAGGAAGTGGGCAAGACATATCATCTTGCTTTAGCCACAGAAATCTACCTAAGCCCCATTAAATTTCAAGTTAATCTTTATTCAGTTCTGCTTTTTGTCTTTGAGTGTCTACTCATTGTGCTTTTCTGATTTAGTAATGATAGGGATACATGTTACACATAAGAAAGTGAACCTGTAGTTGCTAAAGAAACTCTGATAATTGAATTTTATTTTGGAATTTCCCACAGAACTAAACCTTCTGAATGCAAAACTGGCTATCTCTGTACTTGCTTCTTGTGTGAATGAAGCTTCAAATTTTTTCTGTTATCTGTTTACATACTCATCATTTCCAAACTTTATTCAATTCATTTGGATTTCACCCACTTGGTCATTTGTGCAAGAAAACAGGAATTCTGGTAATTTTTATTTCTTATGCACAACTGAAAGGCTGAGTTTGGTTTGGTTTGGGGGTTTTTCAGATATCTTGCATGCAAGTCCCTGTCTGTGCCTGAGCTGCCAATATTAATTCTACTTTGAAACTAAATTTTCATAGTGGACCATTAACTCTCATTTTAGTGCATGATACTTACTGTGGCTATCCTCTCCTGTCAAGAAAACGATTTTTCTGACAATCAAAGAAGTGTCTGCCAACTTACTGGCAATAGTATCTCAAACACAGATTTTATAAAGTCTCACTACTTCTGCCTTCTTTCTGGTGTTTTTTTCTGGAATCTGGATCTTTATTGTTAGGTGGTTTTAAGCTTCAGGAAGCAAAATCTTAAACAGAGAGAAGGGAAATAAACTTGATTAATCCCCTTTGGGAAAAAACACCCAAAGTTTAATATCTTTTCATGCTGAATGGATTTAAAAAATATGATTTGCCTTCCTGCTGAAAATCTCACCCTTTCCTGTGGAACTGAGCAGAAAAATGCTGTGGGTTAGATGGGAGATATGTGTTCCTTAACGTTTTTTCAACAGGCAAAAGTTGCATGCCAGTGATTCCAGTGGGAAAGAGAATACAATACCGAAAGCTTCTGTCATAAGTTTTCTCTCAAATCATTCCATTCTTACTACTTGACATTGAAGGTAAAAAATATAACACACAGGCATTTCTTTTTCTGTAGGAGCTGATGGTATTGCTCGCTCTACTATTAAGTTTTTGCTCTCTGTATTATTAAGCTTTTGCTTAGTACTTTAAAACTGGTATTTTAGAGAAAAATAAAACAAAACTTATTTGCACAATTCCATAAGTGTATCATTGTGAACCATAAAATTAGGGTTTTTTTGTTTGTTTGGGTTTTTTTTCTGTGTTTGTTTCGGTATTTATAATGTGAAGGGCAAAAACCCATAACATATCCACTCCAAATCACATAAGCCTACCATTTCTTAACCTTGCTGAAAGAAGAATCAAACAGCCTCATAATTTATGAGGTTTAGACATTGGGAACTGGTCTAATTCAGTTGTAGATGTGTCCTAAGACATTTGTTTTCTTGTTATAGATAAAAGTGGTCTTTTGGGGGGTTTCTTTTAGAATAAATATAGGTACTTCAAAATGCAAAATGCATGAAGTCATTTCTATATTGATTAAAAAAAGATAGTCTTTCAGGAGTTGGTGTGTAGCATATCTGCCTCGGTTGGGGAATAAATTCACACAAGTAGGATAAAATGCAATTTAACCCAGAAACTGTTTCATATACTACTTAAACATGTTAATGTTTATAACCATTTAATTAGGAGTATTGCCTAGGGAGGAATCATGTTAATATACTTTGCTGCATGGAGAGGGAGCATTGAGATTGCAAACAGAAGCTTGTTTTGTTTGTTTCTTTAATTTAAAGAGAAAAAATAAAAAGGAAAACATTTCTGGGAATATGAAATATCAATGGATATTAAGGGAGTTACATGTAACCAACAAGAAAAAAAAAAATTGAGGGTCATGATCTCACACTATAAACATTTTTAAGACAATATCTGAAATTAATAACAGGAATTCTTTATTATTTCTGCCAACAATCAGAGAAACAAAGCTCACAGAAGCCATGGGAAGGAGATAGTGGTTAGAATACATTAAACCAATAGTATCAAATGCATTTTTAAAAAGATTTAGAAGCAGATGAGAGGAAGACTGAAGGAAGGATGTACTTTCTCTATGTGCAAGAGTAAGCAAGTTGGTACAACAGTGGGAATAGCCCAAGAAGAGCTGCTGCAGAAACACTGTGAACACTACAATACTAACTCTAGTGTCTGAAAAAATAGCATATTCAAGCTCAGCTCCAACTTTACGATTATCTTTTTCAAACAAGAGACTTTTATTTGTGTATGCTTATCTACAAATCTTATCTACAAAACCAATCTTATCTACTAAACCAATCTTCAAGCCAAGAACATTATATGTAATAATAGTAATAATAATAATAATAATAATAATAATAATAATAATAATAATAATAATAATAATAATAATAATAATAATAATAATAAATACTCAAAATTGTATTATCTTAATCAAACAAAGGGTTTGAAGAACTGAATATCAGAATTGCTTAAATGACTGATTTTGACTTTAAAGAATATTTTTTCTGATGTAGGTTATATTTGTCCAAACATTTTTATTTTATTCTTTTTTATTATTTAGAATTACATTTTTCATTAAGTATTCTGTAATCTGGTGATTAATTGTGAAATTTCTGAACCCTGTTAAGATGTTACTCATTTTATGGTAAATTAGCCTAAGGATTATTTTCTTCAAGTTTAAGTGTTTCTATTGTCTCTGTTTTCCATCTTGTTGCTGCCTATTCATGAAGGAAATTATAATTTGCATGTAATACTATAACTTTAGTGAAAAAATTTTATTACCTAAACCTTTGGACTTGTTTTCACTTTTGTTCATTGTTATCTTATACTATGAAAATTTTAATATTTTACTAAAAATTATAAATAATGTACATATTCATAACTAACATACTTTGAATTAGGAAAGTTTCATGCCTAAAAATATAATTAAACCTCAGTAATTTTTTTGTTTTTTTCCAAATTCTCAGATGGTATTTCTGACAAACTCCATTTGTTATCTTCTGTTTGTCATTTTCAGCCAAAGACAGTTTACACGAGGACAACTTTATACAACAAAACCTGATACAACAAGAGCAAGGTCAAAGTCTGTTAAAATCATCAACTGAGGCAAAATAGTGAAGCATAAAATTAACGTTGTTAGACTTCCATATGCAAGTTACAAGTGCATTGTTCAAAAGCAATTTTCTCTAGTTTAAACCCATGCTATGAAGAGGTAAGAGATGCAGAGAATCTGTGTTAGTCCCTTTACCCTGCAGTCTCTTTCTGTCCCTCTATCTTTCTTTCTGCATGAATTCCTGTACAGAGGCACTTGGCACCAGCCAACACTGCTTTATGTAGAACAGATCTGATTCAACTATCCTATTATCCTATAATCATGGAATGGTTTGTGTTGAAAGGACCTTAAAGACCACCAAGTTTCTACCTCTCCCAGCCATGAGCGTGGATGATTTTCCACTGGACTAAGCTGCTGAAAGCCCCATCTTATATGGCCTTGAACACTTCCAGGGATGGGGCATCCACAGCTTCTCTGAGCCACCTGTTCCAATGCCTTAGCACCCTTACTTGAAAGAATTTTTTCCTAACACCTAATCTAAACCTACTCTCTTTCAATTTGAAGACGCTCTCACTTGTCCTATCTCTACATGCCTTCGTAGAAAGTTCCACTCTCCTCGCCTGTAGTCCCCTTTAAGTAGTTTAAAGGCCATACTAAGGTTTCCCTGGAGTCTCCTCTGATTAAAAGAAGCTAGTGATGAGATAAGTATTTTTCATATTATAAAAGATAGAAACTGAGAAGTAGGGGTACAGCAAATTTTATATAGCATAGGAAATGAAAAATATTCATAGTGTGGTCAAATATGATAAAATGTGTACATCAGCTATAACTAGTGAATAGCAGTTTCAGAGTGAACAAGAGGAGTGCTTCTTTTACACATAATTTTGCAAAGGTATATTTCCTTGCTAATTGGCAGTTCAGATGCTAAAAATTAATATGGCATTAGGAAGTTCAAAGGAAAATTAATGATGAAAATAATTCATAGGCTGTTACACAAAATGAGGGAATGTATCTAGAACATTATGGGCAAGATTCTGGAAAAATGATAATATAGTTTTTTGCTTTTATGGTGTTTTCCCAAGATAACATAGTTAGAGAAGATAACAGGCTAGAAAGATATTACAATTTGATGCTGGCCCCACTTTCTGTGTTCATGATTTTGTTTTTTTAAGAAATCTCATTTTGTTATAGCAGTGCAAGAAATAAACTGTTATGATTACAACATTTCATATCTAGAAATCCCAATCCAAATTATTTAATGTATTAATAAAATTTCTTGACATTCTAGTGTGGTAGAGAGGCACTGGTTTTGCCCAAAGGAGTCAGAAGGAAAATGAAAAAGAGAAAGAGCATGTTAACTCACTTGGGAGCAACAAAAAGTTTAGTCTGTCAATAAAAGGCAGTAAATCTGTCTGAAAATGGGCTTAAAAATACGATAGAATGGGGAGTTGAAAAGAAAATGGGAAAATTCAAATGTTATATACAAAGAAATTTATATTGCCTATGGGAAATTCATATGTGTAAATAGAAATTAAGATTTCTGGATTTGGGTAGGGGCTTAAGAATTTTGTCTCATTATTTCAATTAAAAAACAATGAGTTGTATGTTCTTATATCTTGTCATAACCTTAATTTTTAATTTTTAAATGGTTCTGATTGCTATCTTTTTTGCGCCAATATCAACCTTATGATATTAAGGCAGTCTGTAGACCAGAAGAAATTAAGCAGGTTTTTGGGCATTATTTTGTTGGCTTTGGGTTTTTTTTAAATATGGCATAAATAAATTTGTCACACTAAAGTCTTTCTTTTGACCTCTTTAAACTGGGCATAAATTCCCCACTACTCAGAGTCATTGATTGCTTTGTTGTATTTCCTGAAAGAGTTTGCCTTATAGTATGGATGGCTTGTTAGTA
Source organism: Certhia americana (assembly GCA_018697195.1). Taxonomy (NCBI): domain Eukaryota; kingdom Metazoa; phylum Chordata; class Aves; order Passeriformes; family Certhiidae; genus Certhia; species Certhia americana. The sequence goes on along the minus strand of CM031878.1, from coordinate 29,910,997 downwards.
TGAATAGGCAGACTGTTGAAGGAAATATGAAGAAAAGTGTTCTATCATGTACTGTAAATTTTATTCACCAGCTAATTAATATTGCAAGTTATTCTAATAAATTTCTAAGTGCTGACTGATAGGCATGGTGTAGGGGTATTTTTGTTTTGTTTTTGGATTTTCTTAACCTACTAAAAAAAACCCTGTAAAGAAACAAAGAAACAGGAAATAAATTTGCGATAACTAAATTTGAGTAACAATATCCTGTTTGGATTTCTCATTTGGTCTTAAGCATTTAAACCCTTGCAGGGTTTTTATTTTCATAAATAGAAGTGTAATATAAAATAATTAGGTGAAAACTGTGCATGAGTGTGTTCTCTGTGAAATCTGACAGTTCCACATCCTTTCAGAGCAACACCTGAACAAAAAATTGATTTGCATAGGATGCCTCAAATGGTACTAGATGTCCACATGTGTGCAACTGAATTCCTTCCAGAATTTCCAAGAGTGGCTCTGAAGTGTTGAAACTTATGACCCAGGACAGTGTCTAAAAACTGAGCCTATGACTCATATGACTTTTTTATGATTCCATTATTCTTCTGGCTTTTAAATTTTTTATTCTTTCTGTGTTGAGAGAGGAGATTCTGAATATATAAATTTTTCTTGTTGTTTAGTGGTGCACTGTTGAGTCTCTTCTTGAGTCTTTTAAAAATCAATAATGTAGTTCTGAGATAAATCTCAGTTCACTTGCTCTTATCGGCCTTCATCTGAATTTTTTACTGTCTAGCTAGAATATTTACTAGAATATTAGAGGTGACATGTTATGCTGGAAAGTTGTTTTTCAAATCTTTCTGTCTTGCAAAACTTTGCAAGAGTAATAGAAGAAGTGATATGGAAGGAGTATCTTTAAAATCTACAAAGGGAAGTAGGGCGATCTTCAGCTAGAAGGGTTGTTTTTGTCAATTTCTGTTCATAAAATAATAATAATAATAATAATAATAATAATAATAATAATAATAGCAGTGTTGCTAGTCAGGGTTTGCATTGACCTGTAGAAGCTGACTAGTGGTGAGCATAGTTCCAGTGTTAGTGTAAGGCTGAACCAAAATCAGTAAATCTCACTGAAGGTCAGTATTAACATAATCTCAATGATTAGAACTAAACTTCTAGGACATGATCAGCTTGGTTTTTACTGTGGACAGAGACACAGATGCAGGTAATATAATTAATATGATTACAAAATTGTTGTAAAGTTTTCACACTAACCATTGGGTTGCACTGCTGGAAGAAGTCTCATTCAGTGCAGTTGATATAAATTTTACTGTGGATTGCATGGAGATTACAACTGGGATAAACTGCATAGGGCTGTAGAAATTAATTGCAACCAATAACAACTATTATCAGTGCTTATTCCTTCAAAATATCTGAAAACATTATGTTAATGCTGCAGCACAGCAAAATTGTTATCACTGTTTTTGAGAGTGGATGATTATGTTAAAAAGAGTTCTGTAGACTATATGAAGTAGAAACAGTTACATTAAACCAATAAACTTAAGTAAGCTTAATTCTTTGGGGTTTTTTGTTCTTGGGTGGTTTAAACCCACGAAAGATGTGAATCCTACAAAAAAGTGGTTTTGTAATTTTCAAAGTTTTCTTTGTTGCCCTCTCTTCTCATCAAAATTACCATGATTTTAACAGCTTAGACACTTAAATTTGTGGCTTAATTTCTGATTTCAGAATTTGAAACCCTGTTCAAGAATCCTTATAGGATTTTGAAATGAGAATTAACATATAAGTCTTCATACCATTTTAAGAAAAATAAAATATTTCATGAATAATCCTCTATTCCAAAATTAGAAGATATCCCAAAAAATGGAGACAGAATAGGAAAGGAGTTAACTTTTTTTGTTCTTTTTTTTAAGTAAAAATGGAAAGGGAAGATATAAAAGACTTTTATGATTCCATAATGGCCAAGATATGTTAAACTTTTGCTCATAAATCAAAGGGTTGAAAGCTGCAAAAGCTTCAATACCGAAGAGAGCTGCTCAAGGCCAGGAAAATGTCAACCTTTCTTTAAAGGTTCAACAATGTACTTCTGCTTCTCATCTCCCATGCAGGCATTATACTAGTCATTCAAATCCCTGGGATGTCTAGGATACCGACTCTTGTACAGCATCAAAAATACTGGATCAGCTGTGAATAAATGTAACAAAAAAAGAAAGAGAAAATAGGGCTAGAGAAAAAATGAGTAATGTCTGTATCCGGATGAATGTCATGCAGGTCTCTTTGGTGTCACAAGAGTACCCCCCACTGAATACTAACACATGTGTTCACTTTAGGTGGAATGACCCAGCTTAAGCAAAAGTCTGTGGTCAAAGATCCATGTAGCTTTACTTATAACATCAACCAAATATTTAGAAAAAAAAAAAAAAAATCTGTGGAATGAAACCTTGACCTTGTTATGAGCAGAAACTTGAAAATCAATTATACAGCTAAAATCCCTCATTAGCCAAAATAAAACTAACTTTATCTCAATATTCATGTTTATATCCAATTTTGCTAGACTTTTCTTGTCTTAGGATGGAACTTAAGATCATGGTAACAATATCTAAAATCTTGCTGCAAACTGAAAATCAGGTCAGAACAAATTTTCATTTGTTTAAAATGGAATAGCTCTGCCATTTGTTTTAGTTAAGACTAAATTAACAATTTTTGCAGAGATGCTTTAAAGCAGATGTTAGAAAAAAAAATATCATTACAGATAAATTTCTTTTCATTTGAAATTTCCTGTAGAAGAAGTTCTCTTTGATTATGCTATATGGATTTCATAGACTTAGCCACACTTCCCTACCATCTAGGTTTTTCACTGCCCTCCAGAGAAACATTCATAGCTCATAGTCAGGTTCCAAGGATTCTTTAGGATGTTCAAAGGATTAATCTCAAAAAAAGATTATATATTTTGAAAACAGGGATATACAAAGATATATGTCCCTCATATATCATAGTTCTATAATTAGTTGCATATTTTAAGGAAACACAATATTTAGTGGCTAATAAGTGTGCTTCACTTGTTTGTTGCTTAATCAAACTTAACACATGGCAGAAGTCAGGCAGGGAGAAACAATTTTATTGCAAGTTGTCCATGCCTCAAAGTCACCATATGCAAGAAAATCAAACTATTTTTTCATATATGATCTACAGACCACTGGAGTAAACTAGTTTGAATTTACAATGGAAGTGTAAAACACAAATAGTCATCTGTCACTATTATTATACTGAAAGACATCACTGTCTCTCAGCAAAATTGTTGCTAAACTAAGTTTTCAAAATTCTTTTCAGCTAAAATATAAATTAAATATTATTATCTTAAGAGTTTCAGTTGCCTTCATGATGAAAGAAATACCAATAAACCTGAAAAAACTCTGTTAGTCTTTTAATTATTTACCCAGTTTTCTCCTCAATAAATAAATAAATAAATAAATAAATAAATAAATAAATAAATAAATAAATAAATAAATATTTTCTATGCCTAAATCATTTTTAAAAAAAAAAAAAAAATCAGGGCAATTTTTTTTTGCCATCTTGGATAATAATCAAGTATTTCATGATAATGAATGAGTAATCTCAACTGAACATTGTCTTCCTGATCTACAAATATGCTTTAAAGTTTTGTGTCCATTCCAATGGAAAAATATACATTTATGCAAATCTTTTTGCTTGTGATAAACATATGCCAAAGCAACTAATAATACAGACAGTAAAGGAATCAAGCCACTTAAAACTGTTTCTCTCTCTGAAGATTACATTTTTTCTCATGTAGAAAATATCTTAAATTGTTTCTGAAACACAATAATAAAAGAGACTCTGACTTGTACTTAATTTGAAGGTCAATGATAAGTTTTCTTGGTTTGGAAGAAACTGTTCAGCCTTCTGAGGATGCTTTTCAGCAATCTAATTGTCATAGAATACCAACTAAATCCTACTTTTTTTTTTTTTCCCCCTCAATCCACCCCTCCCTCCCCCCCCTCCCCCCCCCGAAATAGACAAGTAGCCATAAGTATTTCTGGAAAAAAGAACTTATTAACAGCAAATAAAGGGACACTAAGATAAGACATCTTTTCTTCTTAAAAGCAAGAGAGAAAAAGTATTTATGTAGCCAATACTGGTGCATGATTAATGATTTTGATTTACAGGCAGTTCCATTTGAGCAAATAGGTTGAGTGGCAAAGAAGGCCGTGTTTGTGCAACAGTTTCTGCAGAAACACATCTCTCAGCACTTCCCTTTTCTTGTACTAGGTCATGGCACACTGAGATTACTTGTATAATAAAAGGTCTCATAAATAAAAACACATTCCTTGTTAAAACTATTCCATAAGCAGTCAAAAAATAAAGATTATAAAAGAATGTCTAGACCACTATTGTGTGAGAATTCATCCATGGAATATATTGCACTAATGTTTGTGGATATATGCATGCATATATTCATATTTGGGCATGTAGAGAGGGCAAAAGATATATTGATGTGCTAGCTGAAACAATATGTCAGAAAGGGATTTCTTACACTCTTCAATTCTAATTAAATCAGTTTATTATTTCCTGGAACATAGAACATTTTGTTCTGCCTTATAATGCAAATTAGCTATCTATCTGTACATCGAATCATGTAAATGACCTGAGAAAATAACATCATAAACTCCTGAGAAATAATAATCAACAGTTGTCAAGACTACCTTTAGTTTAATGGAAAAGGGATAAACTTCATTAAATGGTAATCAAATTCCAGCCTGTTTGATTTGTTGTAGGTTGATGACTAAAAGCTTAGTATCAGTCTGTTTGCTGGAAGGGATCATGTACAGTCAATGCATATGTGACGCTTTAAGGTGACTGTTTCCCACTTATTTTGCTACTAGAAAATTCCTTTAGTAAATAGAGCTATTCCCTCAAATAAAATAATTTATTTATAATGCTTTTAGTATCTCAGTTAATTGAAGAAAAATTAAAGCTATAAAACTGGAGTTCCTAAACTGACTGTTTAAAACAAGGTCTAGCAAGAAAAGAGATAATATGCTGAAGTATGTTTTGATTCAAAACTGTTTCACAACTATTTCACACAGTGGTTTAGCAGCTGACCTGTAGCCGATGGAAGATCATGGAAGACTGATGAAATTCAAACCTTAGTTAATCCAGAAAACAAGATGTCTCAACTGACTTGAAACTCAGTAGATAAATAGCAGCAAGGCCCTTTGCAACTCAAATGAAGCTTCAGTGAGAGAATTTTAAAATGATGACGGATAGGATAAAGTAATAAAACAGTTTGAGTTGGAAGGGACTTTTAAAGTCCATCAAATCCATCAAACCTGGCTATGAGGAGGGTCATCTTCAAAGGGATCAGGTTGCTCAGAGCTGTGTTCAGCTGCTTGACCAGTAACTTATCACAGTACCTGAAAGCTTTCTCAGTTTCTTAAACTGAATTATTTGTTTGTATACATACAGGTTAAACTTTTGTCTTTAGCTTGATAAGAATTAGCATGTTGACTAAATCCTGCCACTTAAACTGTATAGATTGTTGTATAGATTCTGTGTAGTGACACTCTTTTTACTGTTAAACATACATGCTATTTTAGCTCTGAATAGGTAGTCCATGATGTTTTGCCACTGCCTGTGTAGAGATCAAAAGTTGTATCATGGTAGTGTCTAACAAGCTGCCTGCAGATCTGAAAAAGACATCTGTGGATTGCTCACTCACCTGCTTTCTTATTCTGGTGGTTGTGAGAGAGAACAACATGAGCTTCCAGCTCTCTAAGCTGGATGGTGCAGAGGCTCAGGATCTGTCCCCAGGACTCTCATTCTCTATTACCTTGAAATTCTGTCTACACCATAGGTTGGAACACTGTCTCCTAGAAAAAATGTTTTGTGCTGGAGGTTGTCCACTCAGCAGTCATCTATGCATGTTCCAGGCTTACATCAGTCTCCTCAGGTGACAGCCACTGAATAAATTAATGTGGAGATAATATTTCATCCATACCATTCCATCTGAAGATCTTCCAGTCATTAGATGTCACTGCAGCAGCAGCAGCAGTAGCTCTACAGTTCTCTCCTAGTTTAAAAGTCACAACTAAAACTGACCCAGAGATCCAAATATTTCCCAAAATCTGAAATATTGATTTTTTTCAACTTCACTGTCAACTCTTTTTCCCCACGGAGGTTTTTCTGTGCTCTGCTATTTAGAAAGACTAATTTTCCTTTAGAGAGGCATAATTTGATCAATCATGCCAGATAGTTCTACACCAATGTTTGTATGCATTCAAAGTGCAGTGGTGATAAGGTATCTGTGGGGGTTAAAAGATTCTCAGGAAACTGCTATTATGCACACAGTTTTTTATATCTAATGTGACAATATTACCTTGCACTTTTCATAGTGAAAAATAAATGCCTTCATTTGAAGAAAATATTCCACAATTTTCATCACTTATTTTGAACTAAGTGATGTCACAAAAAACACTAGTTGACAGTGAGAAGAAAGATCTCTGATGATCATAGACTTAATACAGATTAAGAAAAAGTTATTTACAAAATAAAATATGTGACAAAATAAGATACCTGATAATATCAGACTGTCTATTCCACCTCATGGGAATTCAATGCCCTCATACAAAAGGAAGTTTGTCCATCCCAAAAAAAGTAGTATTAGTTAGGGACTGCTACACTAACCTCTCTCACAAGCATTTTTATCAGGCTTTCATTAATTAGATATTTAGGGGTTTCTTGAGGTAGAGGAGTAAGCATGTAGTAAATTAAACTGCTGTTTCCATCCATTGTTAAGTGAACTTACAAGTTTTGAAATCTAATAGGTAGCTTTTTAAAAATTGCAGCCAAAATTGTTGCAGAATAAACAGGTTAATCAGATGGGCTTAATGAACACATCAGATGGCTGGAGCTGCATTCCAGTCTGTTCCATGCTTTTTCCCCTCCTCATCTCCGATTGGCTCAGGTACTGTAAGCTCTATTTTGCTAAAGAAAAGAATTGTCTCCACAGCAGTGCACCTTTGTGCTTTGCAATGCACACACATACAAGAGAGCATGCCCACGCTCAGACAAAAGAGTAAGAAGGAGAAAAACTGCCTTACTTCAGCTACAATGAAATCCTAGCTGAAATAATTGTCACTGAAACTGAAAATCTGCTAAGAATTTTGTCAGAATGTAATTGTTAACTGGAGAAAAACAACTGACCATGAGAATTAAAGACTACAAAATCTTAACACGTAGATGAAGCAATTTGTTTTAGGTGTTGAGAAGTGCTTTCATTTGAGTATTTTCACTGTGATATGTTTCAAATCTTGATGGAAAATTTATCAGGGACTTAGAACTGAAGCTTTAATTATTTCTTGACTTTACATTACTAACCAATGCTTTTATTATAAGGCCGGATGCATAGAAATAAAAGAAAAATGTATCAACTAAAGTTCTCTTTTCACATAAGAGAAACACTGAAAGCAAATAAAAGAGGTGGAAAGTGAATTGAAACCAATTACTTCAAATGTCACTAATGTCTCACTGCAGACAAGACAAAGATATATACATCGTGTATGCTGGTTTGCTTCCAGACTAAGGAGTCTTCAAAAGAACAAGTTAAAAATCAAATTCAACCCCAAACCCATAGTACACAAACCTGCCAAGAGCTTTACCGTGCTATTTGGTATTACAGTAATGACATATTGGAGAGTATTTCTTCCCTTCACCTTTCCACATTCTGACCCTTGCTGTCCATCACCAGAGAAAATGATGCTGACAGAAGTTTGATGTGGAAGTAAAGCATTCCAATGTTTAGAAATTCCAAATTTAATGCTTCCAGGAACACTTGAGACTTCTGATGTGCATGTTTAATTATATGATCACATCCTACCTCCATGGGGGCCATCTTCCATCTGGCACAGATTTATTCCCCAAAGGGACAAGTATGTTTGTAAATTTTAACAGCTGTGTAACATCTGGTATTGTCCTCAGTGACCGGTGAGAGTGGTAGGTGTATGTTTTTCTTCCCTCCAAAGGAAATGCAGTAGGGGCAAGTCTGTGTGACTCTTGAATAGGTCTAGATATATAGGTTTAATCATAATTTTTCCTAGGGGATGAAACAGCTCTGATGAAGGAACCTCAGAGTCAAATGATTTGGATGTCCAGGGAAAGCTTGAATAGACTGTATGACTCCAGCCCAGGTGTCATATCTTTTGAGCTCTTCCTGATATTAATAACAATAACACAGACAGCTTTGCTCTTAATATAATTCTGCTGTGCTGTTGCAGCAAAAAAAAACAGAACCAGACAATTTTTCCTTCATCCAAAGTACATCAAAGACTGTGTTCTCTACAGATACTGGAAACTTTTCTTTTTCCTTCAAGACTCCAGTGAAAGTGTTGTTTTTATATATATATGTGTGTGTGTGTGTGTGTGTGTGTGTGTGTGTGTGTGTGTGCGCGCGCTTGTGTGTGTGTGTGCGTGTGTGCAAATAGTAAGCAATTATTTTTTCATACAAACTGAATTTTTTGGCATAGAAAATATGTCTAAGAACATAAATATAATTGTTCTTTTCTCATAGTTTAAATCATAGAATAATCACAAGAAATATACCATGGCTATTAAAAAGAAAAAAAGTGCGAAGAAAAAATTCATCTCTGTAACTGTAATTTGTTTGCTTGGGGTTTTATGCTTTTTAGTCTTTTTAAGGAAAAAATATTAGCTTGATCAGAGGCATACTGTGGAAGACTATAATTTCTATCACATTAATTAGATTTTGTGTTTTCTTAACTTTGTATTTTTGTTGTAATCTTTTAATCACCAGGAATTTGCAGCTCCACAGGCTGCATTTCTACTGAAGGATAGCTTGGAACTGTATCAGATGTAAGTGCTGAAAATTGAAGAAATCATAAAGCTGGTATGTCACATGAACAGAGAAACTTTTATCATTTAAACCTAGGCACTTTTAATTTTCTTTTACATAGGATCTGCTTTTGAAAATGAAGTTGTAATGGATAACAGTTAGAATACTCTTAAGGACATTTAAAAATAGAATTTCATATATGATATGACAGTCTATTTGCCCAGAGAAAAAATGTGCACCTCACACATGCTTTTATACCTCACAGCTTTAGCAATCTCTTGCTCGTTTGCAGAGTTGTGGAGGAGAAAGGGTCTGAAATAGGTAGGAATTAGGACAACAGCAATTTTTCAACATTTGTAGCACATTGCATTGCTTTTTGCTATGTGAAAAAGTCTTGGGGTGAACAACTTATTCTGCCTATAGAGTCCATGAGGGTCCTGGGGTCATAGAATAGTTCTCAAAAAAGTAAATATAGTGATCAGGGCAAAACCAGTGAGAAGCCCTGAAGAAAACAAATACGTTCAGCTCTGTTTCTCTCAAAACCAAGGCAACCAACTCGAAGATTCAAGACAGAATTTCCACTCAAATCATTATAGTACCTGTGATGCTCCATGCCTGCTCTATTTCTTTTCCACAGAAACCATCAGTAACAAAGGCAACAGTAGAAAAAGGCTAATTACAAAAGAAATTGATTATTGTCCAGTATTGTCTCCATTCCTTTGAAGCCATGGAAGACAATGTTCTAACTCAGTAAATATTTAATACATAGAATAAAAATCAGCCCCCTAAGAGGGGAAGGTATTTATTACACAAAGGATATGGTAGAAATAATAAAAGTAATTCTTGTAAGAGAATAGACATTTTCTTTGGAAGATATTCTATGAAAATTTCTCTTAAAATACAGTGGTAGTAGCTAATTTTCTTGAGCACTGATGGCTCCCGATCAGTAAATTTAAATAAATTTAGACCCAAATCTTTAACAGATTCACATAAAATTTTTAGGTGAACTAAAAATTACATTGCAGGAATTGAAGATTTTCAATCAGATTAGAAAAAACAACATTAATCCAAATTAATTCCTTCCATTGTTTTGCTGACCCAGGTGTTAAAGGATGTTTCTTGAGAGATTTCTCCTGATCAGTACTAAGTTATGATACAACCTAGAAATTCTAAAATATCTACTACTGACTCAGACGAAACACACAAGCTGATCAATTCCATTTGCAATCACATTTGGGAAAAGGGATTATGGAGACAAATATACTCAGCTGTTTTGTTCCCATGTGTTTAACATGAGATTAATCACTGAATCAATCTTTCCAATGCTCTTACAGTATTGATGAATTCTAATCCTTTTTTAAGTCCTGAAAAACCTAGTCCCAACATCAGGGTCCTTAAGAACACAAAATTATAGCACTAACTTCATGAAACAATTTGTTCTTAGACCCTTCAACTATAGTCAGCCTACTACTGGATAGATATGAGTGTAATTAGTTATGTACATGAATATTTCATATTTCTCACTAATTTTGCTACTTCACATTTTATTTAAAATGAAGCACTGGAGAATTCCTTTTAAATTCTAAAATATGTCGATTGTCAGTTCTTCTGTCCCAGATACTGTATTCTGTCTTCTTGTGCCTATCACCTTAATATGTTCTTTTCAAGGAGAAAAGAAATGGATCCTTTCATTTAAGAAGATACCTCCCTCAACTGACACGTAACATACAATAACTTTACAGAAAGCTGACAAAAAAGCTAAGTTCATACAGTAAATAATACAAACATGAGAACAAAGACTTCTATTACTGTAGTGTCGGCATATGTTTAACTCTGTTCTTCTGCTCTGATTTTTTTATCCATATCTCTTTCGTTAAACTACTGGGACTTTAACTCCTGATTTTCACCTTGATAAGAGATACATCATCATCATCATTGTCCAGATGCCACTCTATATTTTAGATCTTGTAGGATTTTCATCCAACAAACAAAAAAAGAAAAGGAATTGAAAAGGTCAGAGTGCAAAACAGTATAGTCCTTGTCCATTCCTCAGGTGTGTCTTTCTTATGATTGCATCTCTGAATTTAGGATTGACTCTTGTTCTGGTACATAAAACAGGTAATTTCTACATAGTAAAATTGCCATGTTCTGGCTCATCTACTTTCATGCAACTCTTGGAGTCATGAAATAAGTTCCACAGAGGTAATATGTAGACACTGATGGAAAGATCATACATTCATACAGTGTACCATATTTTTTTTTTTTTTTTTTTTTTTGTTAGGTAGATTTAATCAGATTACAAAGAAATTTTACTTACATATGGTACACTGCAGGATTTTCAGTAATACTTTGAAGGAGTAATATGGCATATATTTCAAATAAATTTTCAAGTAAACTTTATTCAAATATATTTTCAGCATTTTCCAAAACTGGTACAACTGTCAAAGTAAACATATCATATATTAAAGTCTAACAATTTAATAATACTTTCAGCTGTGCAAGAGTTATAAGAGGAAAGAATTACCTTTTCTTATTTGCAATTTTGTAAACTTTCTGAATGGGAAAACAAATCAGAGAAAAACAAAATAAGAAAAAAGAGTCCTTGTACACAGTTGTATTTGTAAGAGAAGGAAAAGAAAAAATAAAATACTTCAAATTAAATTTGAAAATAATGGTCGGGCTGGAGAGAACAACTGGAGTCACAAAAGATAAAGATCATGGGTTGAGATAAGAACAATTAACTGGAAACAGCAATGAGATAAGTAAACAAACAGTAACAGCAAAAATATTAGCAACAAAATTATACAAGAGGCAGGCAAGTGATTCCCATGCAAAATGCTGACCGCTGGACTGGACCTGACTGCTCCATGCTCCCATGACCCAGAAGCAAGTTCTTCCTCTGTACCTGCAAAATGATATGAGGTGGTACAGAATAACCTCTGCTGGCTACTGCAAAAATTAACCCTGTCCTGGCCATTCCCAGGGAAAGAATTTGACATTTGTCCTTGCTAATTTCATACAATCTATAAAGGTCTCTCTATCAAGGTCTTTCTATGAGGCCTTTTCTATATTCAAGAGAATCAAGAGGTTCTCATAATTTAATGTTATTGGCAAACTCAGCAGGCCCTCAACTGTAATATCCAGTCATGACAAAAATATTGCTGAGAACTGGAACTGACATTGGACCCTGAGGAAAACCTCTAATGACTGGCCTCCAGAAACTAATTGGCTTATTTAATAAACACTTAGAGCCTGTCTCTTCAGATGATTGTTCACCTATTTTATTGTGTATATGCCTAGCTGTATGTTGGACATTTGACCCAGAAAGATACTTTGAAAGATGTACCAAAATTTTGCTAAAATAAAAAAAAAAGCCCAAACAAATGCAGTGCTTTTGCCTTCAACCACTTGGCAGGTAACCTTGTCATGCAGGGATAGGGATTAGCAACATCTATGGCCTGCCCAAGGAGGTAACATTTTAATCCCTACCATATAAAAATTACTTGTTTTCTTTCCAAAATAAAGCCTCTCTTTAAAGAGGTCTTCTAGACAGACTACAGCCCTACAGGGGTGACTCCGATTCTGTGGCATGATACTCTTCAAAGTGAGAATTTCTTCATCATTGATTTGCCCTGCTTCTGCGAGTAGTTTGGTGAGCATTGCATAATTACTATTTTAAGCAATAAATATACAGATACGCATATAAGTAATTGGTTATTAGTATTAGTCTTGTAGGTTATTTTAGTAGTAACCTTAATAATGAAATATATGCTTGTTGCTACTATTGACATATATATGCTCTCTTTTCTGGTAGTAATTTTGTGGTAACTTAGATGTATTCGCTTTATTAATTATAACTTTACTCAGTTTTTATTAGTAATTTGCAATAATTTTTATTAAAGAAATGTAGGAAATAAAATCTCTGTATTGTTTTGCATTATGAAATCATACAGCCCCATCTTTATATATCCACAAGCTCAAAAAACTTGAAAAATGTTTAAAATTTAAACAAATATTTTAATTTTCATAATGTGTTAAATCAGTAAGAATAATGGATTTAAAAAAGTAGTTACAGTGTCAGCCACTATAGTGGTTCAGCCTATATACTATAAATTTAAACCCAAATCTTTAACAGATTCACATAAAATTTTTAGGTGAACTAAAAATTACATTGGAAGAGTTGAAGATTTTCAATCAGATTATAAAAAACAGCATTAATCCAAATTAATTCCTTCCCACCTGTTTGCCTGACCCAGGTGTTAAAGGATGTTTCTTGGAAGATTTCTCCTTAATATCTGTACCTGTACTCTAGTTTATCCCCACAGTATTTGCAAAATGGTGTGTAATTAGAGATAGGTATGGAATTAAAAAGTATAAAAGAAAAAAGTTGTCATTTATTTTTGAGAAAAGAAAATTTATTTTTAGTTCATTTATCTAATCTTCAGAATATGCAGGCATATCAAAAAAAGTTCACCGTTGCTGTATCTGTTAAGAGAACATCCTGACAAATCTGAGAAAATCCTACTTTTTCCAAATATCCCCATGAGAGACATTTATGCAGAAGACAAGTAAGTTGTTTTCTCTTTGAAAGTAGTTTAAAATATTTTCCTGTTTGATGTCTGTAACAGAAGACCCTGCTGGATTATATCACAATGGTCTTCACTAGTACTCGAAATGCATAACACTAGAATTACACAGTAAGTTTCAGTTTGATTAAAACCCTCAGATATATACCTTCTTTACATCTAATGTATTTGGTGTTTGACTAATTATTCAGTGTCTTTCTGTAGGCTGCAACCCACTAACCTCCACAAAAACTCATTAAAGTATGAAAACTCAATCTCTGTTGCAACAAGATACACACAACTGAATTTTTTCAACTGATTGTAAACTTCTTCCAAGCCCAGAGAAAAAGTAATTTTTTATCCTCTTACTCTAGAGAAAGTAGTCATAGCACCAATTTCCATTTGAAGTCTACATTCTCTTCTGTTCGTAAAAGGCCGATATTATCCCTTTTCCTTTTGAATGGTAGTTCAGTGTATTTGGAATTGTGAGAATAATTTTGCTACATTTCTTCAATTTGACTGAGTGGCTTCAGAAGCTCTATGTATACTTTTGAAACCAGATTTATTTTTTAATTTTTTTTTTTTTAAAGCAACCAGTTCATGTATTTACCCTGCCTAGAAAGATCTACCATCATTTTCAGAATTGCTTTCACTGTCAGGCTTAGCGGCTTAAAATGCTGTCCTGTAGCAATCCTATAATTTCATCTGTGTGTGGTAGAAACCACTGGTTGTGTTTGCTTTTCATATTGACAGACATCTTTTTAGAGAAAAAAAAACTATTATTTTCAACAGAAAGCCTGAAAACACTGAGTCTACTTATACTCTGCCTTTTAGAAGCTTGTTTCCTTCATGCTCCGAGCATTACTTTTCCTTGCAGGTAATAAAGTTAGTTCCTTTGTAATTTTGTCTGTTCTGTAAACTGTGAAGCTGCAGTGAGAAAGAAAGAGATACTCTCCTGAAATAAGGTAAAAGCCAACTTTTATTCCTAAAAGGAAATAAACCCCTTGAAAAATGACAATAATTAGTGATTCTTATACATAGGAAATTCCCTGAAGTTCAAAAGGAGTGATAAGTCAGGAAAAACAAGTTATATTATTTAACACAAAAATTATAGAATCAATAAAGGCAATGACTGATAATTAAAATTAAATTGTAATTAAATAATTAAAACCACTAATGAACGTAAATATCTAAGGAAAATTTGGCTTGTTCTTGTCTGTGACTAAATATTTATTATATGTAATTAAAAGGAACGATACCTAGAACCATCACAAGCTAAAACTTTTGTCTGAGTTAGTTGCGGGGTCATTATGCAGAAACACTTGCATTCTGAGAAGATTAAGTATGCTAATACTCTCTGATAACAATTTCTTTGTAGAAGAAGCTTAATAGAACTTGAATCCTAGCTACAGTGGTTAGTACTGAAAATATAACATCAGTTACATTCATCTATAATACAGTATCAGGAACCTCCCTTCACGATATCCTAGTCTTTAGAGAACTTTTTTGAAGAGATTTTTTTTCTCTTTTTTCTCTCTTCTGTAGCTTGAAATGCTGTGTGTCCTAGACACCATGTTATATTTTTATTGCCAAGATGAGACACATGAGTTCTCTCCCTATGTAAAGTCCCAGAGAGCAAACTGATAGCCGGGCCCATAGCACAAAAACCCGACACTTAAGATCAGGACTATTCCATTAGTGCATTTCTGCTCCATCATACCCAATTACAATATACAAAGACCTTTGAGCAATATGGTTTAAGACCTGTTGTAAACAAAAATGACTCACTTTTGACCTGCACAAGAAGAGGAGAAAATGACTGGGATCTGTAGCATGAATGGACAATTTCTGTTCTCCTGTCAATTGCCATGAGTCTGAGATATTCTCCCCATCACCCACCTATGTCAGCAAGCTGGCAGTATCCCTTTGGTTTTCTGAGTTACAGGAAAGCTCCATTTTATATTTTGTTGTTTTGCAAAGTTGTTTTAAATGAGCTATTTTTGTTTTGTACAGTACTTACATTCCTTCAATTTAATAATTTTTTGTCTCATGAAATGGTTATTTTATTATAATGTAAATTAAAAATATATTCCTTTCAGATTTTGAAAAAGCATAAGCATGAATAGGCAAAATAAATTAATATGAGACCATAGGAACATCAATTATAAAAACATCTCAAATGAGAAAAACACGAACGAGTTTAATTACAGGGTAACAGAGATTAGGAATGCAGGTTCTTTGAAAAGTTGGTTATTATGGTGCCCATTTTTCGATTTCTGTTTTGTGGAATGCCAATGTTTAATCAAAGATAGTAGCAAAGAGGTATTATGATACACTGAAACAGAGTCATGGGCATTCTTGAGAACTACTATTAGCTGAGGGACATATTTATCTAAATCCTTAAATAACAGCTTTGGAATGAAGTCCCACAAGACACCATTCATGGTCAAACGTGTTTTCGGTTTCTGCAGTAAATATTGCAGACAAAGCCGACGTGGATTGGCACAAGTTTTTGGCAGTCATTTGCTGATGCTTCAAAATCCATTTTAATTTTGGATTATGATTTAACTGTGTAGAGATACTTTAATATGGTATTCTTTCTTTCTCTAGACTCTTATGACAATGGCTACTATTAAATGTCATGCTTACTCAAGATTCACTGCTTGGAAGAAGCTTAAGGAAAATATGATCAAGACTGGGACATCTGTGAAATCTATCTGCAACAAAACTATCTTTTCTTGTGTAAATTCATGTATAAAATATCGATGTCACTTTTGCAGCCAAATCCAAAGTTTACATAGATCTCTATAACTACACTTATATTAACAGATTCTATTAGATTGAATATTCTATTAGATCCATCTGTGCATCATGTCAGTTAGATTCTTTTTATACATGAGTTCTTTAATTTATTGCATTTTGTTTAGAGAATCTTCATTTATGTTAAGAAACAAAGATAATGAATGGAATTCATTCCAGTGTAGAGTGGAAAGACATACTTACCTCCCTACAAGGAGCTGAAAAGTGCATGTCAGTACTGTTGGCTTTGACTTTATCTTCTCTACAGGATAACATTCTAATTCTTCTGAAAAAAAAAAAAAAATCTCTTAAAACTGGATACAAATATAGTAGTTCTTTAAGTAAATGAAAGATTTGACTATTGAAATCATGAATATTTTTGATAGCACATTGTTAAGCCAGATCTGATAACACATTTCTTGGTTTTCTTGATAAAGAAAGTTCACTCAGGTCCTCATTTTCACCTTACTCAACCAAGGAGTTTGCTTGAGTTTACAGTTTATGGCGAACCCGTCTAGAAATATAAACCTGGCACAGGAATAAAACAGCTTTTTCTATTAAAGATAGTTAAGGAACATTACCTAATGAAAAGATATCCTTTTTTTAACAGGATTAGTACTGTTAATTCCTAATAATATATCCATGAAAACCTACAGATAGTAAAAGCATTTCTTTCCCTCAAAAATGCATTAATTACCTAATATTAGGCTGTGTGAGATAAAGGCAGACATGAAAAGAAAATAATCCTGATGCCATGTACTTTATTTGGAGACAGAAGCAACAAGATGACCTGTGATAGTTCTCTAATGGGACTACTTAATTGACAGGGAAGTATTTGGAAGGGGAAGCAGGGAAGGGTTATTTGTGCTTACAAATGACACTTTTAGGAATGAAGAAGATGGAGAAATATTTGCATGCAATATATTTTCACAGAGGAACATTAGCAATGCCTTCATGAAGACTTCCTGATTCTAAAAGACTTCATTTTGACAGCAATATCATGGAATTTTCAATAGGTAACACTGTGTAGGAAAATCTAAGAAACTTAATGTAAGAAAAACCAATCATCAACATATTAAACCTGGTTTAGAATTACTCAGCTTCTTCCTATATTAGAGTACAAACTCCTAAGTTTCTCCCCAACTTTTCAACAGTGTCTGTGGGAAATGTGTCTATGTCTCCGTTTTGATTTGTGCACTATTCGTGTTCCAAGATATTACCCTTTAGAAATATTTCCTCTTCCCCTTTTCATTTAAAGCTTCCATCTCTATATATTCCAATGCGACGTTGATGTATTTATGAATGTTGACACTATTCACCCACATTGCAATGAACATGGCATACCTGTGTGATTAGGCTTTCTGACAATGTATAAAAATCTTTGAGACAGCTTAAGAAGAGGTGCTCTACAATACAAATGAAAGATAGCAGATTCTAATCAGATATATGCAAAATCTGAAATTAAGATATTACTTTCTCTGTAATCATTTCAGGTATACACTGTTGTAAACATATACATACACTTATTTTTTATCTTGTGTTTTCCTTTTTGCTCATGTGTAGCAGCCATGTGTAGCACTCCAGAAATCACTTGGTCAATAATCCCTCTATGTCTCTCTAATTTGTCTCAATGTTCCTGGATAACTGCTTACATTGGATCTGACTGAGAGAGTGTTAATTTTCCCTTAGCAACCCTCACAGTGTAGTGCTTTACATTTATATCTGGAAGGGTGTTGATAACACACCAGTGTTTTGGCTACTGCTGAGCAGCACTGTCCCTCTAGCATTCTTCTGCCCCCATCTGGGGGCTGGGAGTGGACAAAACTCCTGGGAAGGAACAGAATCACATGAGCTGACCCAAACTGTCCCAAGGGATATTCCATACTATATTACATCAGTTCACATATAAAAGCTAAGGAGGAGAGGAGGAACAGGGGGGGAGCACTTTTTATTCTACGTTTACATTTCGGAGCAACTACTACATGTGCTGAAGCCCTGTCTCCTGGGAAGTGTTTGAACATTGCTTGTTGATGAGAATTAGAGACTTACTTTTCCCTTTGTTTATGAGTTTGCAATCTTTTGCTTGTTTTTTTCTCTGCTTTAGTAAAATGACTTAACTACAAGTTGTTTTCCATCTTACTCTCCTCCCATCCCATTGGGAAGGAGAGTGAAAGAGTGGCTTAGAGGGCACTGGGCACCCAGCCAAGGTCAAACCACTACAGTCCTTTCTGGCACCCAGTGTGGGGTGAGATAAAGATAATTACATATATATATATATATATATATATATATATATATATATATATATATATATATATACACATACATGTAAATAATGCTATAGTAAATAGTAAATACTAGTTATCAAGTAGCAAGCTCCTGTGCAATGCATGGCATTTGCTGGCTATACTGCTTATCAGTTTATTTTGCTGACTTTGGAAACATATTTACACAAGTGATGATGAGTGAAGACACTTCTTTCCCCCTGCCCAAGATGGTTGTGAATGATTTTATATTTCAGACTCCTGTGGTCCTTGCTTATCCTTACGTAAGTTGTTTAATACTTTTAATAATATTAGCTAATACTGTTGGTACAATATGGAATTAATGGATTATGTCATCATCTTGGTGTAAGAGAAAAAAACCCTTTAGATGAAGAGCTAATGAAACCTGCCCTGAGGCATCAAGTTCCTGGATGGCAGGGTGCATGGAAGGACTTAGGCAGGTTCCTAGCATGTTTACCACCTCTCTTTGCTCTTTATACATAAATAGGCAAACAACTCTAACAAACTGCCTCTTTGATGGATTGAAGGATGCCTTGTTTACCCCCATGAAAACCAGCAACTTCTGGCCCTGTGCGGTGCCTGTTGAGCCACTGTTCAGTACTCTCAGAGGACTGTAGTTGAGGCAGGAACCCAAACTGCATTTGAGGACACTATGGCTTAGACAGGACTCAAACCACAACCATGAGACTAATTGTCCCAGCAGTGAAAACAAAACAGTGAATAAAACAAGTTACAACCCCATACCACTGATTAGTAAGAGAGGAAGAAAGGGAAGAAGAAGGAGAGGAAATAACAGTAGGAAAGAAGAGGTTGAAGGCAAATCAAACAGGAAACAACCCGTCAACACATCACACTACCAACATTATATAGCTTCAATGGGTAGCATTAATTACACAATGAGCCCAAATAGGAAAACCCAATTTTTCAGGAATCCTAGAAGAGATTATGGCCTGCTTAGAAGCCAGAGATTTTGAGCATTGTCTGAAAGGGTGACACATGCCCAAGAAGCACCACTATATATCAAGTTACCAGAAAATGGAAGAGGCAATGCTGTACTTACTGATGGATTCTGCCATGTGATAGGAAACCACTGGAGGTGAAAGCTGCTGTGTGGAGTCCCACACAATGAGTCATTGAGGCTCTTGAAGGGAAAGGTGAGTCAAGCCAATTTGCAGAAATTAAAGCCATTCAACTCGCCCTAGAGATTGCTTAATGAGAAGTGTCCTGAACTCTACATTGATTCCTGGATGGTGGCTAATGCCATGTGGGGGTGGCTGCAGCAGTGGAAGGAAGCCAATTGGCAATACAGGGATAAACCCATCGAGGCTGCTGCATTGTGGCAGGACATCGCTGCATGTGTAGAAAACATGGCTCTGAAGGTACCTTATGTAGATGTTCTTGTGCTACAAAGACAACTGGATTTTTGTTTGTTTTTTTTTTAATGTATGCAGTCTGCAGACAGGATATTTCTTTTTGCAGATATTAAGAGGGTCTGAGAGACTGACAGATAGAAAAACCTAGATGTCATCAACTACATTATGCCGAAAATATGTATGGAGGCACTGCTATTCTTTTTGGATTTTTCTAGGGACTTTTTTTGTCTAGCTAGAGTCTATAAAATTGGCCAGCCATACAATACTGCACCAAAAATAATTGCAAGTTTTTTTGGGTTTTTTTTTCAATCAAATCCTTATAAAATGTCTATGTGAGAAGACATTTTTTAGCACAGTCTAAAGTCATAAGAACATGGGAAGCTATTAATATTTCCCCTTCTCTCAAAAACACCAATTTAAAAATCAGCAATGCAGATAGATACATTTCAAATCAAGATTTCATCAAGCAGTTGACAAAATGTCTGTTGCAATCATTGGAATGATTCCCACTGAACTCAGTGGTTTTCAGATTAGGACCCAGATATGTGCAATGCTATTATGCTTAACAAAACCTGTTCATTCAAATAGCAAACATTTAACTGGATTGTGTGTCCTCTGTGGATGACTTAGGCCTTACTTAAGAACTCAGCAGTAAATCATGTCACCAGGAGTGAGAGCTTAGCTGTTTATTGAACATTGTGATTCTCTACAGTGTTTGAACAGAAAGAAAGTGCCATCAATGGCTTTCAAACTCAACTGTAGCACAACTTAGCATGACACGCCATCATTCTTGCAGGCATTGCCAAGCATTTCACCGCAAGAGTTAATCATAAATCTGCACCCCTATAGTATGATGTGTTTCCTTTTAATACATGAGGGTGTCTGAGGAAATGCTCAGGCTCCCAGCTCATAAAGGTTCAGCTTTATTCTCTACTGGAGTTCACATAATGGCTGCTGTGTTGGTAGGTGAGGGTTTGTATTTTACTTGGAAACATACTTTCAAAAGAGGCAAAAGATTGCCAGAAGTTTATGTCATCAGTCTGCCATTTGGCAGACTCCTTCTTCTCTTTCAGCATCAATAAGTAACAAGCAGTTTCCTGCTGAATTTCTAAAGTGGCTTAGGAAAAAAAAATGTACAAAACATTCCTTCCCTCCTTTCCCCAGCAAATTTTAAAGTCAAGTCATTCACTTGATCCATAGAGTGATTTGTGTTACCAGAGTGACTGATGACCTTGGGTTTGTGTTGAAATGCAAACATTTTCTATCTTTTAGCACAGCAGAATATTCACTGTAGAATGCTTCAGTTAGGACTTCACCACCACTAATCACCTGATTATACAGTCAGGGAATAGAAACTCTGACACAGGACTTCAGTGGAGAAGAACATGTTCTAAATTTCAAATAACAAGTAACTGGAGCCAGGGGCTCATCAGCAATTCCATAGCTTAATACTGTTACAATTGGGTGTTTGCTGCTTGTTTAACAATTTGACAGCTATTGATGACTAATTAACAAGCCTCTTAACAGTGCCCATGGGGAAAGAAGGTTGTATTGCTGTGCTTAGCAGAGATAAACTTTGATGAAAGAATTAGAAGGAATCATATGTCCTTCCCAACTGTGGCAGTGCTGCACTCAGGCCTTACCTACCTAAGAAGCCCATTTTGCTAAGCACTGAAACCAGAGTTACATGCTAACAGTCAAATGGGTAATGTGGAAATCAGATTTGCAGAAATGGGTCCTTGGTTCTTTGCCCCATTTCTCACATCAGCTTTTGTTTAAAACTATGTAAAGTCAGGGAACCTTGTGACATAGTTGGAAAACACAAGGAACAGAATCAGCAATTGAAATTCCCAAAAATGCTACTTCTTCTTTCCTAGATAAAATTCAAGCTTTATTTCTACCCTCCCATGAAGCAACCACTTCAGCTGAACAGAAAAGACAGAAATCCAAAGGTAGAGAAATTGTTGTCTTAATTTGCTGACAAATCTGTTTTCTTTTTGGTTTCTGATTCATTTAGGTTGTGTAAGAAAAAGATTGAATATCATTTGGATTATAAGAGAAAACTAGTTATTTTAGGATATTCTCTTCTTGATAGACCTTTGGCATCAGAAGTTCAGGACATTATATTTGAGATAGAAGAGTATCTGACTATCAATGTCATTAAGGTATTAAAATATCTGTCAGTTTGATTAGGGCAGAAACGGTGAGTCACACCTTCATTGTCGCAAATTTTGCACAAAT
The DNA here is from genome assembly GCA_018697195.1 of Certhia americana. Lineage (NCBI taxonomy): Eukaryota > Metazoa > Chordata > Aves > Passeriformes > Certhiidae > Certhia > Certhia americana. Next base: position 29,888,880 of record CM031878.1, on the reverse strand, counting down.
ATGTTGGGCTTTTTCAAGTTAACATAAAGGAAAAGATAACAGAACAATTTCATCCAGGTAAAGCACATATTTTTTAACGTCTCCAAAAAACTTAATATTCTTTTTCAACTTTTTATTAATGTAAACACCATTAATTCTTTTTTCCATGTAAAGTTCGTTTTTTTTTTTTTTATTTCACAACTTTTAAATTATTAAAATATAGTTCCTATAATTTCTTTTTTTTTGGTGGGGGAGTAAATATATTCTTTAAACCATCTATTCCTGCAAAAAATTGAATTAAAAATATATGAAAAATAGTTAGGATATTCCCATCTAACATTAGTACTTTTATTTTCTAATCTTTATCCTCTTCTGCTGCTGCCGTAAGAAAAAGGGTTTGAGTTCTTGCCAGCGTATACAGGCAACATTTTTAGTAGCAGTTCTGTTTTCTTCACCAAAATTAAGGAAATGTCTTGTCCTGAATTGTGTAGCTATAGCATCTGTCCAAATACAGCAAAACCAACATTCAATAAAAAAGGATAATCTTCCAATTTCTCAGGAGTGGTAGATAGCAGAGTACAAAATTGTAAGCTATATTACGTGGGATGTGAAAATAAAGTTGCAATTCCTCATTTAGCTACCATCATCAAATGAGTGTCTTGAGATCATACCAGAGAATGGATGAAATTTAAATCTGTGCAATGTGGCATTTTCAGATGTGTGTAGTGAGCAATTTTTTTGCAGTATGTCAGCATAATTACTGTACCCTGAAGACAAAAATTAACTGGTGCATTGTGATAAAGGTTGTTTTGAATGGGATTGACACTGTGTGTGCAACTCAGTAAGCTCATAAGAGTATTAAACATAGTGAAAGTGATAGCATGCCATTAAATCAACTTCAAAATCCTCTGTGCAGGATTATACTGTATTTAATTTGGTTCTTCTATTTTAGGTTTCACATGAGAGACATTATAATCTTATCTTCATCACTTTAACAATTGAGAGTCCTTGTTGTTTGGCTTTAGATGTCATTTCAGGGGAGCACCAATGCCTCTGAAAATCCTTATCTGGAAATGACTCAGAATTTGGTGTGCCTTTAGCCTACCTGATATCAGAATTTTCCTTTTAATGGCTGTCAATGAACACTAGAAAACTAGTTGACACTCAGTGTTGCTTCATCAGTGCAACAAGAACAATAATAATGAAGGGGTGTTTTATAAGAAATCAAGCTAGCAAAAATCAAGCTGTTTATAGTTTTAAAGTAAACAAATAAAATACAATCTTTTATTTGCCAGTTTTCCAAGAAAACCATCCCAAGAACTCTGAAGCACAGTCTGACAATGAACAGTGCTTATTTATCCTTCCACAGGGGAGTAAGTACACAATGAACTAATTATGTGACATGGTTTGACTCCACGTAGATGAGATAAAACCATTAGTAGGGGAAAGATTACAGATCAGGCTAGTTGGAAGATTGTCACTGCCTTCTGCTATCTGTACCTGGATCCATCTGAAGAGATAACACCCATACTGCAGAAATCAACAAGAGAGAAAAAAGCATCCTGCTTCCCATGAAAATATATTTACAGTATGGTAGTGGGCAAAAAGTAGATAAAACTAAATAGTCAGGATCAAAGTAGTGATGGAACATATGCAGTATAAGTTAGGAAATTTATTTTGTAATCTTTATAAATTGTACTGGAGGGTGATATGTTCATAGTAAAAGGAAAAAGGAATTACAGAGATGTATTAAAAGGCTTCTAAATTACCTATGGAACTAGCTAGTATGAGAAGCAGATCTAGCAAATTAGCAGAATATTACTGGGAAAAAAAAGAGAAGATGGAAAGAAAAAAACAGTTCTTTGTTGGTAACCATTAAAATTTTAACATTAGAAAACTGACTATTACGGAAAACAGAGATATGAGGTAGAATTTGACTGAAAATAATCTTTACTTCTTACTTTCCTTGGATTCCTGTTTTCTTTGTCCCTTTATCTACACTGAGCCACAAATGTCACATAGGAATTATAAAATCAGTGATGTTTGGGTATATTGAAATATTTGAAAAATTAAATAAGAGGTTTAAATGCTGACATCAGGCTATTCTATTCCATATGCCCAGTTCACTATTGGCTTTGGCTTTATACGTTGCATAACTTTAAAATTGAAAAAAGTTTCACAGTAACCAAAGAGAATACTGAATGCCTAATTTGCACATTTATGTCGCCCTTCCATGCTCAAAACCTGCATACAAGTGCACAGAAGTGGAATCATAATATGTACTCAGATGGTATAGTCCACTAATTAGGAACTGAGAACCAAAGGAAAATAAAATATTCTAATGAGGCATCTAGCCACTGTTAATGATACTGTACTTTAAAGGACAAATTTGAATATTTCCTGAAAGACAGAATACCAGTTTTTTGAATCTACATCTTTGGATATTTACCTGGACAAGAGAGACCCGTACTTCAGTCTCCTGTCCAATTAATATTTGAGCATTATAATTTAAATTATTAAAATTTTAGGAAAATTTGTTCTTGAAGACCAGCTTTTTATGCAGTAATAATTATTGTAAAAAGTTAATATTAAATTTTCTTTCTCTTGTCTAGCTGATATTAAATGTATCAAAAAGACAAACAATTTCAAAAGCCTCAGGGCAAAATATTCTACACTATGGCGTTGCTTTTATGTGGCTAAAATGAAATGGGAATTCACTTTTCCTCACAAAGAATGAGAGCTGAATCTAGACGTCTTAGGCAAATCCTAGTCACTGGCCATCAGAAAGGATGCAGCTTATATGTTCTAAGAAGTATATATTGTATAAGGTTTGCTGCTTTTTTTTTTTTTTAATAGAAAACTGAGGCCTTTATTTTCAAACCAGTGACAACCAGTCAATGTGAAAACAACTCAGTTTTATGCTTTTAGTTCCCAAACATGCAAGAAAGACAAGACATCCTCTTGCACTGCTTTCCTGATGCTGCCCATTTCTCAGCTGTCTGAAGACTTTGAAATAATGCTAATTTTTAGACAGAACTTTTTTTTTCCAGGAGCATCAACATTCCCTAAACAAATATTGAAAATAAATTTTAGTTTTTAGAAATTATATAAACTGTTAAAGTTTATTTTAAAATTAGCATACAGATATTGAATTGATTCATTGTTCTGATGTGAATAACATAGTAGAAATCCTGACTGTGAAGCCAAAACCAAAAGGGAATGACAAGATTAGGGAAGTCAAGGCCCACTTAGAAATGAGTCTGGCCATGGATATCAAGGATAAGAGGAAGGGCTTCTATAAATCTTTCTTTGCCGTAAGCAAAAGAAAGCCTAGGGATAATGTGGGCCCCTGCACGGAAATGGGAGATCTGGCATTATTTCTGTGCCTCAGTTCTCAGTGGCAAGTGGTCCAGCCATGTTGCCCATATTGAGAAAGACAAATGCAGGGATTGGAAGAATGAAGACCCTGTGTCCACTGTAGGAGAAGATCAGGTTCACAACCACCAGAGGAACCTGAGTGTGCACAAGACTCAGGAGATCCTGCCAGCAGATGAAGTTGCTAAGCTACAATTGACCATTTTTGAAAAAAACATGGCAGTCAGCTGAAGTCCCTGATAAGTGGAAAACGTAACCTCTGTTTTTAAAAAGGAGAAAGTGAAGGACCTGTAGCAAATTCTCCTCGAAACTATGCTAAGGCACATGGGAAAAAAAGAGGTGATTGCTAACAACCAACATGGTTTTATAAAGGAGAACTCATCCCTGACAAATTTGGTGACTGTATATGACAGGGATACAGCTGTGGTGGATGGGAGCAGAACAGCTGATGTTTTCTACCTGGACTTATGCCAGGTTTGACTCTGTCCCACATGACATCCTTGTCTCTAAATGGGAGAGACATGGATTTGAGGGATGGATGACTGAGTGAGTAAAGAACATCTGGAAGGCTGCACTCAGCATTGTAGTCAATGGCTCACTGTCCATGGGGAGAGCAGTGATGGGTGCTGTCCCTCAGCACCAGGGCTGAGACTGTTCACCCTCTTTGGAGGTGATGTGGGCAGTGGGGCAGTGCACCCTCAGCACATTCACTGACCACAGCCTGTGTGGTGTAGCTGACACCCTGCAGGGAAGGGATGCCATCCTGAGGGACCAGGTCAGGCCCGAGAGGTGGGCTCATGCAAACCTCATGACATTCAGAAAGGAGAAGCACAAGGTTTTACACCTGGGTCATGGTGATCCCAGACACACCTGTGGGCTGGGAGGGGAAGGGATTGAAAGCAGTCCTGTGGAGAAGGATTTGGGAGTGATGGTTGAGGAAAAACTCAGCATGGTTCAGTCATGGGCAACCAAGCCAACCATGTCCTGGCTTGCATCCAGAGCAGTGTGGCCAGCAGTGTGAGGGAGGGGATTCTGCCCTGCTCCACTCTGATGAGACTCCACATACAGTGCTGCATACAAGCCTAATGTGTCCAACATAAGAAGGCCATAGAACTGTTGGAACAAGTCTAGAGGAGGCTCATATGAGGTTCATGAAAGGACTGCAGCTCCTCCCCTCTGAAGACAGCTGAGAGAAGAGAAAGTTGTTCAGTCTGGAGGAGAGAAGGTTTTGTGGAGGCCTTACTTATCAGGAATTGTAAATGATAGGAAGAATGGTTGGAATGGAAATGAAATGGAAAGAAAGTTTAGATTAAATATTAGGGAGAATTTTTTTTTTATGTGGTGATGAATTACTGGAACAGGGTGGCCCGAGAAGTTGTGGATGCCCCATCCCTGTAAGTGTTCAAGGCCAGGTTGAATGGGGCTCTGAGCAACCTGGTCTGGTGAGAAGTGTTCCTGCCCATGGCCGGGGAAGTTGAGTGTAAGTGATCTTTAATGCCTATCCCAATCTTGACACTTTCTATGATTCTATGCTTCTTCGATATACAAGGTAACATAAATTTAACTTATTCCCCTTACTAAAATTATGGCTGTTAATGAAATAATAATTAATTTTACTAAAAGATGATTTAATCCTGTGCAGTAGTTGGACTTTAATGATAATTTATGATGCAATTGCTGGAGCAATGAAAAGAAATAGATCTTGATGTCATAAAATGTTGATGAAGATAATATAGGAAGGAATGCATGAATGAAAGGAATAAGATCAAATATAAGCAGTCAAGATCTTGAAAAAAACTTTATTGCATCCTCTTTCAATCAAATTAAAACTTTTTAACTCAATCACATAAGTCTTGTAAAAACAGAAATATGGCAGGGGCCTTAAAAGGTAAAAATCTATCTAGCATCACATTGAAGTAAACTGCCAATACTGTAGGCTCTGCAAATAATATTCTCTCTCAAATTATACATAGCAATAATGCTAGAAAAAAAAAAAGGTGGTTGAATTGCAGCTGTATTCCTTTTTGGGACCTGTATAATTCAAAATTACTTGCATTTCTAATTTTTTTTTTTTTAGATTTTTTTTCAGAGAAATAAATTTATTTTCCACTTTCCCCCCTGCAAAAGTCAATCACCAACCAGTCATCCAAAAATGACAAAGATTAAAATATATCAGTGGATCAGTTCTTACAGAGTATTTATTCTCTAAGACACTAATTAAACCAAATATGTCTTCAATAAGGTGATTCTTCTGTCCACTTAATGGCACTTGAAAATGTCAGTCACATGGGCCATGGACATAGTATATGTCAAAGGATAAAAGCAGCCAAAGAAAGATAGAAATTGACAATTTCTGGAACCCAGTCAGAGAGAATCTCTATAAGATCATGTAGAAATGCACCACCACACAGGAATACCCCTACATCTCTTACTTTTTCTTAAGTTTATCCTTAAGTTTTGCATTGTGCTGTCAATTCTCCTTTATGCTAAGGTTGGATGTAAGTCTAAAAATAGTTGGAATTTAGGATTTTTGTTATTTCAGCTGCCACCACAGCAATGTCTGAAGGAATAATTCCAGGAGGAAAGAATAAGTGTGCCATGATAGTGTCATAATTCTACAGCATACTAATTACCCTCTATCTACAAAATGTGGGGGTGATTTACATTACAGGACACAACAGATTCAGGAGATGCAATCTTAAGAGAATTTCGTCTCTGAAAAGGAATTGGCTTTTATGCAGGCATATATCTATGAGTTAAATTTGCTTAGTGTCTCAAGGAAAGGTCTAGATGTTTATCCATCATATCTTGAAGACAATTTCTGCCCACAAATGAATTGGTGGATAGTTTCTCCATCAGATTAAATCTTTTCAGTGTAAAGATATCAGCTTTTCTCTATGAATTAGCAATAAATTGTAGCAATGTGAAAAAGCTCATGTATCTTCTAATTTTTTTTTTACTGGACATAACAGAAACCTTTTATTTAAACTGTTATGAAAATCAAGAACAGCAGCAAATTCTGTGAAAAATTCCAAATAAATAGTTTAAAACTGAGAGACTTAATAAAATCTTCTAAAAAAACACTGGGCTATCCTAAATAATAACATGCTTTATAAATATACAGAGTCTAAAGATAAGAGCATAGAATACAGAAATGTAAAATATGAATCTCATATTTTCTCACTGTTATAAGCAGTGTCTGATTTTGTTTCAAAGCAAATAAATTCTCCCTGTTGAGACTCCCTGTGGTGCACAGAAAATAACCAATCAAATGACTGGGTGAAGCAAGTACAGAGAACATCTTTTAGAGTTTTATATGATTTCTGACTTTGACATATTTTTTCAAATCATGACTAAAGAAATTCTTTCATATCCCCAGCTGCTTATTATTACAGAGATGTTAATGTTGTCTTTTCTGCAACATCAATCTGAATCCTCTGTACTTCATCATGAATGTGTTCTGCCTTGATAAACTTCTAGGTCTTCTTCAGTTCTTTGCTGACCCAGAAAACCAGCTGCATGCAAGTCCTGACATTCTTTCACTGTTGTGAAACAGTTATATTAAAGCAGGTCTGCTATGTAAATAATTTCAGACTGAATCAAGAAAAAGTTGTTTGGTTTGTATTTTTTTGTTGTTTGTTTTGGTTTGAGATTTTATTTTGTTTTGGATTTTTTGTTTATCTTTTCTGCTGGACAATCTTCCTGTTATAAAACACTGTCTGTCTTTCTTGCAAGAAAAAGAAGAAAGGAATTAAAATTCATCAGTCATAAAAGGTTTTGCTCTCCAGTTATTATGTTCAAAATACATAATTTACTTCTCTTTGCTCCCCTCTGTTCTTCTTTCTTCTTTGACAGTGACAGTAACTATAGCTCTGTGTTTTTTTTCAGAAAGCTGCCCAGCGTTCAGAAGTAAAACAATCAATCAAACAAAAATTGTTTGCAAATACAGATGTTTCCTCTTTATGTACATTTGCGCTTAGGTCAGGGCTGGATTCACAAGCCAACTTGTAAAATTCTGACCCTTAGAGTATAGCACAGATGACAGTAAATGTTCTTATAGTTATGAATGACAGCATGTGGATGATATGGTTTGCCAGACACACATGGATTTTTCAAAATAAACCCCAAAGTCTAGCAAGTCCAAGAGCAGAAAATAAAGTAAAAAATCTATTTATGTCAGAGAAAGGACTTGCAGAAAATCTAAAAATCCACTCTTACTCATTGCCTAGGCAGTTCTTCAACCATCAATTCATCATGTTTACTTATACTGGACAAAAAAACAGATGAAAGATCTCATTTCTAGGTGGCCATCATTTATTATATTTTGTAAGTTAATCTAATAACAAATGAGCACAATATTAATGCATCTCAAGGCAAAATAAGAAAAGATTGCTTGAAGAAGCTATTCATAAGTTTTCCTAGAAAGCACAACTTCAATTTTAAACACATAATTTAATTTGGATACTATTACTTCTCTTAGTGCCAAACTGAAAGAATTAAACCACAATTTCCTGATAATTAAGAAAAGTGCTTGCTGAAGTCAATAGCAGGTTATAATGATTGTGGTCATCTTGGTAACAATCAAATAGACAAACCTGAATAAATTATAAGTGAAATGAGAAATAAAAAAAAATTAGGGTCATTTTAGGTACCCTTAGGATATCTTTAGATACCAATGCATAGAAAATATATAGGGAAAAAGCTAAAAATTTTCTGTAATGATAGCCCAGGGAAACTCAAGTTCTACAGAAGCCTGGTTATCCCTTTGGTTTAAGCAGTTAATCTTGCATCTACATAATGAATCTCTCTTGATATACAGTACCATCTTTCCTATTGATTCATCTCCAGGTCCCTTTCCCAGTGATGTACAGATCTTATGAAATTCAAGACATAAGAGACAAGTTGAAAGTCAGTAGTTGGTCTTTATAGCACAAAACAAATTCTGATACAGAAACTGTTGATTTTGAGAAAACTTCTTTGTTTACATTTTTTTTTTCTCTTATTTTCACATGGAATTTGGGGACTACTTGATTAAATTTCACTATATTTTGGAGAAATATGGTCCTAGTGAGACATATCTCAGAGTTAGTCGAGCATTTATCTTATGTGCAGTGGCAGTGTTTATCTTGCTTATCTTAGGAATTAGTTGTCCTGTTGGAAGAGTTTTTTTAAATAATCCATGATTAAGCATTATTATTTACATATTTGCATAGTTAAAACTATTTTTATGACACAGATAATGATAGAGAATTATCAGCAATTTTCTGGCTTTGTTGTTATTCCTATGTTTTTCTTTTCCATCTTAGTAGACAGTGTAAGAATCTCTAGAACAGGAAGCTCAAGCTAATGCCAATTTGAACTGATAAATTCATATTTTACAGGACATTTCAGTTTGTGTCAAAGTCCATACATCTGGAAAGAAATGGAGACATCTCAAATCTGATTCAAAACACTGCAGCCATAGATTGACTGCTTCCCAGGAACTTTGCAGCATGCTCACTCAGTCTCTGCTTCTGCAGGTGGATTATATTAGTGTTCTGGCACCAATGATGCAAATGCAGACAGTGGGAAATCTGCATTTACATGTAGATTGGCACTGCATTTAAGTCGAAAGGGCTTTCCTCATGGTTTTATGGTATTTTATGATCCTGGTGTTCCTACTAAATGTTGCTAGCTTATTATTTACATTTTAATTCAAGAAAGATCATGACTGAGACAGACTTTGGAACAATGTTCTGAATATCTTTGTGATGCAATATACTCTTTATTTGGTTTTGCAAAAACGTTTCTTCTGAACAAAAATCTTGGCTAAGAAAGGTTTATGTTTTACATAAAGATTGGCAAGGGAAATGTGAACTCACTTTATTGAAAGCATAAAAGTCTTGTTAGAAAGAATAAAAAGCCCCCACCCCTTTTCTGCATCAGTTCTAAATGCTCCTGAATTATATGCTTTGCCAGCTGTCTATATATTTACTACTGTTGACTAATTCCTGTGTTCTATTTTGAGAATTAATGTATTGAATGCATATTCACAAATTCACGTGCTCTAAGATACTTAATAGGTATTTTTGAAAGAAAACAGTCCAGAAGAAATTACTGATGTAGTCATCTTGTACTAACAATATTAATAAAAAATTGATTCAAAAAATTGTCTTGAATATGAGTGGTTTATTACTCCTATGCAACTTGTAATTCCTATTAGCAACTGCCAGCATAGGTAAGGGAACACAAGATATTTAAAAATACTTTATACCAACAAAGCATATGATGAAAACTATAAGCAAAGTTAAAGAAAGGAAAAATCCTCTTTCATTGTACTTCCTTACACAGAAATAAAGTACTTTGCTCTTGGGTTTTTTAAAAATACTTTTTTCTCTTTGTTTTTCACGGCTGCATTGAGAAACCTGAGAATGTACAAAAGTCTTTTTCTCCCCTGCCAGAGATTGAAGAACTGGTTGTGAGCCATATCTTCTTCATTTTTTTTCTCACTGATTGTTTATTATTTTTTATCTCTAACATTTTTTCTCCCTGACCAGCAGAACTCTGCACTGCAGGTCAGTCCAAGGCACAATCCCACCCACACAGGGTGATGTGTATTTTTATATTAAAATCCATGTAAGCAGTATTTATACAAAATCTCCAATACATATCACATTTGTTAGAAAGTTAATCTCTACTCTAAGCCAACCAGAAAGTGCCACCTTCACAGCAGAAAATGGGGCAGAGAAGAAGGAAGAAGCCCAGAAGCCACGTGTAATCCTCCATCTTGTCTTCCCTGCTTGCCATCCTAAAAACTGCATATATCTAAAATTCTCACCCTGTGATACACTACACACTATACTACTATCTAATACACATTCTTGAAAGTTCTTGCTTCATTCCAGATCTTAAAAAGCCTTTTTCCATGAACAAAGGTTAAAAAACATTGTTTGTCAGACATTCTAAAATACTTTAAAACATGCAAAGAAATATTTCTCAGAATTCCTAATTCCCACACTTCACCTGAGAGTTATAGTAGAAACATACTTTCACAAGGGAAAACGTTCTTTTCCCCAATGTCTAAAAGAAGTTGTAGTACGAAAGGCATTTTAACTACTGTAAATAGTTGAAAGGAGATTGAACTTTAGACAAAATATCCTAAAGTGATGAGAGGGTTGTAAATTGATTTACAACATCTTTAAGACCTCTGCTTCTGGCCATCAGACCATTAGATGGGAAAACCTCTGTCAGAAGATCAGTGGAAAAATAGAAGAGGAGGAAGTTCTCCCTTAAGCATACAGGGTTTATTGCATATTCCCTTCTCCATTTGAGATTTCTCTGCCATGGTTGAAGCAAACACTGCTGAGATGAACTTCAAGACTGCTGAGATTAAGAACACAGAGCTCTTTAAGAGAACTGTTTTTCATTGAGAATCATAATATGGGAAGCCAGAACTACTTTTACTCATTGGCGAGCAGAAAGGGTAAGGGATCCTAACTGTAGACTGGAAAGAATTTGCAAGAAGAACACACTTCAGATATGCACGGTGATAGAGATGGACTAAAAATACAGAAATGGGGAACTGTACCACCAGATTTAACACTTTCCTTGAACTGTTCTCCTACTGAAGATGAAAAAGCATCTATCCATAAAAACAGGTAACTCCTACCCTTTAACTTAACTGTATGTTTTCTGCTGAAAAGCTGTGTTGGAGGTTGGGTTGATTTCTTATAGAATTTTTTCCCAGAAGTTGCTAAGAAGCTAATGGCTGGGTGCTTTTCGGTACTTATGGGTGCTTAGGGCCAAACAAAAGAAGCAGCTACCCAGAGACATTGATCTCACTTTGCTCGGGGCAGTTTTTCTGCTCTGGGGGAACTGCCAGGGCTGCTCGTCTCGGCGAGGCAGAGAGCTCTCACCATCCCCTTCACCTGGGACTCCGTGGGAACACCGTCTCTTCGTGTGTCCCCCGGGATTTTGGGAACCCGTTTCCTCCCTGCCCTGCACCCACGGTTTCTTCAGTTCTGCTCGAGGTCTCCCCACGCTGTTTCTACAGCCCCTGCCCAGCCGGGACACTTTTCCAACAGCTCCAGCCACTGTGAACCCTCGGAATCATCTCACCCTCCCAGAGCTGCTGCTGGCCTATTTAGCTTGTGACGGTACTGGGGGGGGGGGGGGGGGGTTACCAGAGGAAAACTGTGACTGATTTGTTGTTTTGGTTTTTTTCCCTTTTTTCTTCTCTAGTTCTGTTTGTTGTCAATATTGTAGTTATTATTGTTAATTTACCTTGTTAGACTAACTAGTAAAGAACTGTTATTCCTACCCTCCTTATCGTTGCCTGAGACCTCCCCTTCAATTTTGGAATTATAACAAACCCCAAGGGAAGTTTCCATTTTTTTTTTGGTTCCTAGCAGACACCCCTGTCTTTCCAAACCAAGACAATCTGACTGAGAAAGTCAAAGGCATCTTCTAAACTTCAACTGAAAAAATGTGATCAAAGGTTGAATTTAGCTTCTTGTTCCAAAAGAACACAATATTATATATTAATTCTGTTTTAATTTATAGTGAAATTTAGATCTTCTTCGTAAAAGTAGGAAGGAAATAAAATTGGAGGTACTTCTTCATCTAACTTATAAACTTGTGTTTGTTCTTTCACTGCTCTCTAACACATGAAGTCTTACAAAGGATTGGTTGAAAATGGACTACAGCTACTATCTAGAGAGCTGTCATGCTGTTGACTTAGTAGAACTACTGATAACAAATGGTATTTTCTCAATTCTAATCTGCAATATTCTGAAACACTCTCTAGGAACACCTTTCCATTGACATGAAAGAAAACTTAAAGCAAGCATGTTCATGGCTTATTGTCTAGATAGATAAACCAGGTTGAAAAAATGAGGAACAGAGTCTTAAGACCTTTAAAAGTGACTATTGAATTATTTCTATTCTCCTGTACCTACTTTGGACATTTAATAAGGGATTTGATTTTCAGAGGTGAGGTGTCAACATTTTTTTAATTGTCTGAAGTAAAATATGGCTAGTTTCTTTAAAAGCAAAACCTTTAAAATATCATCCTATTTGGGACAGTAAATCTTCTTTGCTTTTTAAAATTCGTATCTACAACTACCTTTGAAATCCTCTTTCTCGTATACTTTGAGGCTGGATTGTGCAGGGAATGCACATGTTTACACTGCTGGTTTTGAACAAAGCACAAGACAGACAATTTTTTAAAATTTTTAATTTTTTTTTTTTTTAATTCATAGATGTTCCCAAGCATTGCAACCATGTTGTAAACGAGTGGCCATCAACTTTTTTTTTGTACTGTCTGTCTCTGGAAATAGCTGGTTTTGATAGGCTATTGTCTAGTTACTTCACTTGCTGGTATAATTCTCTTTGTTCCTCTTCATTTTGGAGACATAGGGATGCCTTGTCTCCCCAGGCTTGATTTGGACAAGTCAGTACTCTGATTTGGTCAGTTCTTCTTCTTATGCTTTTGGCTTGAAGATACTCAGGGCTGTCTCAGAGAAGTCCAGAAAGTAATCAGCCAAATCGTGACTTCTGGGTGTAAAGATCCTGGACCAAAGACTAATTTCTATTGCCAACCAATCAGCTACTCGCTTATTCTTTCTACCTGACAACCTTGTGTAAGTCAGCTGGCAGCACTTCAGTATACTTAACATTTGAGAAATCTGGAAGTGCAGTTAAAAGAACAATACAGTGTTAGGGACATGATCAAACTTGATTTAAACAAGACTTTCACTCACTGTAACTTAGTCTGGCATGGAGTGCCACTTAATATTTACATATCCTCAGTTTTCATAATTAGCAACCCAGTTCTCAAATAGAACTGCAACATTTTGGGAAGAGACAAAAGGCAGAGCTGCATGAACACTTGACTAACATTAATTTTTCAATTCATACTGGCATGTATGTACCTAAGACTATATGTTTACATTTTTAAAATCATACCAGGGGTTGTTTCCAATACAGGGTACCTTCACATATCTTTTCAAAGTATTTATACTCTGTCAATACCTGCTTTACTTTCTGATTGCTTGACAAATCCTCTCCCCTTCCATCTCCTTGAACAAAATCACCTGTGCTTTAAATGATTTTTTACTATAGAAAGCATGATGAATAACTATGATTCTGTGGCTGTTCTGTATTTTGCAACAGAGTTGTATTTATAGCTATCTGATTTCCCTATTTTTCTCTTTTTTAAGAATAAAAAGTGTATTTTTAATCAATTAAAAGCAAATTAAAAAAATCTGTGATCAGTTTTTGGCATTAAATGTGTAGAACTAGACCCTTGATATCACTTAAGACAAAAAGCAACGCAAAAGATTGCATGTTGGTTGCCCACGGGCACAGGTTGTTTCCTCTCTTGCAGTGTACGTACTGTCCTATTCCCAATAAAATATTTTATAGATGTTAGAGGTACCTGCTTTTTCCTTTTTTTGATAATTTTGATGATTTTGCTAGCCTTCTGTAGAAGAATGAAGGGAGAGTGAAGAAAGAAGAAATCTTACTTAAGAATATTTACTGAGATTCTTTTTCCATGAAAGGCAGCCTAAGTCATATGATAAAGTAGCTTCATAGTTCTTTGTTTAAGAAAGGAATCAAGTGATTCCTCTATACAGATTCTTAACTGACGTATTTCTTCATATATTATGAAGAGATGCACAAATGTTGGAAATAAGTACACATTTGTATGATGGGGCAGCATAAATATTCAATACTACATACTTAATTTAAATTTTATTAATGCAATGTAAGTTCTGTATTGAGGACTGAATTTTTCTTCTTTTAGACAATATTTATTTATGTACAAAGCTATTCTGGAAGTGGCTGATTCTATTTCTGTATTACTGACTTAGGGCATATATAACGATATACTCTTTCCCAACTAAGGCTTGGTTTCATTTGTCATGCTCTACCGTTATTTAAAAACGTACAACTGCTTAATTGTATCATTCCTGTTAAACAATGCTTTAGATTAAAATGAAAACTCTCTCAATACCTAACAAAAGGTTAGCAATTTAATGAAAATCAAGATTCTCGTGGGATTTAACAGATTCTTGTTAGAGGTACCTCTACTGAAAAAAAGGATAACCTTTGGCATGCTCCTTCATTATCAAAGTAATCGGTTAAAAACTTTTCTAATTTTTTAAGTTTATATGGGTTATGTACATTTTATTTTCCCTTGCTTTCAAGAATACCAATGACATCATGAGGTTTTGTGATGAGATCATGTTAAAAACTACAGAGAGACAAGTGGGAATTTTCACTTTTCTTTGACAATATTTTAACCATTCAAATGGTAGTATCCTCCATTCACATATCAGGTTATTTATAAACAAAATTGAGCAATTCCGAGTGAGTCATAGTCAACATTTTGTCATATTCTCCTTCACAACTAAGAATTTACTGATGGAACTAATTTAAATATAAGGCAGAACCCTCAACTGATTAGTAATTAATTTCTGTCCTAAATACACTTCCTTCCTATGCATGTGCATGATCCTGAACTTCCTTGCTCATTTGTTTGTGTGTTTATTTGCTTTATTACAGGTTATGCATGTACTCATCTGTGTTCCAAAGAATAACGAAAGAATGTAGGCAATTGTGTACAGTTTTCTGTGGGAGGTAGAAGACGCATGAAGTCATGGAAATAACTAGGGCAGACAATACAGAACAGTACTTTACTGTTAGACTGGCAATTGGAAATCAAGTTAACAATTACTGCATGAAAGATATAAGAGATTAGGCAGATGCGTTAACAATGAATAACTTATATGTTAACTGTCATATTTATTTTGGAACACAGAATTTAACAATGATATGAGGTGAAAATTATATGGAGAAAAATGACAAAAATTGTTCTATTGAATGAATTTTGTGTACAAGTTATAGTGCCCCATCAATTCTGAGAAATGGGTACTAGCAGTTCAGAGATTTAGCCATATGCAAATTGTCTGAAAAGTTGTGGGTTGTTCTTTTTTTTTTACTGTCAGATAGACATCTGATATTGCTCTGATAGTATCATGCAGAAAACTGAGCTACCAAAGCAAATCAAAACAAAATCTGAACAGCTATCTGAACAAATTCCATACACCTGCATGCTATATGCACTTAATTACGTCATTCCATGTGATTTTATATTTACTTTATACTACTGTTATGTCTCTAACTTTTAAGGCTTGTGCCACAAATCTGTTTTTAAGGACTAAGGACACTGTAACAAGACTTCACTCACAGTGTTTGTTGTTTTATCTCCACATCATTAGTGTGCAAATGTGGGCAGCAGTCCAGACATGAATGACCTTATCAGGGATTACTATGAAGCAAGATGTCTTTAAAAAATTTAAGCCGTGTTCTTTATTGAATACAAACTATTCTCCTGAGAAAGGCTCTTTGTGGATGTAATCTTGCTTCTACCCTCTAGTACAAATCTTCTCTGGAGGTGAGAAATAAAGTTATACCCAGAACATTACTTTTTTAAGAGTTTTCTTCATCATGTGTTATGTTCTGGGATTCCCTCTCCATTAACTACCAAGCTTTTTTATAAGAACAGACTATCAGGTGTCACATCTACAGTGAGTAAACATCAGAATGCTGTTAGTTTTTCAGTTTCTTTAGTGTTTGCCTTACAGAGAATCCATCACCTCAAAACAGCGGCACATTATAAGTCTATATAAATAAATATACATGAATTTTTATCTCTGTGGATTCTGGGCAGGTATCTTTGAAGTCAAAGTAACACCACTGAACAATAAAATTGACAGCATATTGAAAACCAAAAAGATGCAAAGAAAAACTAAAACCCAAACCTCAAACCACTGTAAATAATATTAGGGAAAATGGCACTGGAAATGGTAGTAGAAAAATAAAAATGAAATTAGTCTAAAAATGCATTTTAGTCACTGGCCATATAGATGAAAAAGATTGCAAATGCAAATATATGTTGGTTTTGTTGTTCTTTAAAGCCTCAGAAAAAAATTTTCAATGTTTGAAATTAGATTGAAATTGATTGAACTATTGGACAATATTAAACACAACCACTTAGTAAGCAGACCTCACAAATTCAATGGTCATTCTCCATAGAGGGGCTTATCTAAAACTCTAAATCCCACTGACTGTCATGGATTTTCTAAAATGCATGACTGTTGCATATGAACATATTGAATAGGTGCTGTTTATATGCAGTCTGACATAGTTCAAATGAATGGTACTTGTGCAATCTGCATGGTGTCACAATCAAAAGTCTGAAGTTCTTGGAGTGTTGTATTCCTTCTGAAAGCACAATCTAACTTCCTTGCTCTTGAAAACACGCTGCAAAGTACAAGCAAAAAAGGTCTCATTGTGCTAAGGATTAAATGGAGGATTTAAAGGATTACAAAGGATTAAATGTAATGCAATTAAATGCCCTGTGATATGATGAAAAAATATCTTGTGCCCTGAAAAAATAGAAAATCAGCTACACAAAATGCTATCAGCCACTTGCACTGCACTCACAGCAATCTCAACAGGATAAAAGAATAGGAAAAAACTGATATACTCAGGCAAAAGTCTCCTATGCATTACTATGTCTATATCTGATTATATGACACCATATCACATCAGTAAGTGATAACACATAAGTATGTTCTATTTCTGTGCAGCACTCTAGCATGAACTAAAGGAAGAGGTACACTTTCATTATTTTATTCCTGAAGTACTGAGATAATGGCGATTGCATATAATTTACTTACTACCAGGGGGAAAAAAAATTCTTAATTTATCAAATATAAAAAATAAATTTAAGACAATTCTAAATCATGAAAATAACTTCTATAAAGAATACATTGAATGCTTAATACATTTTTGTTTAAAGTGTTACATTTTCTCTATCATGTTAAAAAAATAAAGAAATAATTAAACCCCAATTTTCAATATTCTTTTGGTTATTCTTTTCAAATTTGGTAAAGTTCTACTTAGAATTATTCCTTAATAAATTTAAATCAAGTAAATGTGAAAAAACTTTGCCAGACAAAAAATTATTGTGAAATATTCTGCTTCACAATGATGGTTTTATTTATTCATTTCTAAAGTAGCAACTTGATTGGGATTGATTGTTTGATTTTAGGAAAGTATTTATGTTAGTATAGTGAGAATATTTTGTAAGTTTTTTGTTTACTCAAGCATACTGGCAGAAAATTGTGTAGTCTAAGTAGTTTAGCAATATTTTGTGTGCACAACTGAAAATTGAATTGTTTCCCTCAGTGTTCCTGTATTGCTATAATTATTTTCATGCAATAGCCCAATGAAAAACATTCCAAACACTGTCATGTTATTTGACAGATTTCCCTGTGAAGTCAACCAGACAGAACAAACCAGGCAAGCAGGTTTTTATTATAATCCTGCATATTTGTTTTTTCTCTCATAATTTAACAATTTTACCGCAAATGTACACGATTGATAATGCTTATAAAATACTAAAGGATAGCCAGAGAAAAAGGGGAAAATTAAAAAGTCAAGTCATCTACAAATACGACAAATTTGGCTAAAGTGCAAGATCTACATGTAGAGCAGAAGAACTTAAACCAATTTTTCAGAGTGGAAGATTCCAGCTTGGGAAGCAATAACTCTTAAATATTAGGCAGTAAGTAAATAAAAGCTGACCACGAATGACCAGTGTGCTCAGAAAAAATATTGTAGCCCTTGCTTGTGTGAGCAATAGTTTCAGTAAACATAGGCTGATGCTCTTATCCCTCCCTCTATGTAGAACTGTTCCCAGTACCAAAGAGGTAGCCACAGTCAGTGGAGAAAATGCATAGACTCAAAAGAAAATTTAAATGGTTAGAAAATGGATATGAATAGAATCACTGAATGTATAAAGAACATAGAATATGACAATATGAGAGGTGAGAAGATTTTATAACTTACATGAACAGAAATATGACGTTGAAGAATTAGTCACCTTAGTATATTGAATTTAAGCTAACTTCCAGAAATTTACTCCATAAGTGAAATAAATTTCAATCAACATTGTTAACCAGCTGAACACGTGGAATGATTTGCAATTAGTTCTTCATAAGCAATTTTAAATCAAAACAAAATACAGTACTTACCTAAAAGCAAAACTCCCCTTGGAATACAAATTGTTATAAAGGCCACCCAAAGCATGTGTTGCACAAAAGGTCAAGATAGATGAAACCAATGTTCTGACTTTATAACCTCTACAGTTGATTAATTACTTTAAAGAACTTCTTGTGTCTAATAGTATATTATCTATCTATATATCAAAGGAAGAAGAGTATATGACAACACATTGGCCTTGGGACATTGACAAGCTCAAGAGTAAACTTGGCAAAATTGAGAAAGTGATGCCATATGAACTCCAGGAAGTTCAACAAGTCCGTGTGCAAGGACCTGTATCTGGGTCAGAAAAAACATAGAATCATAGAATGGCAGGGGTTGGGAGAGATGTTTAAATACCATCTGGTCCAAACCCCTTGTTACGTGCAGGGACATTTTACACAAGATTTGGTTCCTCACAGCCCTCATCCAGCTTGACCTTGAACATTTCAAGGGTTGGGGAATCTATAACTTTGCTGGGCAACCTCTGGGGTATTGCTGAATATCAGTAGAGTATTGGTAATGAATTGCCTGAGAGCAGTCGTGCAAAGAAAGATTGTGAGAATGGAGGAAAAACTGGTGGATGAAAAACTGGATTTGGGCTGATAACCTGCTCTTGTATCCCAGAAAGTCAATTATCTTTTGCATTGCAAAAGAAGGGCAGTTACCAGAATAAGTGAGTTGATTCTACTTTGTTCCTCTTTGCTGAGACCCTCACTGGAATACATTCAGTTCTGAGGTCTCTATTACTAGACATGGGCCTCTCAGAACAGATCAAGAGAAGGGCAACATAATGATCCGAGGGATGGAACACCTCTCCTATGAAGAAAGGCTTAGTGAGTCAAAGTTGTTTCAGCCTGGAGACAAGACAGTTCTGAGGACACTATATTTCAGCCTTTTAATATTTAACAGGGATTTGCAATAAAAATGCTTAAGTTTTTTTTTTTTTTTTTTTTTAACCAAGACTGGCAGTCACAGAAAAAGGGACAACAGTGTTTAGCTGAAAGAAGGAAGCTTTTGACTGGATACAAGGAAGGTGTTTTTCACAATGAGGGTGGTGATATACTGGAATAGATTACCCAGAGTTGTGACTGTCTATTGGAGGTTTCCAATGCCGGACAGGACAGGAATTTGAGTAAGAAGGTCAAATGAAAAATGTCCCTGACTGTGTCAGGTGGATTGGACCTAAATAATCTTTAAGGTCCCTTCCAACACAAACCATTCTATGAGTCTATGATTCTGACAGTCAGTGGGATGTGATTGCTGCTCACATGAATAGAAAAGGTCATTGTTACAGATAAGAAATTTTCTTGTACTAATTACTAATTATTACTGCAAATGTAGCCTTAATAAAAAAGTAGAAGTTAAACATAAAAAAAGATTTGACTAGGTGACTATTATGACATCTAAAAGAAATACGTCTTTTCTGCTGAAAAATTCACTACTTCTTGGACAATTGTTCTGAGTGCTGGGCAAGAGACTGATTATATGAGAAACAAAAAAACCAACTTATTATAATCTCTATATGCATGCATCTTGCTTCCAGATAAATAGTAGATCTTTACTAAATGAAATAACAGGGATAAATAAAACCTTAAATTGAAATCAATACTATTGATTTGAAGGCTTATAGAGAGATTAATCTTTGCAATCATTTTAAACTGCACCTTGTTTTTTCAGAAGTGTGATGTTTAAAGGCTTTAGAAATGCATCCTGAGTTTGATAACATGAATCAAACACTGGTCTAGGCTGATCATTCAAAGCTAAATAGTAAACCAAAAGAATTAAGATAGTGATTTCTACTCTAAAGTAAATACTACTAAGGAAAGCAAACAAGGAAGAACTATACACTAATTTATGATTGTTATAAGTCAGGAGAAATTACATTGAACTGATTAATCAATATATACTCAGAAATATAATTAAATTACAATTATTGTCTAGGTAGCAATAAACAGCTAATGAAACAGTCACTGGAATACTAAATCCATGTATCTTTCTGCACATTTTATGCATGTTTTATTCAGCTATTATTTAGAGGTGTGTGTGAGATTGTTCCTAGAATTGCTTACATTTTATGTTATATTAATGGGAAGATAAAATTTTTTTAGGCTTATGCAGCAATCAGTTGAAAGTTAGGAAATAACAGTAGTGAAATATGGGTAGGATGCTTTAGTTTTCTAGTGGTTTATCTCAGTAGTCTTAACCTATCCCACTGAAATTACTAATAAGTATTTACCATCACCCTGGCTCCCTAAAATGAGAAAGACAGATTTTTTAAACAGGTGAATTTTCTTTCCTTAAGTTTTAAGAGGACAGTTAGATAGCAGGAGGGGGTGGGAAAAATTTGTTAGAATGTCTGAAGATATCCAATATCCAAGATGAGATATTGTCCAAAACACTATATTTTACCGTGTTATTTTTCATAGTATTGTCAAGCCACAATACAAAAAGAAAAAAAGCAAGTCAAACTTAATGTGGGAAAGCATTCCTTTATGCTTGTAAAGAATCACCAGGATAACTTGAGAACTATATGGAGTCCTGAAATGAGACTGTGAACAAAACAGTAAGTGCAGCCTCTTTAAAAAAGGAGGGTTAGGATGGTGAGTTACACCCAACACTTAGTTTCAGCAATTGTCCCATTTTTTAGACAGTCACAGACTTCATATTCTCTACACCAAAATAATTCTTCTCAAGAAACTTGCTAATTTTAAAATTTGTTTTTAATCTGATACCGTGTCTTAACCTGTCTGGGTACTACTTTTATTCTTATCTTCAAAGTCTCGCAGACCTATTTAGATACCAAAAGTCTCTGGGACACTAGCAGTGACTATGTTGACTAGAAATAACTAAGTTCAGTTTCTCCCTTTTCATTCTACCACAGAATCTTGATCAAGAAAGTGAAGCAAATAGTATATAGCATTTTTATCCTCTCCAGGCAATAATGCTGTGACATTTTTCTACCTATTCCTTTCCCATTGTACTGAATGGCCTTTGTCTCCCACTTTTTTACATTACCTGGCAGTAGAACTTCAGATCTCTTAACAATGTTCTTTCTGCAAGATAAGAGGTACAAATAGGAAGGTATATAGAACAGTAACTGCCCTGCTCATTCCTTTGTTCATGTATTTTCCATTTACCACAGGTCTCAAATTTTATTAGAAACACTCAGAAGTATTTTTAAAAAGTGCTAATGAAGTGGTTTGGAAAGAGGAATTTTGCATGGTTAAGTTGGTAACAAACCCTTAATGTCTCAGATAGAGAACTGCTGGGATGGGAAGGTACCACCAGAATTCTCTAATCTAGTCCACTGAGTAGGGCAGGGCCAACTAGATTAGGTTGCTAGGTCTGGGGCCAGTAGGGTTCTGCAGATGTGCTGCTTTTGGTCTACAAAAGAGGTCTTTTCTGTTAACATGGACCAAAAACACCCCACCAATTTTGAATCTCCCTTTTCTCAGGTGTCTCCTAGCACTAGACCTGTTTAACTGCCCATGCACTGCCTGTGTGTTTGGGTGTCTGAGCTCCAGTCTCTGCTCAGATGCCTTTATGCTATAGTCTGCTCCAGTATGTTTTTGGTACAGTCCAAACTCCAGATGGAGTTTTTGTTTCTTCTTCCTTGAGCCTCTCTTTGCTTCTGACTGCTAGGGGATGCTCCTCTAGCCTTCCTTGGAAGGCTGTTACTCTGCTGTCTTACTTTTATCTCCTTGACATCTCTTTTCTTTTGCATCTCTCTCCTGCAGTTGTCCCTTATACCCTGGCATCTCTTTCATTTTCTCCCTTGCCTCCACTATGGTGTCACACCTGTGTTGGTGTTGGTCTGCTACACCTTTTCTTTTTTTAGATATTAATATCCTTCCTTAAGTATACTTTTCACCGTGGCACCATATGCTCCTCTGATGGGTATGGTTGTGTGTTCAGTGGGTTGGTTTCGTCCATTGCAGAGATATCTGTAACTATGATCAGCTCAGAGAAGTCCCAGATCTCCTTTTCAATAGATCATCACTGCAGGTCCTTGTCCACTTCCCACAACCTGCTGGTTATGCTTGGTACATGTTTAAGTGGATTTTTTTTTTTTTTTTTTTTTTAAATTTCAGGTCTGGCCCATTGACTTTTATTTTGTCACCTGTTTCCCCATCCTTGTAGGTCTAATTATTTGAGGCATCACAAGTCTAACTGCAGTTTAGAGAAGTGCCAGACTACTGATAAAGTAGAAAGAACACATTGTTTTGAATAGATGACTCATGATTTGTCAAATGTATCTTATGCAATATATGGATAATTAGTTATTCATTATTATGAAGCTTCTGTCAAGAAAGAAGAAGACATGGATTTGACTTTATGAGCTCTCCATAAAATTTGAGGGCCTATCTTGTTAATTGAAAAAGGCTTGTGTCTTGAAATGATAGAGAACATCCTTCTTACTCAATTTCAACTCTAAGGATCTTCCTGATTTTATTTATATTCCTTGACCCAGGCTAATAATATAACTTTGATTCCTAAAGTTCTTAAGAATTTGCTTCTTCAAACATTATTTTAAAGACAACTGAAGTGTCACAAAACAGATTTATAAAGATTGGATAAATATACATTGCTCCTTTAGCTGAATTTTGTAGCTATATAACAGCTATATCCTTTCATTTTCTCTTTTTTTCCCACCTAGTCATATGGTGTCCTTGACAGCGCACTGTTAACAAAATGCTTTTCTTACAATGCAGAAACTTTTCAGTTAATTTCCAGTCTTGGAGGGTTTTTATTCTATATGTGGCAGACGTAAAGGCTTTTTTCCCCTCCCCCTCCTTTCAGGGACATGAGATTCTCTTATGATTATATCAAATGAATGAATCAAAAAAGCATTAAAGAAATCTTCTAAAGAAATTTTTTAACTTTTGAGCATTAAAGTTAGAATTAGGTACTTCTGTGCAAATTAGCACCAAATGTGTTTAACTGCTATACAATAGCAACAAAAATTTAACTCGATTCTCATTATTTATGGTGTTTCATATCCATGTCTCATTCTTCCAGCATTTGGACTCCATGGAAACAGAACTGTGAACCCAGATATTTATTTTTTTTTTCAGAGACCTTATCTCGTATTTGCAGGCACTAAATATCTTAAAGGAAAAGTATCATGTGATATTTGTTGTAGACTCCTTATGAATACAGGCATAAATTCAGACCTGCTGGCTTTACAATTTTCTCTGTCTACTGTTGTCAGAGTCCTGGCTGTGGCTCCAAGGAAAAAGCCGAAGTCCTGAAAACCAAGTTACTCCTTTTCCTTCAGATTATTTGCCCTTCCTTACTCTTCTTCACAACAACTGAGAGTTTCTAATCTTCATTCCTGTATGTACTGAGGAATTTGTTCTCCTAGTGAATGTAAGGACATCATGTTTTGACATCATCTCAGCAAGATGTTAAGAACCCTGGTGAAGTGAGGGTAAAGGGTTATACATGACTAACAAGCAGCTAATGCCTATTGCCTTTGCATCTCCCTGATATCCTGTTCCCTCTTCCTTCCTTCATCTTCAACCTGACTATCAAATTCTCATATATGTGATCCTCACAGGCTTTTGAGGAGAAAAAAGCAAGTTAATCTCCAGCATGCACTGTAAATGTAGTCAAAAATAAAAAGCTAAAGATACGTAAAGAAAAAAAGTAGTTAAAAGATTAAAAGATAAAGATACTAGTGGATCTCTGGACTGCTAATGAATAAGTATCATAAAGAGGCTATAAAGAGGAATTAAGAGCCAGCATTCTTGGATTTTAATGAGGACAAACTAAACCATAATTAGGGAAGGAAAAGAAGAGAATGTGCAGATAAGAATTGGATTATTTGTGGAGATACCGTATATGGAGGCAAGGACATTAAGAATCATAGATTGAATTAATCCAGGACTAGAAAGATGTTTTATAATTTGAGAGAATTGGATGGTGTTTCTTTTTTGAAGCAAACTTAAAGCTCTACTACCAATCAAGAACTAGCATGTCTTATGCATCACACATATTTTTAAGTGAAATTTTAACTAATAAACCTAGATATCACCTAGTGGAGTACAAAATAAGCTCTTGTGGCAATTCTTTCTGAGCTCATGAAACTACTTCTGGGGAATTTTCATTGTACAAAAAGCCACTTGGTTATCAAGGGTCTGAATAGAGTTTTGATTCATCTAATAAATATATGTATATTTTTAGCACTTTAAAGCTGTTACTGATTGCCAGTGAGCTTAGACCTTTCTTTTCACCAAAGGCATGTCACTGTTTTTAACCAGCAATGAGCCAGTCTAGAGGTACATATAGAAGAAAAATGGTACCATTAATGTTCAGGCTACCAAATTATGTTCAAGCTGTGAAGGATTCAGTTATTGAGGAAAAAAAAAAAAACCAACCAAAAAATGCCTTTTATCACAAGCCTTCTTTTTTTACTTTCATAATTGCAACTTTATGACTTGGTAAGTACATGACTTCATTATTTCCTTAAGTTTGAGCATTTTAAAGTCTCAGATAAAGCAAAATATAAACAGTAAAAAATATCTCCTAAATAACAAAATAAATAGAATTACCCTTGTATGTTATTCATATCTTTCTTTTTTGCTTTCCACTCTTCCAATATGGAAGCTCTTAACTAAGCTGTTCCCGTTCAAAGTAATACGTTTTAATTTGTTACTAAGCAGGCTTTCAATGAGATGCTTATTTTTGTGCCACTTACAGAGTTGTCCACTTTGATATGTAGGAGCGAATGGAAAAGGAGCAGAGAAAAGTTCTGATGGAAGAGATTTTAAGTTCTCCTGTTAGAACTCAGGCAATTAGAGATTAAAAATTCCTGTCTTATTCTTGACACAGAGTGGACTGTATTTGCTGCTTACCTTAAGTATAAACAACCTTTTATAGCAGTCAAGCCTAGATTGATATATTACTCCTTTAAACTGGCAGAAAGCAACAAAGACCTGAAAGTGCTACTGAGGGATGTCACTTGTCTGTGCCAGCCAAATAACAAAAAGTCATTCAATTACCCTTCCTCCCACAATTTTTTACCAGAAGATGCTATTCTTTACAATATTATTTACTGTCTGAGTCAGAAGTATATTTTCATGATTCATTTATATAGCATACCAAGCTTTAAATAAAACATGCATCCGAATTCAAGTTCTGTCTCTAATGTGTCAGTTATGTGACTAATTCATTAGGTTTGTCACTGACTTATGAATTATACAAGTAACTTTTAAGATATGAAGTTGATTTGGATCCGTATTTCATACTTTGGAATGTAAATATCTGTTTTATTAATAGCTGTTTATAAAGAATGAGCTTAGCACTTAATGTGTACACTTACCATTGAAAATACGGTGTGCCCCCAGCACACCATTGAAATGCAGAGTTAGCTACAAGGATTACTATCTAGCCCTGTTATAAAAACCAGATGTTCTCCTGCCTTACTGAGATGGATTCCTCTGTTTTCCTATTGGAGATAGGTGGGAGGATAGAAATGGAGAGACAGTAATACTTGAGGTTCACGCTATCATCAAAGAATCTGTGTAATTTTTTGCTACTTCTGAGCCTGTCTGCACAACAATGAAAGCATATCAGTCAGTATTTTGGATATCTAGGGTTGGGATGTCATAGCTCAATTAGCTACCCACTTCAACCAGGTGAGAATAACTACATCAAATCACGATTAAACCAGGCATCTAAGGATTATAGAAGACAAGTGCTTAATGCACATGGGAGACAAAATGTCCTTTAAATTCAAAATTTTTCCATGAATGTTAGAAGTAAGTAAATCTGCTTTGCTATGCATTTTCACTCTTTGCCTTCTAATCTACCCAGATAAGATAAACCAGCTGTCTTTTAAACCTCAGGAACTAGGTTGGGACAGCACTTGGTGTGGACAGAATAGCAGGAAATCACTGTTGACTGGCCAGCTCACTGCTACTGCAAAGAACACACAATCTGAACCCTCCTGTCTCCTGATAAATACAATACAATTCTCAAAGAAGTATCCACCTAACTCTTCCATATTGCCATTGTAAATTATTTCTAATATAAGTAAGTTGGTGTTTGTTTCAGATTTGATTGAAGTTGGTAAATACAATTCAAGCCTTACTAGGGAAAACCAGAATTTTCCCTGGTGTGTAAATCACATTGTCATAACAAAACAGTCTGAAAATTTAATTGGCATTAAAAAGAGCTAGCTTCTCTTTTCAGGTTTTAGAGTTTCTGTTTCATGGAAAGGAATGTTCATATAAAAAGCAGCTTCACTAATTCTTAAAAGTTTTGTGTGAGCAAGTGATAAAACCTTCTCTGCAAAGGTTACTTAAGATAAAAGAGCATTTAAAATCTTATGCTATATTGTGCCTGGGATGGTTAATACATGGATCTGTGGGCCCCAAAAAAACCCCAAATGAAACAAAGCCCACAAAAGCACCTTGCTTTTAAGAATGCTAAGAACTGGATCCCATAAATCTGGAAGTACCCCATCCTGTAGTGAGTTAATAGGAACTTATGGATTTGTTAAGCCCAGCAACAGTCAAATTAAGTGTAAATCCCAAAACCCCGGTGAAGGTAGTGTAGAACTGCATATTCCAGTAGCAATATAACAACACTTTGATATTTATTCAGGCGCTTTGTGACTGCCTCTCTGAAAAAAATATTTCCATCCAGTACTAGGTCTGCTGCTTTTATGCAAAAGTGTGCTTTATTTTTTGCAAATTAGTCTGAATTATATCAGGGTATTTACATAGGAGTATTCCCTGCCCATAACTGGGGAGTTGGAACTTGATGATCTGCAAGGTTGAACCAAACTATTCTATGCATTATATAATAAAACTAACTAAATCAAGTTTCAAGACATTTGATTACAATACGTTTATACATCATAACTGAGTGTTATTGATCCAGACAGGATGAGGTGGCCCCTTAGCAATGTTCTTTTCCTTCAGGTCATCTACATTTTAGAAGCCACAAGCAATGAGGTGAAAATGGCACACCAGAAAACATGACTTTACTATCCTCATTTTTTTAAGAGGATGAAGTGAGGGACAGGCCTTTTGAGGAAATGCTTTACACAGAGACAGACAGATAGACAGACAGACAAACAGACTACCTCCCCTCCTGCCCCTTCCCACTTCCGCCCAGAAACTTATTGTTATTTGACTGGTGAGTTGGCAGAGTTAATACCATATTTTCAAATTCTTTACTATTTTGAAAATGTTGCAATCTCAGTGGGTCAAATTATGTTCTTGGTTATGAATATCTGTGTATCATTTGGCCTCTTATTCAGGGGAAGGTATTCCTGATTTATACTGCTGTGGACAGCTCCATGAATTCAATTGGATTTATACTGTTTAGCCCAGAACAACCTTTGTCCTAGTGACTGAGACCCACATTTAATGCCTAGGTACCATAGTAGATCATCCAGTATAAATTAAAGGACTTCAGAGTCATACTCTATGAATGATTTAAAGATATGAAATTTGTGTAGCCTTTTCCTGCTAGTGTTTTTCCCAGAGATCTAACGTTTCCTTTATTAATCATACAAGAGATGCTATAAAATATATTTGCTTGAATTTTAGATTCTAACCTTTTAAAGCTTTTAAGTCATTCAGCCAGAATTGATTTCCTTCTGCATGCATGAAGGTTTCCTCGCTAGAATTACTTTTCTGGAGATACAAAATCCATGATTGACTTGACCTTGAATTGTTTATCTCTACAGCAAAATTCCTTCTGAAACAAATTTATCAGGCCAACAAAGCACAGAAGTTGATGCCCTTTTACCTTGTTCCTGCTTCACTTCCTGTAATTGTTATTGACCTCAAATCCTGAAGAGGGATTTGAATTGAAAAATTGTGAGCTGACTGGCACACATTATAGCTTGTAGATGTGTAGCATTAAACGCTCACCTCATTAATTCTTCTAATAAAATCTAATAGGTGTTATGATGTTGTATTTAAAGAGTATTTTGGAAAGTGGTACCGATAAGTCACTAGGGATTTCTCATTTTGAGCCAAACTACTGATGCAAGGTCAAAGGATGATGCAGCCAATCTTGATAAGTATCATAGTCAGAGAAATTTTTAAAATTACCAGACCCTTAGTTATGTAAGTATCCTGAAAGTCTTTGAATCATCAGTCAGTGTGGCATGAAGCAACAGCAGTGACAGCTACAGACAGTGCTGGGAACTGATCACCACACAGAGCTGGACTGAAGGTTCCCAAAGTCAGGAAAATCCATTCCATAGCTCAAAGACACACTAGGAAGAGGCAGCTCTCATTACTGAGGCTGATGTGAAGCAGATGTTGACTATTGAAAGCAACAATTGCTTGTTTAATTATATGATAAAGTTTACAAGAGTAATAAAGACTCGGTTGTGAACCTTAAAGTGTGTTTAAGATTTTGCTCATAAAATTTCCTGAAACCCGAGGTTCTACTTTTCTAAATAATAGAGAATTCTTTAGACTCAACAGTAGAATGCATCACTATCTGTCAGAAGTGAGCTTTTTTCTCTTAATCTGCATTAAGTCTCTTAACCCACACTCTTATCAGCTTTTTTTTCTCTTAATCCGCATTAATTTCTGCATATCTTCTGTAATCAATCTCAGAAGAAAAATTCCAGGCATATTTTATTCTAGTTTTTCAGCTAGACAGATAGGAAGAATTTTTTCTTGTTTTGTAATTTCATTGTTCAGGCTTTTTTTTTCTGGGGTAAGGCTATTTCATTTTTGGAAATCCAGATCTTGTCAAATAATATGCATAGGTAAAATATATGGCTTAAACAGAAAAGGTATCCTATCTGGAGCAGATAGGTGCTGTGGTGCACATTTTATGTGATAATGAGTAAGCCTCAAAAGCACTCCATCAGTGTAGAGGTGAGAAGAAAATGGTACAACACTTGACAAGTAGATCTGATGATTCCAAGTGGAATATGCCCTGGATAGATGTGAGCAAGCCCATTCTTTATAGAAATCTTTGACTCAGAAGGATTTCTTACAGTTATTTAAAAGTTAGGTGTTAATATATGACTGATCCTACTGTAGCTAATGCTTACTTTTCTCAGAGGCCTGAAAGTATATAGACCAGATTGTTTGAGCTCTACCATTGTTCCAAATTTTTACCCAACTGGGATGCTGTAGACATACTCTATTATATTTTTAGGCATGTCTTGAAAATATACCAGCTATAAACACTTTTGATTTCTTTTTCTACGCAAATGAATGATTTTTTTACACACCTGTAAATCTAGGGTAACAAAAGTTTTATCAGCTTGAATGAAAATTGAACCTGATTTCTCATTAAATATAATTTGTTAGAAATCCTTGTTTCTTAAGGAAAAGAGACTAACTTTTAACTCCCAATTTGCCGAATTTTCCTAAATCATTATATTACCTGTGTTTTGGAGCAGGGCATATTAAAATACCTGACTAGTAATGAAAAAAGTCTGCAGTATGAATTTATTTGTTCCCTTGTTAGTGAGAAATAATGTATCTGTTATTTATTAATTTTAAATTGACTGAAAAATCAAGTTGGCTTTATCTATATGGAAAATATAGGATAACTTAGGAGACTATTAATGCCTCTGACCATTTCCTCTTCTCTCTTCTCAGCCAAGGTTATACTATCACTGAGAATAAGAAAGAGGTGCACTGGAAGTGTGCTGTTGAATGCAAACATTTTAATCATTCTCAGCACTATGTTGTAAGGGATACAATATTTGTGACAAACTGTTCCACAAATCTCTGATGAGGTACTTCAGTAAAACAAATTTTTTTATATATAGGCTGTTTCATTAATCAGTAGTATATATGTACAGCTACTGAAGTAACAACTCACAGAAAGCTAATGGGTCACATTGTAGTATCATTCCTGTCATAAAAATAGTGATGGGGAACCCAGCATCTGCAGAACCAATAATTTAGCACAGGAAATTACTGTACCTGACTACCTGACTGTGAAACCGTGGGTAGAATGCTCAGCAGCAGCTTTTCATTATAAATAAGCAGTTTTCATCAGAGGATACAACCTCTTTACAGAATTTTTATATATATATATATATATTTTTTTTTTTTTTGCTTCTTTTTTTTTTGTGTGTGGTCACTTTTCTTGTTTGTCTGAGTGTGTTCTAAGCTGTGATTCCTTTTTTCTTTACATTCATCAGAGCTTTTCAGTATCACAGTGATGGCTTTACATTCATTTGGTATAACCAGTAGAAAAAGAAGAAATACATTTTAAAGGTTTTTCTAAATTCTGAAATGTTTCAGCCAGCATATCATACTTACTGTGCAAACATGTCATGGTAGCATTGGCCTGGGGTGTGTGTTGGGTTCAGGGAAGGCAGAGAACCGAAGATCAC
This sequence comes from Certhia americana, assembly GCA_018697195.1. Lineage (NCBI taxonomy): Eukaryota > Metazoa > Chordata > Aves > Passeriformes > Certhiidae > Certhia > Certhia americana. Next base: position 29,858,093 of record CM031878.1, on the reverse strand, counting down.
CTGCAAGACAAATAATGTGGTAAAGTAAACTAATACACTTGACTCTGAAACTGCACACAGAAAGCCATTTCTCAGTAGCAGTGTTCTTGTGATATACAAGTAGATCCCAGCCCCTATTTCCAAAACATTTCCATAAATTGATGAATACTGTAACACTAGTGAGGTCAAATATGCATTTTTTAAATTTGATGGAAAAACTGGGTTATGCAAGGTAAGCTTGTAACAAAGTTTAGAGCAGATCAAGAACGAGATCTTAAAATATCCCTGCACAAACTGGGATATTGACACAGTGGGTTGGAGCTACACTGGCTCTGTCACAATAACCTGTGCCTTGTGTGGGTCATACCCCAGGGGCAGGATGACCTGAAGTGTGACTAGAGAAGTTTCTCTATGACCTTTTTGGCTTTCAGTCTGTGCCTGAAGGAGACAAGGAAGAGGGGGAGGATCATTTTAATCCTATGTCTTTTGCATAGGATTAAAAAGGATTTTATTACTCTGGGGAATATGGTGGCAAAAGACAGAAAATGCAAGGGTACAACAGCTTAAATATGGGGGTGGTCTAATGGGAGGGTACAATTATTAGCTAATTGGAGGTATCCTGGGGAGGGGTAAAGGGCAGGGCACACAAAAGCATGAGGGAGGCAAGGGGGGGAAATTGAGTCACATGGAGTAATGGGGCATTGTACTTTAGGGGATTTCTGAAGGGGAATTCCAAGCAGGAGGTTGGCACAAGGTAGGATTGACAAGCAACTCAGACAAGGACAAGGTTGTAGATTGACAAGGTGGGTAGAAGGGTATAATTTGGACCAAACCATTACTTGGGTAATAACAGACATACCATTAACAAGAAACACACTGCAACAGGATATCCACAAAGAACATGGATCCACCAGATCTCTATACCATTCTTCCAAGGAGCAATATGTATCTGTGAAAAATATGGTCCTCCTTTCTAGGATTGTGTACATGCAGATTTTGGCAAATGCTTGCTGAGATTTAGAAGGCCAAGAACTACTAGCAATATCATTCTGCTCTGCAAAAATATTAATTGCAAAACTTTGGCCTTCGAGAAGCATTTTTCTCCATGCCTTAATAACTGCCTCTTTTTTATTTTCTTCCATTACTTAGAAACAAATGGGTGTCCTGAGAAAAAATTTAAAAGGTTAATAAATCTCCAAACCACAGTCATTATTTTCTAGGCAACTCATCCACTCTCATGGTGTGCATGAAGGAATCAGCCTTGAACAGTATGCAGCCTCACATCTACCCAGAAAAAGAAACTGTTGTAAGGCCTTCAATTATTTAGAAGACTATATGTAGTGCCTTCAGAAGTTATTAGAGACTTGAAGGAGAAAGAAGATGGACTGGAGAAAGGAATAAAAAAAATCAATGAGTAAGGTGACCGATAGATTTCTTTGGTTTACCAAATGACTTTTTTTTTTTGCTGTTTTCATATAAGAACATATAATTAGGTGGAAAGGAATCAAACAGTGTTTCTAAAATTGCCAAAAAATTCTTTAGATGTTAGATTATAATGCCTTAATATTCCTCTAGCCTGATAAAAGGGATCAGGATCATGCAATGTTACTATGTTTCTCAACAAGAATAAGGAAGATAATACATAAATTTATATTAAATGCTTGCTGAGGCAGATGCAGTAAGAATGGAAACAGTTTTTCCTCAGTTTCATGATACTGTGGACTGTTTCTATCTTGTGGACTCAGAACTCTTTACAGACAAAATACAATTTGGGAAGTATATTGTTAAAAGTAAAATTTACATAAACCTAGTCCTTCATGACAGTCAGATTATAGAAGTCTTTTGCATCTTAAGAATTTAAAAATTAGTTCCTGAATTATGATGGAAATAGAATTCTTAGTCGAAATTTGACTTAAAATATATGGCTAGTGTACAGCTAAAGGTATACCAATATAAAAAACCCCACAGCAAATCTAAGTGCCAAAAATAAAAAGTGTTGAAATATATAAAAAAACTACCTAAAAACACAAATTTTCCTTATAAACAAAATTAGGAATTAAGGTAAATTGTAAATATATTGCAGATTTATTTCTAAGTTTGTTAATTTCTTTTTCTAGCAATATGAATATACAACAAATACCACCATTCTTATGGGAGAAAGTAGAAGGAAATATGTCTTTGTTTTTAGAGCAAAACATAATTCTTTCTAAGATCACAAAAGTCCTAGTTGGCCCTGACTTATTTTAAGACAGTTAATAGACACAAGAACACAGAAAAAAAGTGATGTAGATTTAAGTTTGGCCAGATCAAAACTATACCCAGCTGGCATTATTCACAAGGGTTAAGAGATGTTCAGGGTGTTTTCAATACATCTGGCTTCATTAAAAGAAGAACATGTGGCATGAACTCTCAACTGGGTACAAAATGTTGGTTTTTTTGTCTCAGAAGCATGTTGAAGAAGGATAAACCTAAGTATGCTGGCTTGCTTGTGCAGCTCAAAAAAGAGTGGAGGTACAGTGAAATATTACACCTATAATTACTGCTAATATTTCTTCAGATGTAGTACTGGGATTTTAGACCCATAAAGTCATATAATGTGGAAAATAGTCATCTTTTTAGCTGGACATTACCACACCAATGTTATTGATGGAATGAAATTGGTAAGACTCATGAGCCAGAGCACAAGATTATGAAACTATATTAAACCCAGAATTTATTAAAAAAAAGAAGAGTAGCTTGCAGTTTTCAGAAATTCAATGTACCTTATTAATCTACCATTAGAAGTTCTTCTGAAGCCTTTAGGTTTATTTGCCAGTACTTGTTATTATTACTGTTATTACTACCAGAAACATATATAGTCAAATCTTACTCCTTCGCATTGAAGTGGGTTTGGGTTTCTTTTAATTGTAATTGACTGATATGTTAACATGTTCCTGATAGTTTAATGCTGTACCTGTACCATTAAAAATTAGCTACAGCTGAACTGCTTGGAAACTAAAGTCAGAAGACAGCTGACATTGTCTTAGTCACCGGAGCACAGCTAGAAAAGAAGTGATTTAGGTGAGGTTAACCCTTTGAATACTTGGCATTTTCAGGAAATACAAACAAGCAACTGTTATTTGAGGAACAAGATTGTTTAAAAGCCTTGTTTTCAATTAAAATTAAAAAAAAAAAAAAAAGTGAGAAGCTGTTATTTAAATATCACTCACACTTTTGAAAGCTAGTGGGATTCATCTTCCTCTAAATGTTTGGGGTCTTTTTCAGTCATAGCAGTTTCTAGGCTTTACCTTACTATTTCTGAATGCTTGAGTTAAACCACAGTATATATTCTGCTCCCCACTTCAGTTTAATCAATAATCCAAAACCTAAATTAAACTAAAACAAAGGCATTTAGTTTAGAATTCCTTTTAATTCATAGGACTCCTCTAAATGGCAGCCTTTTCCACCCTCTCCCGCTCTTAATCATAACTGACCTTCAGGAACTGCTGAGCTCTTCAAAGAAACTGTAAAAGAATAGGTCATTCTTCGTGGTATATATTTCAAGGCAGGGGAGGATGGTGGCAATACATCAGAGTAATTTAGCATAAAAGTATATGGTTTAGTACTTGGCCATGTGTGATGGCTCTTGGATATGTTACAAAGAAGGTCTAGTATTGCATATAGATTTTACATTGTTTTATTTTCTAGTGTTTAAGTTGAATGGCATAATTATACAGTAAGCACACTATGATATAAAAAAAATGTGGTGAAAGGTAGAGGAAATATCAAAGGGAGGGTCAAACATCTTTGAAGTGTCATTATTACCATTTTAGGCTGTGAGTGCTATGGGAGTACAAATTCAAGGGTACTAACAGGACTACAGCCTAATGTTCTGAGGTAATTAGCAATACCCAGGTTCTGTTTCAAGTAGCAGTTAGAACTTAAGAACATAATATTCTGCTAAGATGCAAGGATAACTTCTGAAGTAGAAAAATGTGAGCTAGTTCTCCATTTTCGTTTATTATTGTGAGACAGAATCAAGTTATTGGAAGAGCAATTTATGCATTTATGATAGTTTTGGCTGGGAGAGAATTTATTTTCTTCACAGTTGCTGGTATGGGACTGTGTTTTGGATCTGTGCTGGAAGCCGTGTTGATAACGGAGGGATGTTGTTACTGCTGAGCAGCCCTTACAGAGAGTCAAGGGCTCTTCTTCTCCTCACACAGCCTCAACAGCAAGTAAGCTGGGAAGGCACAAGGAGTGGGGATGGGACACAGCTGGGAAAGGTGACCCTGACTGACCAAAAGGATATTCCATACCATATTGCATCATGCTTAGTGGGGAACAAAGGAATAAGAGGGACATTCCAAGTTATGGTGTTTGTCTCATAAAGCCACTGCCATGTGTGAGCCTTGGCTTCTTGGGGACAGCTGAAAGCCCATAAGAAAGGTGAATTAATACCTTGTGTTACCTTGTTTGAATGTGTGCCTTTGACTTAGCTGTTAAACTGTTTTATCTCAAGCCATGAGTTTTCTATGTTTATTTGTCAAATTCTCTCCCTGACCCTGGAGATGGGTTGAGAGGTTGTGTGGGATTTAGTGGCTGCCTGGAGTTAAAATTATGACAGCATTACAAAGGCAATGTTGTGGTAATTTTTATCTCTGTGAAAGGAAATACTCCCACAAACTAAACAAGTTTGGGACTAAAAAGTCCCAAGAATAACTTTATATTATGTATATCTGTATGATATTCTATAACATTTTAACTGCAAAGTCCAGAACCTGAATTATAGTACTTTATGGGCAGATTTTGATCAGGGCTGAGAAGTATTTGAGTTTCAGGGAACAGATCTCTGGAAATCCTGTCAGATAGTAAAAACCACCTGCTTTGAATGTGATTACTGAAGTAACAAATTTCTTGTATGTAAAAGAAAACAGTTTGACGTGTAGTGGCAAAAATATAAATAATGGAAAAAATCTATTTCTCTCTTTGGGGTTAGGTAGCTATTTTGGCAATGAATCATCTTCAAGAGTAGCATGGCAGGAAGAACATATCAAAAAACAAATGAAAAAAAAAGGCAATCAATGGGAAACTGCTGATTTTTAAATTAAATATTAACTTATGTCAGCTTTAAACCTTCCAAGACCGCTTCAGAAGAGTTATAAGCAGTAATGTAAGCCAAAGTTGCTGAAGTTCTGCAGACTTAAGTTCTGATGTCAGACAGACTTTGCAGAGCAGAACTGTGGCATTCAGCTTTCTCTGTCCAGAAAATAATGAGGCTGTGATAGGGTTGACAACTACTACTGGACAAGCTCAGACAGTTACTACATTGAAAATAATCACAAGGTTTCCTACCTGAATGAGTACAGTCACCGATGAAAATCCAGGCTTGACCCCAACAAAATGATAATGGATTTAAGGAGTCCAGAAAAAGATGAGAAATTAAAATAAAGAAAGTAATAAAGATAGCTGAATGGTTACAGGTGATTTAGAAAACAGTAATAAAGTTGTTGACCACAAAGCTTTAATTAATGTTAAGTAGATGTTCTATTTCATGACATTATCATTGTTATTTTTCCCCAACAATTTCTCTGATAACAGTTATTTCTTCTGGGATTTTTGTGTGCATTTGTTTCTTTTTAGGTTGATATCACCAAAGAAACAATGTCAGTTATAAGAACAGAACATTATAAGAGCAGAACATTGTTTTGACAGTTTTTCTGATTGCTACCATGATTCTACAAAACCTCTGAGATTGTGACTATGATATTCTTAAGAGGGCCTTGCTCATTATATTTCAGGCAGTCAAGAGCACAGATTTTTTTTTAATTGCAGTAGATTTACATGAATCCTAGGAACAGATTATTATTATTATTATTATTTTGCTCCAAGTGTATTAATATGTTTGGAAATGGGACTGATATAAATTTCAACCTTAAAAATACATAAATGTATACTACAGGTAGGACACAGGAATAAGAAGGTCAGCCCAAAGTTGTTATCTTAATTTTATGTTTTAATTGAAAACCCAAGATACTGTATAAAAATTAAATCCTATATCTTTTCATAAATAATTCATAAAGATGGAGACCCATGTAAAGAATGAAATAACAGGGAGGAAATAATACCATCTTAAAATGGATTTATGGCTTGCATAAGTTTTCTTTTATTTCTTTTAGTCATGAATAGGCTTGTGTCAGATTTAAAATCCTACATTTAGTGGCTAAATATTCTGCTTGACTATTAAAATGTTGAGATTTTAGATTCACGCAAATACATTTCATGATTAAAAACATTCTTAGAAATTTTCACTGGGGCTTTATAAATAGCTCAAAGATTTTTTTTCATCTAGAAAGCTGTGCAGTTTTAATTGGAGGGACATTTGTACTGCTAGGGAAGAAGGTGCAGAGAGTGTGGCATACAAGGAAATTAACCTTTTCTTAAAAATTTTGTCTGAATTTTAAGTGGGAAATCAACAAAGCCTATTTTTTTTCACTTCTCCATTGTATTTCATTGTGTAGAAAGCACTAGCACTAGCAGCTCTTTTTCATTATGTCCGGATATAGGAAAGCATACCAAAAGTGGGGCAAGAAAAGTTGCAAGATATTTCAGGATTGGCTGGGCAGAGAGGTGAGAACCCATGATGAAGTCACACTACAGGGGATGGTTATGCCTTGTGGCTGTGCCTAAGGCTATAGTGTTTGGAACAGTGTTTAAAGGGTCAGTGTGCAATTTAAACAGCAAAAAAAACCCTCCTGGATTTACCTTGTCTTGGTTTTATTTTTAAACTCTGTCAAAACCCACAGCGCAGGAATTTTTTACTGAGCCAAGTGTTGATTTTTCCCTTTCTCTTCTTTAGTACTGAATTTTTAGAAATCAGCCAGGCTGCAGCTAAGTTACTGGACTAGTAACTGATATTACATTAGATGAGACGATTTTTATTGTAAAAGACATTTTTCTCTCTCCCTCTCTTTTTCTAATTTTTGTATATACAGCAGTTTTTGGACTTTATTGGTAGAATCAGATTTTCTTTATTTTAAAATACTGTTGGCCGGAATTTTTTGCCTTATTTTGCTTTGCTTTCTTAACCTAACACTTGATCCTTTTGGAAAAATATGAAAAAGGACAACATAAGCACTAAAACTTTAATATTTTAATTACCTTTAGTCCTGAGAGCAGGATTTTAAGAGTGTTCTGCTTAAGCTAAATAGAGAGCTACAAAGCACCAGGAAAACTGAAAGGAGAGAGTTTTCCCTGAACATCTCTACGGATGTTCACAGCATAGCATCCTATGAAAGTAAAGACAAAGTAAAGTTTCTGGTTTCAACCTCTTACACAGCCTGGAGTATGCAGCACCTAAAATACATCACTGTTCCTTTTACCTGCCCACATCTTGAAGATTTGGGTGCTTGAAATGAATTTCCATGTGCCAAAAGGGAAGATGACTAGAGTTACTGGTTTTCTCAATTTTTTATTCTGCACACAAAGCGTAGGTCAGTGTAGCTTGTGCTGGACACAGCACAAGAAAGAATATTTATAAAGACTCATGTGATCGCTAATATCTAAAATTTGTGCATTACCATTCACATTTATTTCTAAAATCTAACAGCAGAAGAAATAAAGGAAGAAAAAAACCACATCAGACTAAAATGTTGATAATTAAAAGAGTCTCATGGATAAAATGCAAAAATTATGCTGACCGCAAAATATACAAAACCACACACAAAATACAGGGCAAAAAATATGTAAAACTCTTGCTGTGAAGGCTATCAGGATATCAGTAGGATAAAAAAAACCAGTGACATAAATGAAAATGGAACTTAAATGATAATTCAAATGAGAAAAGATGCAATAACAGGCACCATGGCAATGATGCTACAACCTTTACAGCTCACAGGTTCAACAGATGATGAAATCTGTTTAAGGACAAAGAGTTAAGTATCATTGTGTACTGTATGATTCCAGAACACTCAATTTTTTCAAAGACTAGCAGAAAATGAATGCTGATGGAATTTGGTTCCTTACTTCTTATTTTGACTACTCTCCAATTTCTCTAACTACTTGCAAGAGATATCATGTTGAAGAGATTTGTTCCTTGGTGTTAAAAGTTACTTCTTTAACAGAATTCTATGGTTCCAGTAGAAAGGTATATGTGCAGACCCTTTTGAACATTTGTTTCATACTTACCAGAGATTGTCATAATCTCAAGTCAGAGACCTAATTTGCTCTTTCCAATATTACATAGAAAGTAAAAATGTATAAACATTTCCCAGTTGTTCAGATCTATGAGGAACCTCCATGCTGGGAAAGACAGGCGCAATCCAGAGAGCCAAGAAAAACTAGGTTACCTTGAAGAAAATTATATGAATTTGTCAGTAACTCATAGAGACACAAAACTCAATTACTTGAGAGGGCTCAGGGTGTGCAAAACTTTGTGGAGCATTTTGTATTTGCAAAATACAATTTTCCTTCAAACACTCAGATATTTTCAGAAGTGGTCCTGTGACTCTGGAAAGTGGAAGATTTACATAAAGCCCAAGACCTATTAAAAATCTAGACTAAGTCCAATTCTGAAAAACAACTAAGTAATTTTAAAAAGTGAACTCTTACTGGGCTAAATAAAATAAGAGGATGTTAGGAATTCTGTAATTCTATTAATTTTCTTTTTTTCCCACCTTCCAACTGAGCTTCATAGTAGTACTCTTTGTACGTTCACTGCCAATCTGAGCCACATGAAAAGAAAACAACCTGTTTGCTTCCAAATCAACAAAACATATCATTAGCTAATCCATAAGGGAGAAAGCTGTACAGCTGCTTACTGTATTGAATTTGTTTCAGCTTTTACAATGTTCTATTATATCCTGTAGGTTGCCTTAATAAAAACCAAAAAAAACCCAACCAAACAAAACCAAACAAAACCCCTACCTAACCTAACGCAAACAAATACCCCAAACAAAAGGTAAAAACAATCCCAAAACCCAATTTACTGTGGTTCTGTGTGTGTTGACTAGGCTTGTTTTGCTGGTTCACACAAGATTCTGTTTGTCTAGGGAATTTGCAGAGGCAACTGACAAAACCAGTGTTTTCTTTCCTCTATATACTTCTGTCCATTAGCCTACAAAGCAGACTATGGTTTACACTGATACAAGAAAAAAGAGCCCCTGCTCTACTTTGAATGCTACTTTGAATACAAACCATAATCTCATGGAAGTACTAATACGACATTTCTTACCTCTCGCATAACAATTAAATTAAGTAACACCAGCAGCCTTTGAAAGAAAAGAACAAGGAAGGTGCATTTTGTGTTTGAGAAGCTTTCACTGAACAGAGATTGAATAATTTCTGCTCTTCTATGCCTTGTGAAACTACTGACAGTATAAGGCAATACTATGTTAGGTCCTGAGCAAATTAAATGCACTATGTCCACGTTCCAGCAATAATCAGTGGGAATACTAAACATGTAGTGATTGCGAGAAGTCCCAACATAATTTTTAAAGCAGAAATACAAATATAAGGAATGATTTAATTAGTTAATAAAAAAGCCATTATTTCAGTTATTTACTACTATTTTACATTTTCACATAACTTACTTCTTTTCACATAACATTACTTGAAAAACTGTATTACATACATGGATGTTGCTACAGCACAGTCATTGCAGAACTAACTAAGCTCTTACCCTACAGGAAGAGGAATGTATTTCAAACCAAGGGCTAAAGTAATTTAGCTTTCACTCAGGAAAGTCAGGCGGTCTTGCACCATTGGAGTGTCTTTTGAACAATCATTACACAGGTTGAAGTTGCAACAGAAAATGCACTGACGTATCTTGAGGACAGAACTACTGTGTAAATTGCATGGACATAGAGGATCTAACAACAAACTGCAAACCAGACCTAGAAAATGCACACAGAAGTTCAGCAGATAATTTGAAAAGCAGACTGCAATAGATGATATATCACCACAGAAGCTGATTCAGATTCAGTAGAGTAAGCTTTACTTCTCCCATATGGATTATTCAATATTATGTCTGGTTATTTTCAATGCAAACAGTTTTGCATTCTCCCCACAGCTTAGCTCTGAGTGTATAAATGGTGCTGCTATGGAGCAGAGTGATAAAGAGAAAATGGACAAGCCAAGATTGGAAAGTGGACAGAGGTTACCACCTTTTTAACAATGAAAACTTAACAATTGATAGACATCATTGGAACTTTTTTTTAACACTGTTTCAACCTATCTTCTCTGCTAGAGCTTGCTACTGGTACCTCATGAGAAAAAGAGGCCAGATGGAAAGCTAAACTCAAACTGGGAAAAAAGAAGGAAGCTGATGCTAAAATTAAAGCTTTCAGGATGTGCCATAAGAAGAGTTTTCTTGAAAAAACCTTAGTAAATTCTTAATTTGATTCAGCCCAAGAGTCTTAATGCCACGTTATTAATTGCCCTGGTTAAGGCCTGAAACATTATGTCAATTTTTCGAACTCAAATCAAGTTGAATCCACATAAAATATAATGCTAAATTCAAATGAATCATTGAGATTTTCCTATCAAAAATTCCCAAAAAATTCAATCTAGAAGAAATACTCTCATTCTCCTTTATGTGTTTATATAATTATGTATTTATTTTGGTTTTGCTGTACGATAAAATTGAATTTCCAGTTACTCAAATAACATACAGTGATAAGATCATGCTACTAAGAATCAGTAAATGTGTCTGTGGAAACCAGGTCTTGGAGTTATCTGATGTGAGCCAGGATACTGTGTATTTTTAGAAGCTCACTGCATTACTGTAAAATTAGCACTTCTGCTATAGTCTTTCAGTCCCTGATCAATTTTGTAGATTATAACTTACTGTCTAGAGGTCAAAGTTGTATGGGCAAATAGATATTCTACAGTGTATAGACAGGGTCTGTGTGTATATGTATATGTATATGTATATGTATATGTATATGTATATGTATATGTATATGTATATGTGTATGTGCATGTGTATATGTATGTATATGTATGTAACTTTAACAGTCATTAAATGTCCACTCTATCACTGAATTTGTACAGTATTGAGCTAATTGCACAATTACTAATGCTTTAAACATAAATGAAATTGTCATTTGCTTCCTATTATTTAATTTTCAGAGTCAAAATCAGAATCTGAGTTAAACTTCAGAAGAAATCAGGCATGATGGGTTGAGAAAATGCTGCCATGACATCAGAAATGCATATAACAAAATGCTAGCTGTAACATCATTTTTAAGGAAAGGGAACAAGGTCTATTTTCTTCTTTAATTCTTGTGAATTAAACCCTTGAAGGAATTGTAGCATTTACTGGGGTTTTTTTGTTTGTTTTTGTTTGTTTGTTTGTTTCAATGCCAGTAAATATGTGTACCTCATAAAAACTAGCATTTTAGAAGACCCACGGAGCTGTGTTTGCTTTACTGATCACGTCTCTCCCATAGTGCCCATCATGGCTCCTGCCTGGCTGTACTGCAGGGATAATGATAGTGGAAACCTTGTTAAAGACATTCTACCACTGAAACAAATTTGATTCAGCCAGCAGCACTTCTGTGTTCGAGGACTAAAATAAGATGGGTCTGGTGCAGTTCTTTTCTTAAGGTGAATTGACACCTGTGATAGCAGGTGGCTTTTTATTTTTTATCCTATCAAAAGCTTTCCTTTAGGATTGAAAAGAACAAAGGACCTCTCAAACCACCGTTTGTTCTGTTTTTGTGTATTGTTCCAACACTAGGTATTTTGCTCGCTGAATGTGGCAAATGAAACCAGTTGTGTCAGGCAGAAATCCCTCTCCCATTTGACATATTTCAGGGTCCGAACGCAGCGCTTCTATAGAAGAACAACGGAAGAGCACAGAAACAAGGAATTTTAATCAGCGGGGCGAATCTTTAAATACCATATCCAGACTATCTCCACTTGGAGAAAAAGGATGACGTAATGCTCTGGTGACACAGAAAGGCGAGAGCCGGATGGTGCGGGCGGCTGGGGGCACAAGCCCCCGGCGGATCGGGCCGGACCGGGCCGAGCCAGGCCGCGGCAGCGCCGGGGGAGCGCCTCCCTCACGGCCCGCGACAAGCCCGCCTCACGCCAAGCCGCCAGGTGGCGCTCCCGCGCCGGGAATCACCCTGGGCGGGCCCCGCTCCACCCGGCAGTGCCAGCCCGGCAGTGCCAGCCCGGCAGTGCCAGCCCGGGCAGTGGCCATCCCGGCGTGCCGCCCGGCATTCCAGCCCGGCAGTCAGCCCGGCAGTGCACCGGCAGTGCCAACCGCATTCCAACCGGCATCGCCATCCGCGGCATCGCCAGCCCGGCAGTGCCACCGGCAGTGCAGCCCGGCATGTGCCAGCCCGCAGTGCCAACCGCGGGCAGCCCGCATGCCAGCCCGCAGTGCCAACGGCATGCCACCCGCCGGCCCACCCGCAGTGCCATCCCGGCATGCCCGGCAGTGCCAGCCCGCCGGCCCCAGCGCGGCAGTGCCAAGCCCCGGCAAGTCGCCGCATGCCAGCCCCCGCCCCAGCCCGGCAATCGCCCGCAGTGCCATCCCTGCAATGCCCGCTCAACTCGTCCCCCAGCCCGGCAATGCCCTCCCTGGGAGTGCCATCCCGCCGGCCCTACCCAGGATGCCCTCCGTGAATTCAGCCCGCCTGCCCTAGCCCATTATGCCTTCCCCGGGAATTCCAGGGCCCCGCCGGTCCACCCGGCCCACCCTTGTGCTTCTGGAGCCGCCGCTCAGCCGCCTGTGAATGCAAGGGCGCTGCTGCTTTCAGTAGCACGTCTGACTATAGTGTGACAGTCCGTGCTCAGTGAACCATAGCGCTGTGGGGCCTGTTGGGGAAATTTTATCCTGGTACGTCATAGAATAACGTACACGGGCTGCTAACACGGCTAAAAGGAGCTTTAAAAGAGCCAAATAACTACTAGCCTTTGTAAATCCAACTCCTAAGAGCTCCCCTTCGGCAGACGCCCACCTGGATACTATGACCAGGTCTCAATACAGGAATGTGAGACCTGTTGCAGCAAGTCCATAGGAGTACAAAAATTTATCAGAGTGCTGGGACAGATATCCTGTGAAAAAGTTAAAAGCTGGTGCTTGCCTAGAGGCTAGAAATCTTTTGTATTGAAAAAAAAAGGAAGATTCTAAGTAAAGATTTGTTCAAACCTTTAGCAGGGTCTGTGGCAATAGGAACAAGTGGTGGTCTTCAAACTACACAGGAAAGTATAATTTTTTTTATGGTGAGGGTGGTAAAATACTGGGACCGGTTGCCCAGGGAGATGTTTAGGTGTTCCTCCCTGAAAACATTCAAATCAGTTTTAGACAGAGCTCTGAATTATCTGATCAGGGGGGGGGGAGGGGGGGGGGGGGGGGGGGGGGGGGGGGGGTGGTTGAAGATGTGCCTGCCCTTGCAGGCAGTGATGGACGAGATGACCTTTCTGCTGGCACTGCCAACCAAAACGGTTCACAAGGGTTCAATGGTTCGACAGAGGTGCGTGGCCCTTGAACTGACTGGAAAGAATGGACCCAGGGGTCGTACTGGAGGTATTAGGTTGTGGGGTCATTTTTCGAACGTACCTGCCAGCGAAAGGAAGCTATGAAAGTATGACGGTAGCGCAGGGCAAACCATTGAGGATACCATTAGACCAATTGTCCGATATGTTGCTATTTTCAATTAGTCAGGATTACTCATAGACCTTGCCTTCTGCAAGATCTTACATTCTGTCTCTCCACAAAGGAATTTCTGCTGTTACCAATTTGACCAATAGACTCCACTGAATAACCTTCTCTATGCTTTTTCTTAGCATTTATACTATCACACTAGGAAGAAAGAGAAGAGAAGCAAAGCAGAGATGCAGAATAAGCAACAAAATAAGAGGTCTGAGATAATTTTACTTTCTGTAAACATGCAATTCTATCATATTTCACTCTCCTAAAATAACCAAGTTTTGACAGATATTTGTGGGTTAAGAGAGAGAAGAGACCTCTTCCATTCTCTTTAAACAAATTATAAGGGGAAACACGGTGCCGAGAACCTGGAGTATTTTATCTGCACCCTGAAGAGTTTTTCCATTGTTAATGCCTTGCCACAAATTTCTGCTCACTTTGTTGTTCAAGTACGATGCATAAGAATTAGGCATATATGTACACATATGAACCCCTACTCCAGGAAAAACAAACCAAACCCTCAATTATAATAACCACAAAAGCAGAATTAAACTTTCAAACTATTTGTTGTGAAAGTGAAAAAGAGGTATGTATTGCGTATAACAGGAACACCTAGTACATGAAAATATCTATGTGGTATTATATTATTTAGAGCTTAGTTACCAGACAGAGATATGAATATATTTAAGTGTTATAAGCTCTGTGGGATCTTATGAGCAGCTTCAGTGGGGTGCATGTCTTATCATAGGGTACAAAATTTCTTCACACCTGGGACTTCTATTGCCTTTTTCCTCCTTTGTTTACAAGACCACAGAAGAGTATGTTGTATGAGAAGTGATTAAGGGCACTTGTGACATAAAGAATTTAATAAGCTGAATGATCAATTTTATGATACTTATCCTTACTAATACACTTAATTGAAATACATTCCGTAGTGGGAAACCTTCCTGTGTCTTGTTTTAAGGATATTATTACAGATTGTTTCATACCTTTTAATCTCTGCTCTTCCTTGCTCACTTTTTTCGGTTTCTCCTTTTTCTCTGCAGTCTTCTCCTGGTTGTTCACGTTCACCCACATCATCTTCAGCTCTCGACTTCGATCTGTTGATGGCACACAAACATTACTAGCCAAACAAGTTAGCTAGAAATACGGGCCTCCGCCCGGGGGCGTACGACGTCCGCCCGCACG